>CM070776.1:47309618-47770840 GCA_036346955.1 Dipus sagitta | reverse complement strand
ATTAGAGGTACGTGCCACCACACCTGGTCTAAAATATGTTTCAACTTAATGATTTCAATCTTTATTCTTCTGCAAGTTTTTTTAACCTTGTATTTATTTCCAAATTAAAAATTTAACTTACACATGCAAAATTTACATGCATCTGTGTATACTGTGACATTTTAATCCATGTATGGTCATCAGTACATGTGTAAATGTTTGTTTTCCTTTAATGCTGAGTCTTGTTTTATTGCCCTTTCTGGCCCCAACTCCTTGGTTCAAGGGATTCTCCTGCCTCAGTATGCTGTTAAGATTATCATTTTATTTTTCTTTATTTATTTATCCAGTTGGAATGAGAGAATAAGAATGGGCACACGAGAGTCTCCCACCACGGCAAATGAACCCCAGACACATGTGCGACCTTGTGCATCTGGCTTCACGTGGGTACTGGGGAATCCAACCTGGGTCCTTTGATTTTACTGGCAACTGCATTAACCACTAAGCCATCTCTCCAGCCCCAGTTTACCTTTTGGATGTGCTTTGAAAATATTTTTATCTATTTGAGAGGGTGGAAAGGAGGGACAACAGGTGTGCCAAGGCCTCTAGCTTCTGAAAAGGAAATGCAGACACATGCCACCTTGTGCATCGGGCTGTTCCTGGGTACTGGGCAATACAACCCCTGCCAGCAGGTTTTGCTCTCTAGCTGCTCCTGACTCCCAGTGTGTAGTTTTGGGTGCACATGCTCCAGGGTAAGAGGGGAGGTGGTGAAGGTCACAGGTGACATGTCCTTTCTGAGGGATGAATTTTTTGTTGCCAAGGAAAGTTCTGTTAATTTGAGTGAATTGGAGGGCAATCGCTGGGTTTTTCTGGAAATTATTTGAGTGAAGGAAGAGAGCCAGAATCTCTGAGACTAAAAAACCAGACCTCACTCACTGTCGGGAATATGGGGCATTCGAATACACATCAACTTGGGGGGTCCTAAAAGCATATGCATCAGAAATGTTGTGAGGAGTAGAGACTAAGAAGTCTGTGGAGCCCGGAAGATTGCCACTTTATCCTATGGGGGTTGTAAAGTAGTCTCTCCGCAGAGGCAATATATATGTGACATTGTCTCTAATTGAATAAATTTAGGGGCATCTGTCTGATTTGGGGGTTTAGGCTTGGGGAGGAGTTTTGGTTCCACAGAAATTGTGGTGCCCCAATCTCATAGATCCAAGACGATTCCCATTTTGTCTGGGCTTCTGGAACTTCCATGACAAGGCCTGATACAGGCAGAGTTGCTACAAATGGCCCCTCATATACTTCCACATTTAATGTTTTCACCAGGATAAAGTGGGATGCCACATTTGGCCCCATTTTCATTGATAACTAAGTCAACTTTTGCAGATCGATATTATTTTTTCCCTGCATTCCCTCCACACTACCCTGATACATCAGTGTGATCTCCCTCTGTTCATTTTGACATTTACTGTTTGTGGAACTTGCCAAGAGCTTGTTGTGATTACCAGTATTTTCTAGGATCCCTGCCTTTCACAGATGTGTGCATTCATCTATTGCTTTTCTTCTCCCAAATCTTCATTTTATACAACACTGTCAATTGCATGGAGACTCTTGCTGCCTCCAAGAATGTCAGTCTGGACAAATTATGAAGATAAGAGTTTTAGTTCTGGAGACACTGTTCATTTAGTGTATTACTTTCCTTTGGAAGCTTCCAGGTTTGTCATCTTTAACTGCATATAGTATGATTCCTCAGAGGTGACATTACGGTGATACATGCAAAGATGCTTTATGAACTCTAAAGAACTAGAGAAGTGTGACTGATACTGTTTATATGTGCCCGCCACATACGGAAGTCCCTGAAGAAACCAGCACAGGGAGAAAATAATGAAAAGAAAGTGACATATGTACATGATTCAGGACCAGTTGAGACAGATGCACCCCCTGGGAAGAGCAAGGGCCTTGGAAATGCCCAGTGAGAATGTATCATGTAGGTGCACATGATGAAGGAAGCAATCCCTCTGGTTTCCTTAGCTATTGTCAAGGGTATGGTAGGAATGTGTAGCATGGGCCCTACTCAAATCCAGGGCCAGGCTGGGCCAAGGGGATCATTTCTCAACAGCTAAGTTGCTAGAGCAGGAGTTCAAATCACAGAATGACTTCTCCTCCATCTAAATGCCATGTGACATTGGGCATTGGACAAACATTCTAAAGTTTTGAGCCTAAGATTACTGGTCCATACTATGGAGTTGCTAGTATTAGAGTAAATCTTCAAGGTCTCATATCATGAAAGCTGTTCTGGTAATTCTGCTCCACACAGTCACATAGGAATTACTGCAGTCTATGTCTGACATACAATACAACCTTTACAAAAATACATGCTAAATGACACAGGATATGAGGGAACGTTCAAGTCAGGGGAAGGTTGGCCTCTCTACCCTTTGCAATGGGAGAGTCCAGAAACTGAAAAGTGAACTGGTCCTTTGCTGTGTTGATGTGGAGTTTTTGTCTCAGCTTAATTGAGCCAGAAGATGTGAAAATAAAATCATGAAACTGGACCATGGGTACATGGAACGCATAAGCCCTCGACTTTTCTGATAATTCTGATAATTTAATCCTTTGGGTACAGCATTGAAGCCAAATGAAATGCTCCATGCTTTCTCCATTCCCTGTTCTATATATGGGAGACCCTTCCTATCCAGGATTCTATGGGCTCCCAATCCCGAGGTAAGCTCAGTGTGCAGGCCACAGCTTCCTCTGGCATGGGGGTAGTGAGGCTTGGTTGAAGTGGTCACTGTGACCTGAGCAGAGGGTCTGGATGGAGGAGCAGAGGTCCTGAGGTGGGGAGAAGGGGAGCATACAGGCTTTGCAGGGCAGTTGGAAGAGTTGGTAACTGACTGAGCAATGGTAATAAATAGTATCGGAGGGAATCCATTTTTAAGTTTAATGCAAGAACACAGCCTTGACTCTTGAGGGTGAGCAGGAGTTTTATAGAAACCATAGTTTATGTTATCTCTTTTAGATTGATCTGTGAGATTTTTCCATTGTACCTACGTGACACCTTGGCAAAATATTTCTTGATTGTCTTTACATCATCAAATAGGGCAATTATGGTGTTAGGACCTGAAAAGGTACAGTTTAGCATTAAGGGGGATCCTTCAGTGGCAGGTCCAATTAGGGACAAAGAGGTGACACATGTGTCAGGTAGAGTGTAAAAATGAGTTTTCATCATTGGGAAGAGTTGGAAGTGGATAGAGTGTGTTAGAAAGAGTAGGGGGAGTAGAAACAGGGGTGACATTTCTTGATTATGATGATGATGGAATGTGACCATAATAGGAGAGTGAGAGCTGTCTTTTCAGTGTGGGACCAGCTAGGCAGTAAGTCTGTGACTAGTCCAATGGTAAGGATTGCAGCCGTGATGAGGGCCAGGATATGGAGGAGGATGGGGCAGAGCATGAGTACTCCCCGTGAAGGACAAAATGAAGGGCGAGGGTGAAGAACTCAACCTGGTGGGGTTGAAAAGACATAAAAGTGCCGTGTAACCAAAGGATCTCAGTGGCCTCAAGCAGCTGGTCAAAAGTGTGGATGGGCCGTGGCATTAACCATATGTCTTCTAGCAGGTAAGTCAGGAAAAGGTGAAACTGATGAAGGCCCAGAGTCATTTGGTTGATCTGGAAAAGGAAGTGAAAGTTTAATTGAATCAGCAGTCTTCCATTGCTCTACTCTGAGAAAAGACAGAAAATCTTGGGAAAGAGTAGGGGGCTGATTAGAATTGGTGGGATAAAGCCCAGGGTCGGGTGATGGATCTGCCATACTCTCGTTCAAATGGGCTGATGTTAGTTCATTTGCAGGGGAGGGTATGGAGAGGGGCAAGAGCTAAGGGTAGGAGCTTGATCCAATCTAACTTTAGTTCCACAGTTAGTTTAGTCAGAATCCCTTTGAGAAAGTGATTGGTCCTTTCAACTTTCCCAGAGGACTGGGGGTGATAGAGAGTATGAAACTTCCAGGGTATATGAAGGGCTGTGGCTACATGTTGGATGACAGCAGAAATAAAATCTGTCCCATTACCAGATTGCAGAGAGGAGGGTAAAGCCAATAAGGGAATCAGTTCAGTAAGGAGAAGTCTAGTGACTGTTTAGACCCTCTTGTGAGTCATGGGAAAGCCTCTATCCATGCTGAAAAGCTATCAATACAGATCAAAAGTTATCGGAGACATTTGACAGAGGGCACGTGAGTACAGTCTGTTTGCCAGTCCGTGGCAGGAGAGGCTCCCCGCTCCCTCATTTGATGCATTGGGATTGGGATGGATGTATGTTAGAGTTAGGATTAGTCTTTTGACAAGTAGAGCAAGAATTGGTTAGTACTTGGAGGAAATGTTTGTTGTCAGAAGTGAGGTTGTATGAGCTCTGAAGAAAAGAAGGTAAAGTGTTGTCAGCTGGGTGGAACAGGGAGATTCCTTAGTGGGTGCGTTAGAGGTTCTGTGAGTTGTATTATGGGCTAAGAATAAAGGTGTGATTCCAGGAGAGAGGAGGAGAGTGTTAGCCTGTTTCAAAGAGTGCTGTGGGTGGCATAGGGAAGGGGGAGTTGTGAATATATGTGTAAGTGTTTAGAGAGAAGTCTAGAATATCTGTGCAGATATGAATGGGACTATCAGATGGCGTAGAGGAACATGTGGCAGGTAGGAGAGTAGCAGAATTTAGAAGGGTTGATTGTTCAAAAAGGGGATTGGGATCAAGACTTTGAGCTCGGAGAGTCTAGGTGTGGGAAGCGGGGAGAGAGAGAAATGCTGGATGACTCTGGAGGTCCTTTAAAGAGTGAGGTATGAAGAGGGATGTGTGGGGATATATTGTTAGCGTCAGGGACAAGGAGGCCACTTCTGCAAGTTTTTTGCAGACGAGAGGGCCATCCCCGTGCTACCCTATCTAATTGTTTGGAGAGGCAAGCTAGGGGGTGAAAAGTGTCACCTCCTTTCTGGAAGAGAATGACTATAGCTTGTCCCTAGTTGATATGTAAGAGAAGAAAAAATGAGAGCTGGGCATGGTGGTGCATGCCTTTAATCCCAGCACTGCAGAGGCTGAGGTAGGAGGATCACCATGAGTTCAAGGCCACCCTGAGACTACACAGTGAATTCCAGGTCAGCCTGAGGTATAGTGATATCCTACCTTAAAAAAAAAAAAAAAAAAGAAAAGAAAAGAAAAAAGAATAAAAAGGATTGTTAGTGTCAGGTAGGGAGATGTTGGTGACTGTGGATAAAGATCGTTTGAGGAGGTCTGTGGGGGCCTGGAGAAACGTGGTGGATGGGAGTGGCTCATCAAGGCACCCCTTTGTGTCCTCATATATGGGGTGGGTTATGAGAAAGAAATTTGAAATCCAGATGCAGAAAAATTTAAGCAAATCAAGCAATGCAAGGAGTTCACGTTTAGTGTGGGGTAAGGGATAATTAATGAGATCTTTGACTCTGGTGGGAGGGATAGTGTTTTCTTCTGGGGAAAGTGAAAGACTGAGGTAGATAACAGCGGTTTTACTGATTTGGGCCTTATCGTTAGAACCTCTATATCCCTAAGAAGCCTGAGAGTTGAGAGTTGTGGTGGCGTGTATTAAGTTGAAATCCCCAGAGGGGCTTCATAATAGGAGATCATCTACATATTGCAACACAAAACTAGGTCTGAGGTGTAAAGTTGCCAGGTCCCATTGTAAGGCCTGGCCAAAAATGTGAGGGCTATCTCTAAGACCCTGGGGCGGGACTGTCCAGGTCAGACATTGGGCCTGTAAGGTGTTAGCAACTTCCCAGGAGAAGGCGAGGAGTGGTCTTGACGTAGTGTGTAGGGGGACAGTTAACAAGGCATCTTTGATATGAAAGACAGAGAAACATTACAAGAGGATGGGATGGAGGAAAGGAACGTGGAGGGCTTGGCAATAGCAAGAAAGTTTGGGATGATAGAACAGTTTATTTTTCGGCGGCCCTGTACTAAATGATAGGATAAATTAAGGAGGCCTCCCAGGATTAAGGAAGGCAAGAAAACCCCCAAGGATGAGGAAGGAGAATCATTGCAATAGTAATGCTTGGAGTGACTGGTGGAGCATTACCTGGGAGGCTCCGCAAGCCTCTGATTGTCCTCACACTGAAAATTCCGAACTTCCCAGCGTTTCTAAGGTTGAGACGGGGTGCCTCCACCACAGACTGACAGTGAGGACGTTGTCCTGAAGGCTGTAATTTGATGAGGGTGTGGATATAGATGCTCACACAGCGGTGAGTGGCCTCCATCTGATTTCAAAAGACTGTGGGAAGAGGGAAGGAAAAGGGAGAATGCAATGAGATCTGGTGGATTACACAGAGGGCTGTTAGAGGTTCATCTCAGCTCAGAAAGGGATTTTGGACATCTACCAGAGTGTAGCCTTGGCTGGAAGTCATCATTCTCCACAAATGAGCTGCCAAGCTCGCACAATCCTGAGGAAATAGGGAGAGTGAAAAGAGAAGCTGGAAGCTGCCAGGTATTAACTGGATTTACAAAAAACACTAATAAAGCTCCCTGAACCGTGAGGCTGGACAGAACTTGCACTGCTCACGTAGACAAAGGCCACAAAAGACCAGAGATCTCAGGTCACACCTGGTGGCTGTTCAGTCCAGAATAGTGAGCAAGGCGAGCTTCTGTGATCCCCAGGGAGTGAAACACTAACACTAGTTTATTTCAGGCTTACAGAATCCAAGGGAAACACCGTCAATAGCAGAAGAAGCTGGCTCCCTTCCATAGTTCATAGCAGAGAGACCCGACGAAACAGCCAATGAACCAAAACAAAAAAAGAAAACAGAGTTCTAACTAACTCTTATTTTAATAATTTTTAAATATTTATTTATTTGAGAGAGAGAAAGAAGGAGAAATGGAGAGAGAGAGAGAGAGAGAGAGAGAGAGAGAGACTGAGCATGCCAAGGCCTCTAGCCACTGTAAATGGACTCCAGACACATGTGCCACCTTGTGCATCCGGTTTATGTGCATGCTGGGGAATTGAACCAAGGCAATTTGGCTTTCCAGGCAAACACCATAACCACTAAGCCATCTCTCCAGCCCTGAAACTAACTCTATACATGCCTTGATGCCTTTGGGTGGTACTGAAATATTCCCTTCCCCCACAGTGATACCTCTACCTTCAGGCTATTGGAATCTTAAGTAGAATAATCCTTGAGAGGGTTAGAGAGATGTCTTAGTGGTTAACGCATTTGCCCGAAAAGCCAAAGGTTCCAGGTTGATTCCTCACAACCCACATACAAGGTGGCGCATGAGCCTGGACTTTGTTTGCAGGGGCTGAAGGCCCTGGAACACCCATTCTCTCTCTCTCTCTCTCTTAAAGAATGTAAGAGCCAAAGGATGGGTAGGACTCCTTACAATGTGCTCCCCCCAGACACAAAATGACCTGGATATCCATGACCTCACAGTGCCTGACACTACCTACACAAGACCATCATAAGAGGAGGAAAAGATCATGACATCAAAATAAAAGAGAGACTGATTGAGATGGGTAGGGGATATGATGGAGAATGGAGTTTCAAAGGGGATAGTGGGAGGAGGGAGGGTATTACCATAGGATATTTTTTATAATCATGGAAGTTGTTAATAAAATTTTGAAAATAAATAAATAAGGAAATAAGTAAAGTATAAATATAAATCCCCGAGGCACACGCTTTTAGCTTTGTTTTTGGTTTGCTGAGGTAGGCCCTTGCTCTGGCCCAGGCTGACCTGTAATTCACTATGTAGCTTCAGGTTGTCCTCGACCTCAGGGCAATCCCCTTACCTCTGCCTCCCAAGTGCTGGGATTATAGGTGTGCACCACCACACATGGCTTTTTCAGCTTTTCATGTCTCCTCAACCTCTAGGTCCTTGCTTTGGTACCACCCCCACATTGGCCCTGGTGACCTGATGTAGGGAGAGGACTCCTAGTCCCATGTGGGCTGTCTACCCCCTTCTTCCTTACAGATGGCAGGAGATCTCTATACTTTGTCTTTTTACCTTTCCTTAATCCAATAAAGTCTATCAAAATCTTTTTAAAAATCCCTGAGCCTACAGGGGATGTCTATTTACATTCACATCAACATACCTGGTACACAGATCCTACAGTATACAATGACTTCCAGGAAGGTTCTCAAATGTTTCAGGGTCTTACGAAGTAGGAAGAAGAGAATCTGGTAAATTCTCTCTGTCCCTAAAGCTTTAGTCCCATAAGGTCAATTCAGGCCTAGACAGGAAATCTTAGCCTGGCACAGACAAGCCTTCTCACATGTCATTTTATATCCTCTGTGTTGCAGTGAGGTTTGTGTTGCTGGCAGAAATCATCCGACCAAGAACAGCTTGTGGGAAAAAAAATATATTTATTTTTTTCTTACAGACTCAAGGGGAAGCTCCACAATTATAGGAAGAAACAATGGCATGAGCACAGTGTGGACATTACTCCCTGGCCAACATAAGGTGGACAATAGCAACAGGAGAGTGTGCCAAACACTGGCAAGGGGAAACTGGCTATAATAGCCATAAGCCTGCCCCCAACAATACACTGCCACCAAGAGGCGTTAATTCCCAAATCTCCATTAGTTGGGAACACCTAAATTTATGGGGGACACCCGAATCAAACCACCACATTCTGCCCCTGCGGAGCCATAAACTGATAACAATACATGATATAAAATACAATGCATTCATCCAACTATAAAAGTCCCATAATTTTTATAAATCCCACTGATATTCAAACATCCCCATAATCCAAGGTCTTTTAACTGAGCCAAAATACCAAAAAGCCCCACCCCCCCCAAAATCCATAATGACACAGAATAAACATTCACATTGAAAAAGATGGCAGTAGGCATAGCAAAGGAATAGTCAACCAATACTAGATTTAAACAGGGCAAACTCATCAAACTCTGTAGTTCCAAGTCTAACAACTCTAGTCAATCACAATTTCAAACTCCGATAATTCTAACCACTGACAAGTCTCTGGTGTTCCAATATCGCCCCTCCAGCTAGGCTACTCACATTCCTGGAAAACTTCATCTGGGATTGGTATCTTTCCTTAGTAGCCATCTCGTGGTCCTGGCATCTCCACTGGGTCTCCATTGCCACCACAGTCCACATGGCTCCATCAGGTCTCCATGCAGACATCCAGAAAACCTGCTTCACACTGCTCATGGCTGTTTCCAAACACAAGATAGTGTTGCAAATTCAATGACTCTCTCATTCCTGCATTTCTTTTACTCCATAATACCAGGTGTGGTGCCAATTTGTTAATCCAGGGGGGAATAAGCAGACTTTGAAGAACATGACACTGCTTGAGCATTCAGAAGAGTCTACATTCTTCCTGGTGCCCCAGTACATGTCAGCTGGCCCAATCTCAATGGTTGTAATCTCTCAATTGCAGCTTAACAGGCAGCAGTTTCGGCCTAAAGATTTCTTCCCATGCCACACCAGTCCATTTCTATGCAATGTGACCCTGCACAAATTCTCAGGACACGGGCATAACAGCAAGCCTCTCACACAAACTGCTTCTAGCCCAGTCCAAGAAAAGCTCTTTCTCACCCTCACAAGCCAATCATCAAAGTCCACAGTACTTACTATATTCAGGTCTTTAAATTCTGACCAAAATAGTCCATCAAGCTGTACTCATAACACTGCAAGGAGTCTCATAGGACAAGATTTCAAATCCTTCCACATTCCTCTTGGAAATCAGCTCCAGAGGGCCAAAGCCACACATTCAGGTGGCTAGCAGCAAATGACACAACTCTTCAGTACCAACATTACTGTTGCAGTCCGGTTCACATTGCTAGCAGAAATCACCTGACCAAGATGGCTTACAGACTCAAGGGGAAGCTCCATGATGGCAGGGGAAAACAAAAGCATGAGCAGAGGGTGGACATGACCTCCTGGTCAACATAAGTTAGACAATGGCAACAGGAGAGTGTGCCAAACACTGGCATGGGAAAATTGGCTATGATAGCCATAACCCCTTCTCCAACAATACAATGCCACCTAGAAGTATTAATTCCCAAATCTCCATCAGCTGGGAACCTAGCATTCAGAACACTTAAGTTTACCACCCACACCTGAATCAAACCACTGTACTCTGTTAGCCAAGAAATTGAGAAGATACACAGGAGCTCTAGAAACAGTATCTTCATTAGGCCTACACAATAGGAGATCATGTATATGTTGAAGAACAGTGGTCACTGGGTAGGTCCAGTACAGCAAGTCTTGAGAACAAGCTAGGCCAAATAAATGGGGAACAGCTCAAAACCCTTGTGAGAGGACAGTACAGTGACCTGTCCTGACCTCCAAGTAGGGTCCTCAAATGCAAACAGGAGTTGAATGTCAGGATGCAACAGCATGCAAAAGAAAGCATCCTTGGGGCCTAACACTGAGTAATGGGTATGCTAGAGGGGATCTGTGTTAAAAGAATATAGGGATTTGGGACAATTGGTTGGAGGGCCATGAATACTTATTACTGAGTCTGAGGTCTTGAACTATGTTTCATTGTCCAGACTCCAAAAAAAGCAGTGTTATAAGGGCAACTACGTTCAATCTGGAGACACTGTTCTTTTAACCTTTAAAAAATATTTTATTTTGGGCTGGAGAGATGGCTTAGCAGTTAAGTACTTGCCTGTAAAGCCTAAGGACCCTGGTTCAAGGCTCGATTCCCCAGTACCCACATTAGCCAGATGTACAAGGGGATGCATGCATCTGGAGCTCCTTTGCAGTGGCTGGATTCCCTGGAGCGCCCATTCTCTCTCTATCTGCCTCTTTCTCTGTCTGTCACTTTCAAATAAATAAGAATAATAATAAAATATTTTATTTATTTATTATTTATTCATTTGAGAGAAAGAGATGGGGCACATAGGAAAAGAGAATGGGCATGACAAGGACTCTAGCCACTGCAAACAACCTCCAGACACATTCACCACCTTGAGCACCTGGCTTACATGGGTATTGGGAATCAAAACTGGATCCTTAAGCTTCACAGGCTAAGCTATCTCTCCAGCCCACAACTTTACTTCCTTGTTATTGAGAGACAGGGTCTCACTTTTGCTTGCATAGTGAGTTCCTATCAGGCTGGGCTATAATGTGATACCCTAAAATCAAAAAGCCAAAAAAAAAAATCCCTACTGAAGCAAGATAGATATCCAAGCATGTTAGCACAAAACTGTATTCCTTGCATACATGGGACTCTAAGACGGGAAGAGTAGAAATTTGGAAGAAGCATAAAGCTGAGAGAAATGAAACTCTGCTAATAAACATGTTTCAAATGGGAACACAAACTATCAGTAAATGTGCTAGAGGCAGCATGCATAATATGTTGCAAAAATATGGCTGTATTCCTTTGTGAAAGTAAAAGTAATGGACAGGGGCTGGGGAGATGGCTTTGCGGTTAAGGCACTTGCCTACAAAGCCAAAGGACCCAGTTTTGATTCCCCAGGCCCCACATAAGCCACATGCACAAGGTGGTGCATGTGTCTGGATTTAGTTTGCAGGGACTGGATGCCCTAACACACACATTTTCTTTCTTTCTTTCTTTCTTTCTTTCTTTCTTTCTTTCTTTCTTTCTTTCTTTCTTCTCTCTCTCTCTCTCTCTCTCTCTCTCTCTCTCAAATAAATAAAAAGAAATTTTAAAAATGTAATGATCAGTGTTTGGCAGAGTAAATTTCAAGGCATCGACTCTGTGGAATGGCTTCTGTTATCTGCCCTAATTCAGATCTACAATGAAAGACGGCACAATGCAGAGCAGAAAGATGAAAACTATTAAGTTTAGAGAAGAATGAAATATGAGCAAGCTTAATGTCTCAAAGAAACTGTGGCTGTTTTGCTTATAAAGGGTAAGTTAGGTTACCACACTAAAATACAAATTTACTGCTCTGCAAAGGGAGACTAGGTAGGATGCCCTGAGGGGAAGACCCAATCCACTGCAGGCTCTAGGCACTACTGTGAATTCTTTGGAAAGGAAAAGGCCTGAGAGAAGAATGATGAAGGGCCTCTATCTGTTCCCCAAGGTCAGCATACAAAAGCTGCAACAGCTATGGTCCATGGGTGCCAGGTTCCAACCCAATCTGACAGCAGAACGTGGTAGCATATTCCCATAGCACTGGTTTTGAAAGAATGACAGGTGGAAGATGGAGGAGGCCGTAAAGTATTTCACCACAGTTGCAGAGAGCCACTGAGAGGAAGCAATGGGAGGCAGGGTCGAGGTGTCTTTAAGGAGGCCCTGTGAGGCCACCGCATGAAGCTATGAAAGTGAATGATAAGTGACACAGGAGACCTCAGAATGTTAGAGAAGCTGGGACCACGGGACATTTGCCAAGAGAAGCTGCAGGCTCTCAGTGGAGCAGGCCTATAAAAGAGGCTACAACCAGCACCAATGGAGTGGAAGAGCTATGCAAACCTGTTCAAGTCCAGATAAACTCCAGCATGAGGCCCAGATTCTATGAAGGAGAAAAAGGCGTAAGGTCGTTGATGTTTTGTTTTGTTTTGTTTTGTTTTGGTCAGGAAATCAGGGACATAATGCCAAAAGACCTCAACCCTGCCTTACAATACGGACTCTCAGGGGCTCTCTGGAACTATGGTGAAAAACTTCATGGCCCCCTTTATCTCACACCAGTCATTCTTTCAAAACCAGTGCCATGCAGGCGATTCCACGAAGTTCTGCTGTCTGACTGGGTTGAAACCTCGCCCCCATGGAACCTGGGTGGTGTAGTCTTTGGATGCTGACCTTGGAAACAGGGAAGTCCTTCATTCTTCTCTCAGGCCTTTTTCTTTCAAAGGAATTCACATTACTAGCTAGATCCCTCACTGGATTAGGTCTTACCCTCAAGGCATCCTACCTACTCTCCCTTTGCAGAGAAGTAATTTTCTATTTATGGGTGATAATATCTTTAACTATTACAACCAAAGCAGCCACACTCTTGGAGAGTTCAAACTTCTTCACATTTCTTTCCTCTATAATCTTCGTAGTTTTCATCTTTCTGCTTTACATTTTGCTGTCTTTCATTGTAGTTCTAAATTAGGGCAGATAAGAAAAGCCACCGCACAAGGGTGGAAGCGACGCTACCTTGAAATTTTCTCTTCTAAACCCGGTTCATTGCATTTAAATTCAGATTCTGTCTGTTTCTCAGGACACAGCAGAATGTACCAAGATTTTTTTTCTCTTTTTGTTTTCAAGGTAACATCTCATTCTAGCCCCAGCTGACATGGAATTCACTCTGTATTCTCAGGGTGGCCTCATACTCATGGTGATCCTTCTACCTCTGCCTCCCAAATACTCTTAGGAATTTTTCTCAGCCCTCTCTGGGATTTTTGATTATGTGTCCTCAAAAGACTCCAACAGGCTGCAGATGGAGGTATTGCTGGGGGGGGATCTTTTAATACCACCCTAAGGCATGAAGGTGTGTAAAGAGTTAGTTTCAGGGCTGGAGAGATGGCTTAATGGTTACGGTGTTTGCCTGAAAAGCCAAAAGAACTCGGTTTAATTCCCCAGGACACCATAAATCAGATGACAAGGTGGCTCATGTATCTGGAGACTGTTTGCTGTATCTAGAGGCCTGACATGCTCAGTCACTTACTCTCTCTCTCTCTCTGTCTTTCTCCATCCCTTCCTCTTTCTCTCTCTCTCAAATAAATTAAAATTGAAAAAGTATTAAAAGAAGAGTTAGTTAGATTTCTGGTTGCTTTTATTGGTTCATTGGCTGTTTGGTGGGATCTCTGCTATGATCTATGGAGGGGAACCAGCTTCTTCTGCTATTGAAGGTGTTTTGGATTCTGTAAGCCTGAAATAAACCCTTCCTTCCCACAACCTTCCTCTGGTCAGGTGTTTGTCCCAGCAGCACAAAAGTCACTGGAACACTAGGATATGCCAAACTGGAAAGGCCCCTCTACCAGGCCCTTAAAGAGGAACAAGCACAAGGGCTGCCTCAGATTGAGTGCGCCACAGAGACTCAACACGCCTATCAGACGCCAAAGGATGCCTTGATTTGTCCTTCGCCTGAATCCCACCTACATGTAACTGAAAGGAAGGGGACATCTCTGGGAGTGATTACACAATTTCTAGGCCCTTCCTTTTACACAATAGGGTGTTTGAACAGAAACATAAACCAAGTAAGAAAAGGTTGGCAGGATTGTCTACAGGCAGTGGTTGCAGTGGAGTCCTCGTCTGTGACGCCCACAAGGTCAGTCTAGGGCGCCACCTTATGGCTCACATGCCACATGATATAGGGTGCATTTTAAATTCTAAAGGAAATCTAAGACTTTCAGACAGCTGGTTGCTCAAATATCAGGCTCTCCTACTTGAGGGAACTGAAATCCCTCTCAACTCCCTGCAAACTCTCAATCCAGCCACTTACCTACCAGAGGGAGAACAGCGATCCATTCACTCTTTGAAGAGGTGTCAATGGAGAGCTATGTGGCTTGCCCTGATCTCTCCAACCAGCCTTTAGGGTACCCCGACTTAATACCGTATACCAATGAGAGTTCATCTGTAAAAGAAAGAGTCAAGTATGCAGGCTATGCAGTTCTCTCTGATTTTGGCACTCTTGATACAGGGCCACAGACCCAAACTCCGGTACACAGCTGGCCAATTTAATAACCCTCACTAAGACATTAGAATTGTCTCAGGGAAAGAATCGATGTTTACACTAACTCTAAATACGCCCTTCTCAGGCCGGGAATGGTGGTGCACGCCTTTAATCCCAGCCCTAGGGAGGCAGAGGTAGGAGAATCGCCGTGAGTTCGAGGCCACCCTGAGACTACATAGTGCATTCCAGGTCAGCCTGAGCTAGAGTGAGACCCTACCTCGAAAAACCAAAATAAATAAATAAATAAATAAATAAATAAATAAATATGCCCTTCTAATTCTCCATGGCCATGCAGTAATATGGACTCCTGTTAAACACTCCCAAGAGGTCCTCAGACTTCTAGATGCAGTTCTGCGGACACAGGTGGCTATAATTCACCATCCTGGGAACGAACAAGGAGATGACCCAGTAGCTAAGGGAGACAGAGTGGCTGATTCTGAGGCCAAGAGAGCTGCACAGGGGCTGGTCACGGTGCTGGGTATTCAATTCCATATACACCATGCCTGGCAGCCTCAGTCCTCAGGAAAAGTAGAAAAAGCTAATGAGCTCTTAAAGGGACACCTAAATAACTCATCCAGGCAACACAGGACTAAGTGTCTACTGCTAACTTTGTGCTTAAAACAAGTCTCATTGCCGGGGTTTGACCCACTGGAAGCTTTATATGGCAGGCCCTCTCTCACTAATGACTTGATATTAGACTCTGAGACACCTAGGCTAGTGGCCCATTTCATTCAACTGGAAAAATTAAAACTCCGACCAATGTCAGAGATAGAAACAAGCCTTTTCAGGAAATAGCAAGAGACTTTCCCTCTTTTTCCTAGGAGACTTGGTTCTGGTTAAGACCTCACATGCAAACAAGGGCCTTGCTCACTTCTCTGGGAAGTACAATACTCTGTTATTTTATCCACTCCCACAGCAGTGTGAACGGCAGGACTAGACTCATGGATAGATCACACTCGACTCAAGCTGTGGACTGCTCCAAACCCTCCTGGAGTCTACACTAACCCTCCGGACCACTGAGCTAAAGCACAGACCACACCTGTGAACTTCCAGAGAACTTCATGGTGCTCTTCAGACACCACCCAGCTCACATCTATGATGACTTTCTACCTCTTGTATTGAAAGTGCAAGAACATGAGCAATCCTAGCTGTCAAGCGGTGGCACACCACTTTGCTATAGCACTGGCAATTATCTCTAATTTCACTATTTAACTTTAATACTATCTTTTTTTTCCCCAAGGTGGGGTTTCACTGTAGCCAGGCCAACCTGGAATTCACTACGTAGTCTCAGGGTGGCCTCAAATTAATGACGATCCTCCAACCTCTGCCTCCCAAGTGCTGGGATTAAAGGTGTGTGTCACCATGCCTGGCTAATGCTATCTTTGAAAAACAATTTTAAAAATCTTTGTATTTGAAACTAGTAGAAGGAGTATAACCTTGGGCATTTCTTTCTTCCTTCCTTCCTTGCTTGATTGCTTGCTTGCTTTTTTGGTGTTTTAAATTAGCATCTCATTCTGGCCCAAACTGACCTGGAATTAACTATGTCATCTCAGGGTGGCCTTTGTGTCCTGGGGATTCTCCTACCTGTCTCCCAAGTACTGGGATTAAAGTCCTGGCTTCTATGCCACCACAATAAGCTCACCTTTGACACTTTTAATATGCTTACAGAACATCCCTACCTCACAATATTAAACATCTCATACCTCAAGATGAACTCAATATTTTACTAGTATGTTACTAATACTCCTTGATGCATGTTTCAGCAACAGTTCCAAATGCCAAAACTAAAAAGAGACACTACAGTACCCGAAAGCTGACCACCAGAGCAGCATGTTCTGCCATGGACGTTGACACAGCCCTATCTCCAGTGGAACCTTGTCTGCTGTGGCCCTAGATCACCCTCTTATCAGTTCAAATAGGTTCAAGCAGTCATCACTCCATTTCGAACAGCATTTATGGAGGCTTCTAAGAGTGGGGACTGAAACACTATATGAAATGAGCAGTTTCTTTGGCTAGGCAGAGAAATGGGTGAATGGATCCTTGGTAGGTGACTATATTCTAACCCAAGATGGCACAAAGGGTGACTAAATCTTCTTCTTTCTGGTCTTGGGGATTTTTTTCCCTAAAGAGGCTGGCTTGGCAGGCTTTCTGGGACCTGTGCAGTGCTGAATGCATTATGGACCAACCAGTACTTTTAACTTCATTTAAGGTGACCAATCATGGACTCTGGATAGGTGGGTTTCCCCATTCAATAAAATAAACTTTATTTATCTATTTATTTTGGTGTAGAGTCTCATGATGGCCTTGAACTCACAGTGATCCTCCTACCTCTGCCTCTCAAGTGCTGGGATTAAAGGTGTGCCCCACCATGCCCAACTTAAACTTTATTCTTTTAAACATTTTACTGCTTCTTAATAGTTTTTAAAAAATATTTATTTATTTGAGAAAGAGAGGGAGGGAAGGAGGGAGGGAAAGAGGAAGGGAAGGAAAATGAGCAAGCCAGGGCCACCAGGTACTACAAATGAACTCCAGATGAATGGTTCACCCTGTGCATATGGCTTAGTGGGTCCTGGAGCATCGAACCTTGGTACTTTGGAATTGCAAGCAAGAGCCTTAACTGCCAAGCCATCTCTCCAGCCCTGCTTTTTAATTCTTTAATTGGCAGAAAACATGAATCCAACACTCTTAGATGATATCACAATACTTGCTGCATGAACATGAGAACCTAAGTTCAATTCCCAAGCACCCACATAGAACCCTGTAAGGGGGTGATCTATGCCTGTACCATGAAGTATGCAGTGTGAAGACATGCAATTTCTGGAGCTGGCTGGGGTTCACCACATAAAATAAAACCCAGCAAGCTGGGAATGTTGGCACACACCTTTAATCCCAGCCTCTCGTGGTTGGAGGATCTCTGCATTTGAGCCAGTCTGGGGCTACAGAGTGACTTCCACTATAGCCTGGGCTACAGTGAGGACCGCAAAAAGAAAAATGATACTAATTTTAAAAAAGTGGGTGTGATGGTGTATGCCTTTTATCCCAGCACTGGGGAGGTTGAAATAGGAGTATCACAGTGAGGTAGGGGCCAGCCTGGAGCTACAGAGTAAGGTTTAGGTCAGCCTGAGCTAGAATGAGGCCCTACCTATAAACAAAACATAACAACATGAACTCTATGTTCCATGAGAGACCCTGCGTCAAGGAAATAAGGAAGCACTACCCATCTGCACAGTGCTGTGCCAGTGAGTGGGAAAGCAAAGGATATGTGTGATAAGCCAGGCATCCCTGTAGCCGAGGCTCACCGAGAATTCACGATGCAGTCTCAAGCTGGCCTTGAACTCATACAGATCTCCTACCTCTGCCTCCAGACTGCTGGAATTAACATCATGTGCCACAATGCACGGCCTGAGGAACAATGCAACAGGAATGATGGAAGTTGAGTCCTGACAGGCTATCATGATGCAGTCCCTGACATCCATGGAGACTCAGAGCCCGGGAGCCTGGGAAGGTGGCAGGACACATGGGCTAGCTGGCACTCGAGGGGGAAGAAAGGTAGGTAAAAAGAAACATCCCAGACAAGGAGGCCAGCAGCCAGCCTGACAGCTGTGATGCGATCATCTACCATGGAGTCTGACTTTGGCCCCAGAAGCTGAAAGACATGCTGTCCCCTCCAAGAACCTAAACTCTTGTACACTTCTAGAGCCTTTTCTGTGAGCCCATATCCCAGGCCAGCTGGACCCAATTGAGAGATTCCACAGAAGTCTGTACCATTCAGGGAAGGCAGTCAGCCCAAACCCACAGTCTCCACTTCCCACCACCTTCTCACCTCTCCCTTGTACACCGTGAAGAAACTGTCACTACAGAATGTTATTGATTCGGATGCATGGGGTTGGAGCACACCAGCTAAGCAGCCCCAACTGAACATGGACTGTGTCTCAGCAATGCCCTTCATTTCCAACCCTGACCTCCTGGGTCAAGATCTTCTTAGTCCTTCAAACTGTTAACTGTTTTAAAATATTTATTTATTTATTTGAGAGAGGGAGAGAGAGGGAGAAGGAGAGAGAGGAAGGATGGGCACATCAGGGCCTCTAGCCACTGCAAATGAACTCCAGATACATGCACCATCATGTGCATCTGGCTTATGTGAGATCTGGAGGATCGAACCTGGGTCCTTAGGCTTTGCAGGCAAGTACCTTGTCTGCAAAAAAAAAAAAGTCCCTCTAGCCTAAAACTTTAATTTTTTAAAACCATTTTCAGCAGAGAGAAAGGGAGCTGAAGATCACTCTTTTTAATGCCCCCCCCTTTTTTTGGTTTTACTAGGTAGGGTCTCACTCTAGCCAAGGCTGTCCTGGAATTCACTATGTAGTCTTAGGGTGGCCTTGAAATCACAGTGATCCTCCACCACTCCCAGTTTCATGTCTGTTTTTAACCAAAGAATTGGAGAAACGAGACAGAGAAGGATAATTATAAAATTATTACATTGTACTCAGGAATATATGAAGCAGAGAAAGGGTCCTTTAATTGAGGAAGGGAGAATGGGTTCAGCCATGTGGCCCAAGTGTTCATGTTGGAATTGAGCACGAGCTTGAGGCAGGTTGATTGTACACAATAGCTGTTTCTTTCATTTAAGGTTCCAGATGGAACCCAAGGCTTCTTGCATGCTAGGCAAGTGCTCTATCATTATACCAATCACCTGGTTACCTCTGTAGACCATTTAAAAAATATTTATATATTTATTTATTTATTTATTCATCAATCTGTGTGTGTGTGTGTGTGTGTGTGTACATACATGCACAAGAGCATATATTCCTGGGTGCGTGTAGGTACATGTGTGCCACAGCAGGGCTTGTGGAGATCAGAGGACAATTCTGGTGTCGATCCTTGCTTGTCCACCTCATTTATTTTTTAGCAAATTATCGGTATTTGTTTGCTGGGTCTAAGTGTCACTTGCCTGGTAGAAAAAGCAAAGAACTGGTTGGTTTGTTTTGATTAAAAGAAATCCTTCCCCTAAAACGGATCTTTGAAACTCCATGAGGGAGCCTTAGAGCTGCATAGATGATCACAGTTGAGCTTAAAAATGGCATTAAAAGCCAGGCGTGGTGGCACACGCCTTTAATCTCAGCACTCAGGAGGCTGAGGTAGGAGGATTACAAGAGTCCAAGGCCAGATCTATCTAGCTATCTGGCTCCCCCTCTCAAGTAAATTCTTAAAAATGAATACAAATATTTTTTTAAAAAAAGTCAAATGTAGTGAATGAAGACACATATCCAAGCATGGCAGCACACAACTGTATTCCTTGCATGCTCAGGAATCTAAGGTAGGAGGAGTGGTATTTGGGAAGACCAAAATGCTGAGAAAAATGTGGACTTTGTTAATATCAAGGTTTCATAAGGGAACACGGACTATATTAGGAACTGTGCTACAGGCAGTTTGTGTGATATTTTGGCAAAAAAAAAACCTCTGGCTACATTCTGCTGTGTCCTGAGAAACAGACAGAAGCTGAATCTAAATGTAATGGACAGAGTTTGGCAGAGAAAATTTCAAGTCAGGGTTGCACTGACTGTGCAGTGGCTTGTCTTATCTGCCCTAACGTAGAACCGCAATTAAAGACAGCAAAATGTAGAGCAGAAATATGAAAAATATGAAGTTTAGAGAGGAGTGAATTGTGAGCAAGTATAAACTCTCATAGAATGTGGCTGCTTCGAAGCCGGGCGTGGTGGCGCGCGCCTTTAATCCCAGCACTCGGGAGGCAGAGGTAGGAGGATCGCCGAGAGTTCGAGGCCACCCTGAGACTACATAGTGAATTCCAGGTCAGCCTGAGCCAGAGTGAGACCCTACCTCAAAAAACCAAAAAAAAAAAAAAAAAAAAAAAAAAAAAAAAAAAGAATGTGGCTGCTTCGGTTATAATAGTTAAAGAGATTGTCATGGTTTGATTCAGGTGTCCCTATGAACTTAGATGTTCTGAATGCTAGGTTCCCAGCTGATGGAGATTTTGGAATTAACTCCTCCTGGAGGGAGTGTATTGTTGGGGGCAGGCTTATGGGCATTTTAGCCAGTGTCCCCTTGCCAGTGTTTGGCAAAATCTCCTGTTGCTATTGTCTACCTTAGGTTGGCCAGGGGGTGATGTCCCCCTTCTGCTCATGCCATCACTTTCCCCTGCCATCATGGAGCTTCCCCTCAAGCCTGTAAACCAAAATGAACCTCTTTTTCCCACAAGCTGCTCTTGGTTGGATGATTTCTCTACCAGCAATGTGAAGCTTACTGCAACAGCAAGGTGGTACCGAGGAGTGGGATTGCTGCTAGATACCTGACTGTGTGGCTTTGGCCTTTTGGAGCTGATTCTTCAAGAGGAATGTGGAAGGAATTTGAAACCTTGGCCTAAAAGATGCCTTGCAGTGCTGTAAGTACAGCCTGATGGTCAGAGTTGAAAGACCTGCATGTAGTAAGAACTATGGGCTGTGAGGTTTGGCTTATGAGGGTGAGAAAAAGCTTTGCCTGGACTGGACTAGCAGTTTGTGTGAGAAGCTTGCCAGTATGCCCGTGTCCTGAGAAGTTGGGTAGGGTTGCTTTGCGTAGAAATGAACTGGTGTGAGCAGAGTGATATGTCACAGAAAAAAATTGGGGTGAACTACCACCCATTCAGCTGCAACTGAGAGACTGCAACCTTTGAGATTGAGTCAGCTGTCCTGCACTGGAGCAACAGGAAGAATGTCGATTCTTTTGAAGGGTCCTGAGAGCTCAAGGAGTGTCTTATTCTTCAAAGTCTGCTTTATTCCTCCCTGGATTAACAAATTGTCACCCTATTTGGTATTGTGGAGTATAAGAAATGCAGTGAAGAGAAGGTCATTGAGTTTGCAACACGGTCCTGTGTTTTGGGAATGGCCATGGGCAGTGTGAAGCAGGTTTGCTGGATGCCTGCATGGAGACCCCATGGGGTCATGAGGATGAAGTGAGGGCATTATTTGCAGAAAAGAAAGGGGCAAGTGGGAATGAGGTGAGAATAAGAAAAAGTAGTGGGGTTGAATATCATTAAAATGCATTATATAAATATTTAAACTTGGAGCCGGGTGTGGTGGCTCACGCCTTTAATCCCAGCACTCGGGAGGCAGAGGTAGGAGAATTGCTGTGAGTTCGAGGCCACCCTGAGAATACAGAGTGAATTCCAGGTCAGCCTGGGCTAGGGTGAGACTCTACCTTGAAAAACCAAAAAAAAAAAAAAAAAAACCCACAAAATATTTAAACTTGGTAAAATTATGAACAACATTTAAAAATGAAATAATAAAAAATTTAAAAATGAAATACTATGCCTAGAGCATAGTAGGCATGCAAAATTTTTTGTGAGCCTGGAGTGATGGCACATCCCTTTAATTCCAGCACTCTGGAGGCAGATGTAGGAGCATCAGCATGAATTCGAGGTCAACCTGAAATTACATAGTGAATTCCAGGCCATCCTTGGCTACAGGGAGACCTGGCCAATCACACACACCCCTTGCTTGCCCACTTGCTGGCACAGCTCGTTGTAGATGGGTAGTATCTGTGGGTGGCAGACAAAACCTAAAGCTAAAGTGGGTGGCTGGAGAGATGGCTGAGTATTTAAAGTGCCGGCTTGCAATGTCTGCTGGTCTGGGTTCAATTCACACAGTACACACACACACACACACACACACACACACACACACACACACACGTAAGATGGGAGCTAGAAGCCCCTTCAAGCAATGACCAGAGAGGATTAAGAAATAGTGAAGAACTCAGAGATCAAAGAAAAATCTCATATGTAATCAAAGTGAGAAGGTACCCCAAATCATGACTCAGAAGTCATGCTGACAAAGGCCCAGATCAAAAGGAAATTTAACTTCACAAATTCAGATTTTAACCCCTCAATTTTTCCATCATTTGATTTGCAATTGTCAAAGACATGTTCTCGAACAGCTGTCAGGGTGTGGTTCTTCAGCTCCTGGTGGATCCTCTTTTTCAGGTCCATGTTCCCCTCATCCCCCCTCTTCATACTTAACTTTCCGCAGTGAGCGGCGAGAAACACACAGAGCCCCGGAGCCAAGTAACTCTTGGGAGCAAAGAGTTTTTCCAAGTTTCTACTTAACCCTTCTTAGAATCCCATGTATGCAAAGAATACACTTTTGTGCAGCCATGCTTGAATATATATCTTGGTTCAGTAGGGTTTTTTTTTTTTTTTTTTGGCTTTTTGATGGTAGGCTATCACCATTGCCAGTCTGATCAGAACTCACTATACAAGCAACAGTGAGACCCTATATCTCAATAACAAGGAAAGAACGTTGGGGCTGGAGGGATGGCTTAGCATTTAAGCCTGTGAAGCCTATGGACCCAGGTTTGATTCCCCAATACCCATGTAGGGCAGATACTTAAGGTGGCGAATGTGTCTGGAGGTCGTTTACAGAGGCTAGAGTCCTTGTCATGCCCATTCTCTTTTCCTATGTGCCCCATGTCTTTCTTTCTCCAGTGAAAAAAATAATTAATTTTTAAAATGTTTTATTTATATATTTGAGAGAGAGAGATTGAGACAAAGAGAGATAGAGAATAGGCATGCCAGGGCCTTCAGCCACTGCAAACCAACTGCAGACACATGCACCACCTTGTGCATCTTGCTTATGTGGGTCCTAGGGAATCAAACGGAGGTCCTTTTTTGAGGGAGGGTCTCATTCTAGCTCAGGCTGACCTGGAATCACCTGCCACGTGGATGGCAGAAGTGGGTAGAGAGCCCACATGGGAGTAGGAGTCCTCCCCCTATCTCAGCTCAGCAGGGCCAGCATGGGGGTGGGGGTCACCAGAGAAGGGACCTAAAAGTTCAGGAGAAAAAAAAGCCAAAAAAGAGTGCCTCAGGGATTATTTTAAAAATTTATTTATTTATTTATTTATTTATGAGAGAAATAGGGAGGGAGGGAGAGAGAGAGAGAGAGGGAGAGAATGGGTGTTCCAGGGCATTCAGCCCCTGCAAACGAACTCCAGACATAAGCGGCACCTTGTGCATTTGGCTTATATGGGTCCAGGGGAATCAAACTTGGGTCCTTTGGTTTTGCAGGCAAACTTCTTAATCACTAAGCCATCTCTCTAGGTCTCTCAGGGATTTTTGACTAAGTGTCCTACTAAAGACTCCACCAGCCTCCAGGTGGAGGTATCGCTGGGGATAGGGAATCTTTTAGTACCACCTTAAGGCATGAAGGCATGTAAAGAGCTAGTTTCAAGCTGGAGAGATGGCTTAGTGGTTAAGGTGTTTGTGTGCAAAGCTAAAAGACCTTGGTTCAATACCTAAGAACCCAGGTAAACCAGATGTACAAGGTGGCACATGTGTCTAGATCCCATTTGCATTGGATAGAGGCCCTTGCATGCACAGTCTCTCTTTCTCTCTCTGTCTCTCTCTCTCTCTCATTCCCTCCTTTCCTCTTTCTCTATCTCAAATAAATTAAAAATTTTAAAGTATTAAAAGAGTTAGTTAGATCTGTGGTTTGTTCTGTTCATTGGCAGTTTGGTGGTGTATCTCTGCTATGATCTATGGAAGGCAGCCAGCTTCTTCTGCTACTGATGGTGTTTCACTTGGATACTGAAAGCCTGAAATAAACCCTTCCTTCCCATAAGCTTCTTCTGCCCGGGTGTTTGCCCCAGCAACACAAAAGCACCTGCAACACCAGGATATGCAGAGCTGGACAGACCCCTCTACCAGGCCCTTAAAGAGGAACAAGCACAAGGGCTGCCTCAGATTGAGTGCGCCACAGAGACTCCACACACCTTTAGAAGCAAAAAGATGCCTTGATTTGTGACCCAGCCTGGGCTTGTCCACTTGGTCTGAACCCCACCTGTATGTTATTGAAAGGTAGGGGACAACACTGGAGTGATTATACAATTTCTAAGTCTTCTAAGAGTGGTGACTGAAACACTATATGAAGTGAGCAGTTTCTTTGGGTAGTCAGAGAGATAGGTGAATGGGTCCTTTGTAGGTGACTATATCCTAACCCAAGATGGCACAGAGGGTGACCCCACTTTCTTCTTCCTGGCCTTGGTGATTTGTTTTCATGAGACTGGCTTGGCAGGCTTTCTGGGACCTGTACAGTGCTGAATGCATTATGGACCAACCAGCACATTTATCTTCATTTAAGCTGACAAATCATGGGCTCTGGATACGCAGGCTTCCCCCATTCCAAAAATAAACTTTATTCTTTTTTGGCTCTTTGATATAGAGTCTCAGGCTGGCCTTGAGCTCACAGCAATACTCTTACCTCTGCCTTCTGAGTGCTGGGATTAAAGGTGTGTACCACCATGCCCAGCTTAAACTTTATACTTTTAAATATTTTACTGCTTCTTAAATCTTTTTTTTTAAAATATTTAATTCATTTATTTGAAAGAGAGAGGGTATAAAAGGGGGAGGGAGGGAAAATGGGCACGCCAGGGCTATCAGGTACTGCAAATGAATTCCATACACACAGTTCAACTTGTGCATCTCACTTAGGTGGGTCCTGGAGAATTGAAATTGGGTCCTTTGTATTTGTGAGCCAGCGCCTCAACCACTAAGCCATCTCTCCTGCTCTGCTTCTTACTTCTTTAATTGGCATAAAAAAATAAACCCAACACCCCTAGGTGGTATCACAACACTTACTGCACAAGCAGGAGGACCTAAGTTCAACTCCCAAGCACCCACATAAAACCCCGTAAGGTGGTTATTTATGCTTGTAACACGAGGTATGAGGTGTGAAGATATAAAATAAAACCCAGCATGCTGGGCTTGTTGGCACACACCTTTAGTCCCATCCTCTCGAAGAAGGAGGATCTCCAAGAGTTTGAGCCAGTTGGGGGCTACAGAGTGAATTGCAGGACAGCCTAGGCTACAGTGAGACCCTGACTAAAATAAAAAATAAGATTCTAATTAAAAAAAAATGGGTGTGATGGTGTATGCCTTTAATCTCAGCACTGGTGAGGTTGAGAAAGGAGTATCACAGTGTGTTAGGGGCCAGCCTGGAGCTACAGAGTAAGTTTCAGGTCAGCCTGAGCTAGAATGAGACCCTACCTCTCAACAAAACAAAACAGCATGAACTCTCAGTTCCACCTTGTCTCGAGCAAATAGGGCAGAAATCTGTAAGTGTAGGACTGCACATATACATGGAAACACAGTCATCAAATGAGAAGGGCTGGAGATGGTGAGCTGCAGCACATATGTCATTTAGATGAATTGCTGCACAGCAGTCGGTCGAATGATGGAGTCTGACTATAAAACCCTCAGCTTGCCCCTCAACAGGTCAGCAGATCCTGGAGTACACAAAGTCAGGGAGCAGAGATGTGACTTTGGGTGGGATTACTCAGGGCCCACGCCAGCTTTGTGATGTACTTTCCTTGGAACCTACACTGCATTATTATCTCACTGGCCCCACCCACTTTCCTGACTTGTTCACTCACTCAGAGACGTCCTAGCAGAGTTGAACAGGATCTTCCCAGTGATATATTTCTCAGGTAGGCTCTCTCTAAATTACCTCCTGGAAAGCTTAAATTGGGGCAGGTAGTAAAGCTGGGAGCCTCTCAGTACCTGTGTCTTCTGAGATCCTCAATATCCTTAGGTCTGAGAGTTGACAGAAAGGCTTGTGGGATGATCTCCTTAGAGGCCAAAGATACAACTATACTAAGTCTCAGAGACAGCTACACCATTATTTCAGAGAGAAACAATACTCCTCTTAGCCTACTAAAACTCCAAGTAATCCAGATGCTCAAGAGAGTCTCTAAGCTAGGGATAATGTCAAATAGTCTCTGCCTAAGGGATTACTTTTCTACTTCTTCTGGTATAAAGGAGTATACTACTTAGCCATAGAGACCGTTTATTGCCTACTCACTGAAGTATTCCTTTTTGCCTTCATATTGGGGAGCAACAATTTGGTATACATTGAAACACCCCACATTCCTTCAACATGAGCTTGTACTGCAGTCTCGGTGACTCTAGTTCCCGTCACTCAAAAAATTTCCAAGTTAGTACTTGAAATCCTCTCAAATTCATGCAACTTAGCAGACCCCCACCACTCTTCAGCCCAGCACAGTCATGTATCCTCAATCACCCAAACTCACCAGTCATCGTTCATACAAATAGACAAACTTAAAATCATAATACCTTCTCACCACCCTCCCTTCTCCCCTACCATACCCTCTTCCACTGAATTCCATATTCCAAGAAGAGATTGTTGTGGCTTTCTCCAGGTTTTAAATTCAGTTGACATATAGTATCCATGTGTGTTCGTTCATAGGCTATAGTGTGAAAGGTAAAGCTATGTATGTAATGTGTACTCATCAAATCAGAGTTATTGATCCTTCTCTGTCCTTGTACATCATGTTTCAGTGTTTGAAGCCTTCAACCTCCTCCCTTCGACTTTTTGTTTTCCAGTTCTAGGGATGGAACCATTGTCTTCCAGAATACTAGGCAAATGATCTATCACAAATTTACTGCCCAAACCATTTTATTTCCAATTTAGTTTTGAGATAGGCTCTACATTTCCTTGACCTCAATCTGTATCTCAAGCTGGCCTTGAACATGTTATCCTTCTGTGTCAGCCTCTCAATTTTCTCAGATTACAGGCCTGGAAAACTAGGCCAATCTTCCCTACTTCTTCTTCTGTTTTTTTCTCCTTCTTCTCCCTCAACTTCTCCTCCTCATTCGCCTTCTCCTGCTCTTCCTCCTCCCTTTCCCTTCTGTCCTTCCATTTATGTCTCCTCTTCCCCTTCTCTGCCTCCCCTCCTTCCTCCTCACCCTCCCATCCTCCTCTTCCTTCTCCTCCTCCTCCCCTCTCCCCTTCCAGACTCCCCTCTGCCACTCCTCCACCTCCTTTTTTACAAGGTACGGTCTCATTCTAGTCCAGGATCAATTAGAATATACTCTGTAGTCCCTCTGGCCTTGAAAAAAAACAGCAGTCCTTCTACCTCTGCTCCCCAGTCCTGGATTAAATATTAAATATCAATTCATTGAGATAGAATATCAATGAATGTGTTATTAGTATTTAATTATTATAAATGAAAATAAGGTTTTTGTATGCAAATATGTTAATTACCGTCCCAGGGAGCAGTTTCAATGACTGTCTAGTCTACAGATCAGACCATTTCAATTCCTTCATGTCTTCACTGGTCCCTGAAGTCCAGCTCATGAGCCCTGAAACATTGCCCACTGAGCCTGCTGATACCTCCACTGTGACTCCAAGTCTCCAAACAGGAAGCACCAGCTGGCTTTTGTTCTGAGAATCCATCACATCTCAGGGTAGAAAGGACATGGTTTCCACTGTGGACCCCTCGCACTGTGATCTCCTTTAGGGCTTTGTCTACACCTGACACCCACGCCCAGCCCAGAGGAACACTCAGAGGCACCTGGCTGTTTTTTAAAGGAGTGCTTCCATGACTGCACACTTCCACTCTAGTTTAGACAGCAAAGGAATCTGGGAGTTCTTTTTTGAATTACTGGCAAGGATATGGGTGAGGATCAAATTCAAAGAAAGAGCATCAGAGAAAGTACTCAGTTTTATTATAAGCCCACTGAAATGGGTGTGTTGGAAAATGCCTCTCATGTCAGGCCCTCCATAGGATCATGAGAGCTTCCTGGGGTACATTGGGAAACTTGCCTCCTAAACCAGATATACACAAAACAAGTGAACATAGAGCATTTACAACCTCAGGCAGTGCTTGCTTTTTGCTAGTTGTCCAGGAATTCTCTAGTCCATGAATGGGAAAGCTGAATGAACAGCAATGTAAGATCAGTGGTAAATGACTCCCCTGATACAAGCAGACTTGCTATAGGTGCCATCTTGCCCAATACCACACTCATGTTCTCACCAGACATGTGGTGGGATGCCACATGTCATACTGCTTTACTCATACCCAGATCAGTTTCTGGGGCTCATTATAATCTTCGTTCCCTAAGGCTCACCTCCCCACATCACTCTGGTCCAGTAATGGTTTTCCTCTCTATTCACTGTGGTGTTTACTTTCCATATAACTATATATGAGCTTGTGTGTGATGCCAAATATTTTATAGAAGCCCTGCCTTTCAGACTCTGTACATTTCTTGATTGTTTGTCTTCCCCAAATCTTCTTCCTATCACACTTCCAATCACATATATATTTTTCTTCTTGCACACATGCTGGTGTGGACAGAAGATAAGACAAATATTCTCGTCTTGGAAACGTTTGAGGCAATTCTTTCCCCACTAAAGCACCAGATTCCTCTTCATTTAGATACAGAAGATAAAATGATCACTCAACATTGATGAGAACAATTAAAAATTGTATGGGTCGATGCCTGCTAATCTGTAAAACACTACAAAATGGCTCTTGAGAGCATTTACTTATGCTATTAATATTTAAAATTTGCAGATGGAGGAAACTAGTGGAAAAAGAAACCCAAGGAGCATTTCAGATAATCAGGATGCAGAACAACCTGGACAGCATCCTGTAAGTCTCATAAAAATCCGTTTTCCTAAGAAGCTCAAGAAGGAGGCACCAGGTGAGAGCAAATGATGGGGAAGCAGCCCTTCAAGGCAAGGGAGGACCAAGTGTGTGAGATTACTCACAGAAAAAATGCTCCATGCCGAGCAGTCAGAGTAGTCACCCATTTATTATGACTCTGCTAGTACATGTGTTCGGTGCCCCCATCACACTCACCCTAGCAAAGATGGCTAGCAGCCAAGGTCAGTTACATAATGCCATCATGCCAAGGTCACTAGAAAATATACCCCAAAACACACTCTTGGGCCTGCCCAGGCCTGACGTGACAGGGCTGAGGAGCTCACCCAGCAATAGCTGAGAGGTAAGAACAGCACCTCACAAACACAACTGGATTTAGCCTATGTCTGAAAGATATGTGACATTTAGCAGGACTTTTAAATACTATGAGGTTCACATACTTACTCCACAAATGTTATCAAGACAATCACTGTTCCTAATTGTTTCTATATTCTACAAAAAATATTCATGGCCTTACCAGCTGAAATTTTCTCACAAAACTCTATACCCAGGATAACCTGGAATTTATCTTATTCTTCTCAGTGTCTTCCAAACCATATGCCATTCACAAATACATGCTGAGTGAAATACAAGCAGGGAAGTGTTCTAGTAGGGCAGAGGAGTACAAACTACACTGGGACGGTGGGTGGGAGGAAGCAGCAGGTAAACATTGAGCCGGCTTTGAGGCAATCGTGGTGTTGGTCTAATGTTTCAGTTTCTCTTGAGCCAGAAAAGGTCAAACTAATGCATGGAGAAGATTCATGGATATGTGGGAAGAAGGGCCCTTGATTTTCTGAACAAAACAGGGCTAATCCCACACTGCCTACCTAGTCCTCATTGGCTAACCTTTCTCACATCAGGATCCACCAAGAGCCATGTTAGCGTTTGGAGCAACAGGCTTCGCAAAAGGAAGCAGCGAGTGTCGTATGAGGAGATCAGCGACCCGGAAGAAGAGGAAGATAATTAGAGCTGTATGTAGTCCTTTGACACATCTCCTCAAAATATGCCTTCCTGATGTGGTATTGAGATCTTGTGTTGCCACTTGTACCTCCAAATGCATTTTTAATCATTTGGGGTACAACACTGAACTCTGAAATACCTTCCCTACCTGAGATGCTGTGGGCTCCCAAACCCCAGGTCAGCACTGAATATTCAGGGCACACCAATGTCTGGCCTGAGAGTTCAGAGGCCAGGTGATGTGATGAGTGTGGCCTGAGGGGCGGGTTTGCTTGGAGGAGCAGAGGTCCTGAGGTCGGGCAGAAGGGGAGTGGCCAGGCTTTGCAAGGGCACCTGGAAGAGTTGGCCACTGAGTGAACAGGCATGGGAACTCACTGCACTTCTTTTTCTTCTCTCATTCTCTCAGCCCCAGACACGAAAAATGTACTGATGATAAAGAGAAGAACTTGGTGGATACTCACAAGCATGGGGGAAAAAACGCTAAAATCAGGTGCATAGTAAATAAAAAGAAAAATTCACCACAAGCACCAGTGTCCTTACTACATGTCAAGTACACTATGAAATCTTGTCTAGTTATGTGTGAACCACTTTGTTACCATCATTCTTACTCTGTCACTCTTGTTATTATTGTATGTCACTTTCCAAGCATTGTTCTTAGGAAGTGCCTAGCACTCCAGAAGCATTGCCATTGAGTGCCACGCACGCTGGTTTTCATTCGTCTTTCTGTGTGTCAAGCACTCCATCAACATTGTTCTTAGAGTGTCCTAAGCCTTCTATTACATACATAGTGAATTCCAGCTCAGCCTGAGCTAGAGTGAAACCCTGCCTCGAAAAAAAAAAAAAAACTATCCATAGTCTTTACCAGTTCAGACACTGTTCAACAGTTCAAAGTCTCATCGAAGACTCAAGGCGGTCTCTTCAATTACGTACTTCCAACATGTAGTGGCACTGGCTTGAATTATGCGTTTCCCCATAAACTCATGTGTTCAGAAGGCCAGGTTTCCAGATGATGGCAGGTTGGGAGTAGGACCCGTGCTGAAGGAGGAGTGTGGTTGGCGCTGGGATTACGGGTGGGGTGTTACAGCCAGCTCCCCCTTGCCAGTGCTCGGCACGCTTTCCTGCGCCTGGTGTCCACCTGATGTTGGACAGGAGCCTATGCCCACCTCTGCTCTCATGGAGCCTCCCCTCGAGTCGGTACAACACAATAAACCCGTACCTCTCACAAGCTGCTTTTGGTCACGTGTTTTGTGCCAGCAACAAGAAGGTAACTGCAATAAGCACAGAATAAAGATTCCCATTCCAAAAGGGAGACACGAAAGCACAGCAAGGAAGAGATTGGACCAAAGCAAGACCAAAACCCATCAGGGCAAATAGCAAGTTCTGCAGCTCCATGCCTCTTATCTGGGACTAGTGATGAAGTCATCTGGGCTCCAGAATGCTTGGGTAGCTTCCCCCCTCCAGCTGTGCCGCCTATAGCTTCTCCATGGTCCAGATCTACCCACAGCCCACAGCTCTTCTTGACGAATGTCCCATGGTCCTGGCATCTCCAACATACTAAGATCTCCTCCACTGCAACGTAGGGTCCTCCTTGACAGCTCCACGCAGTGGCCTCACAGGGCCTCTTGGCAAGGATTTCAACAATGTCTCCTATTTCTTAGCTGCAGTATCTGCCTGGGACTGTGGTGCAGTACTCCATGACCTCTTCAATCTTCTCTTTCTTTCTTCCAAAACCAGTACTACATGGGGGATGCTGTAAATTTTGCTATAAGACCAGGATGAAACATTGTGCCCATGGAAAACTACTGTAGCTGCCTCCGTGTGCTGACCTTGGGAAACAGAGACCTCTTTCAGCATTCTTCTTTCAGCCATTTTCCCTTAAAAATGCATTTCTATTAGCTTGCTCCTTCAATAGGTTGGATTTTGCCCTCACAGCATCCTTCATATTGCCCCAGTGCAAAAGTGATTGGCTTATCTTCTTTGAAAAAGAAAACAAAATATTCATTTTTTAATTTTTATTTATCTTTTTTTTTGTTTTTTTGTTTTTTTGGTTTTTTTGTAGTAGGGTCTTGCTCTAGCCCAGGATCTTTGGAATTCACTATGGAGTCTCAGGGTGGCTTCAAACTCACCGCAATCCTCCTACCTCTGCCTCCGGAGTTTTGGTATTAAAGGCGTGCGCAACCACACACAGCTTCATTTATTTATTTTCAAGCAGATTGAGAGAGAGAGAGAGAGAGGGAGAAGAGAGACAGGCAGAGAGAATGGGCACACCAGTCACTGCAGAGAAACTCCACGTGTGTGCACCAGTTTGTGCATCTGGCTTTCTCTGGGTATTGGGGAATTGAACCCAGGTTATTAGGCTTTGCAGGCAAGGGCCTTAATTGGTGATGTTGTCTTATCTTTAATGGTGGTAAAATGTCTTCAACAATTACATCTGAAGAGGCTTCAGTTTTTGTGCCTGGCTACTTTAAATTTATTCACATTTCTTTTGTGTCAAACTTTATATTTTTTATACCTTTTTCTTCTATATTTCCCTGCGTTCCATTGTAAATCTGAATCAGGGTAGCAAATAGAAACCAATGCCACAAATTCAATGGCCTTCTGTCTTGAAATTTTTCTCCCCCAAACACATTAGCTTGTTACATTTATTATGATTAGTAGTAATATTTTATTTACTATTTCCCAACAAAGTAAAGTAGAGAGAAAGAGAGAGGGTATGATCACTCGGGGCTCTTGCCAGTATGAATGAACTCCAGTTGCATGCACTATTCTGTGCATCTGCCTTTACATGTGTACTAGAGAACTGAACCAGGGCACTCAGGCTTTACAAGCATCTGGCTTTAACCACTGAGTAATCTCTCCAGCCCCCAAATTAGGAGAGTTATAGTACTGTGGTAGGTTTGATTCAGGTGTCCCCCATAAACTTAGGTGTTCTTAATGCTAGGTTCCCAGCTGATGGAGATTTGGGAATTAACACCTCCTGGAAGCAGTGTATTGTTGGTGGTGGTCTTATGGGTATTATAGGCAGTTTCCCCTTGCTACTGTTCGGCACACTCTGCTGTTGCTCTTGTCCACCCGATGTTGGTCAGGAGGTGATGTCCACACTCTGCTCATGCCATTGTTTTCCCCTGCCTTCATGGAGCTTCCTGAGTCTGAAAGCCAAAATAAACCTCTTTTTCCCACTCACTGCTCTTGGTCGGGAGAATTCTGTGAGCAATGCAAAATTGACTGCAAAAAGTACCACACCGTAGGATGGGCATGGCGTGTATGAGTCCCATAGCAAGAGAGTGGGGAGGGAGAGAGAGAGAGAGGAGAATGAGACTGACTCTGGAAATCCAAGGACCATAGGATGCTTTTTACTTTTAGAAAGGATAAGGGAAGGGGGTAAGTTCTATTACAAGTGAGTCAGCCTAAGTGCTCGGAGTCATGGAGGCAATGGAGAGTGGGAAGATAAAGAAAGCCTACAAGACCTCGAAGGAGGAGGGTTACTGCTCTTAGGTAGGACCCAAAGCCACACAGGCAACAAGGCCTGGTCTTTGTGTCTGGCTTTATGTGGGTACTGGGGAATCAAACCCAGACCAGCGGGCTTTGTAAGTAAGCACCTTTAAACACTGAGCCACCTACACAGCCCAACTCTGTTACTTTTAAATTAAACTTCATTCACATTCTCAGAATGCAGGCAGTGTCTTCCTTTCCTTCTTTCTTTTCTTTGCAACCAGTTTATTGACTGTAATATTACATGAATGGTTCCTAGCCCAGTTACTGATAAAGTCTGTTTTCTCCTTTGAAAGCTCCTGATTCACACTTCCACAGGCCACATTTATCTCAGCCCTTTGGTCTTTCAAGCTCCTACCAGAATGGTCCACTAAGCTCTGTTTATAGCACTGTAAGGCATCTCTAGCCCAAATTTCCAAATCCTTCCACGTCTCTATCAAACAGTTCCAAACGCTTTATCATCACATGTTCAGGTTTATAATAGCAATGCTCTTAGGGAAGGAAAGGGTTTATTTGGTATACAGTTCCAGAGGGAGGAGACTGTCATGCAGGGGAAAGCATGCCAGGAACAAGAAGGCAGTGTTCACATGGTCACATTGCCACATCATCAGGGAGGAAGTAGAGATAGTGGAAAGCAAGCAGGCCAGGCTATAAACCATCAAGGCCATTCCCAGGGCCATACTTCTTGCAGCAAGGCTCTACCAGTAAAAGGTTCTACAACTTACCCAAGTAGTGCCACTGGCTGGTCAGCAAGTGTTCAAACAAGCCCATGGGGGACATTTACATTCATGATATGAGACTTTGGAGACTTACTCTAATGCAAGCAATTCCTTAGTATGGCCCAGGAATCTTAAGCTCAATGGTTTAGAAGGTCTGTCCAGTGCCCAATGTCACATGGCATTTAGATGGAGGAGAAGTCATTCTGTGATTTTGAACTCCTGTCTAGCATCTTAGCTTTTGATGCACGACCTCCTTGGCCCAGCCAGGCCCTGGACTTGAGCAGGGCCCATGCTACACATTCAGCCATATCCTTGACCATAGCTAAGGAAACCAGAGGGATTGCTCCCTTCATCATGTACACTCACCTGATACATTCTCACTGGGCATTTCCAAGGCACTTGCTCCTCCCAGGGGGTGCATCTGTCTCAACTGCTCCTGAATCATGTACATAGGCCACTTTCTTTTCATTATTTTCTTCCTGTGCTGGTTTCTTCTGTGTCTTCTGTATGTGACGGGCACATATAAATGGTATCAGTCACACTTCTCTAGTTCTTTGAACTCATAAAGCATCTTTGCATGCATTGCCTTATTGTCACCTCTGAGGAATCATTATACTATATGCACTTAAAGATGACAAACTTGGAAGCTTCCAAAGGAAAGTGATACACTAAATGAACAGTGTCTCCAGTACTGGAATCCTGTCTAACAGGCCTATGGGAGACACTGAAGTCTTTTTAGCGTACAGAGCAGAAGAGAGAGTGAGCACATCCATTCATGACGAGTACACATTGCTGAAGTGCACATGATCTCTCACCACGAAAGCTGGCATGGGCATAGTGGGTCATGCTGGCTCAGGATTGTACCCTCAGCACTCAGGGAGCTGAGACAAGAGAACTTCAGGACAACGTTGGCTACAGAGTGAGTTCCAGGCCAGCCTAAGCTACACAGTATGAGTCCCTATTCCAAAAAATGGCGGACTGGAGAGATTGCTCAGTGCTAAAGGCGCTTGCCTGCAAAGCCTGACGACCAGGGTTGGACTCTCCAGTACTCACATAAAGCCAGATGCACAAAGTGGTGCATGCATCTGGAGTTTGTTTGCAGTGGCTGGAGGCCTTGACATGCCCATTCTCTCTGTGTCTCCTCTATTTCCTCTGCTTCTACATCAATAAATACATAGAGAAATAGAAAAATAACTTAAAATAATGAAAAATGAAAAAAAAATCTGCTTTTCATCTCTTTTCATCTACATTTTATTACCTTCTGACCAATGGGAAAGAAAGATTTCTGTGGCGGGGGTGGGGGTATGCGCACTGTGTGCATGTGGGCATGCATTTGTGTGTTGGGTGCAAAAACACTCTTAGGCAATGGGGATGTGTGCTTCTAGAGAATGAGATAGGGTGATCCCTTGATCCCCGGAATTCAATACTACCATGGGGAATGCTACAGAGTAACCATATCTTAATAAACATATAATCAGCGCCGTGAACATCTCAAACCTATTTTTTTGTTTTTATTTATTTATTTGACAGTGACAGACAGAGAGAGAAAGAGACAGAGAGAGAGAATGAGAGAGAGAGAGAATGGGCGCGCAAGGGCCTCCAGCCACTGCAAATGAACTCCAGACGCGTGCGCCCCCTCGTGCATCTGGCTAACGTGGGTCCTGGGGAATTGAGCCTCGAACCAGGGTCCTTAGGCTTCACAGGCAAGCGCTTAACCGCTAAGCCATCTCTCCAGCCCTCAAACCTATTTTTTGTTGGGAGTGGAAATTAATCTGGTTTTGATAAAATATGGAGAAAAATCTATCTGTGTTACATTTACTTATGCACTCTTATAAAATTGACTCTGTACTTTTAGGAGAACTTGTAATTTAGTTAAAATTGTAATTATCCTGTTATTTGTTAATGGTTTTTATCAGGAAGTACATATCCTTTAAAAATAGAGCTCTTTCAAGGATAGGCAGAGCGCTCAGCAGGTAAGGATCCCAGCACCCACACTAAACAAGAGTCATAGTTCAAGTGTACCGGTGGAGAATGACATTGAGTCCACTAGGGTCTCAACATTGTCCATCTAGTGCTTCATAGCTCTCCAATTAAACACACCAACCATAGCAGAAGCTGTCTACGCAGCCTTCACCAATCTCACCTTCCTTCTTGATCAATTCAAGGGTTTACATATCTACAATTTATTTGTTATCCATGAGAGTACTCATCCTATTCCTCATGTTTTAGAATTGTGTATGATCTGTGTATATTTAACTTTCTGAATCAACTCTTTTCCCCTCAGCTCTGACCAATAGGATGGAAGAGACATTTGTGAACGTTTTCCAGGCAGCTAGACTAAAAAGCGGTTGAGTTCAATTATATCCTTCACAGCCCTTTCCTTCCCACTCACCTTGATTCTCACAGCCATCGCCTTTATCACAATCATTGTCCTTGGACTCTACGGCCTGTTTCTTGGACTGCATGAATATTGGGAGGTTAGCTTTGAGTCCTAGAAGAAAGCAAAAACACTTGTTCCTTAAAATATACCTTGAGGAGTTCTGTGGAGATGGCTTAGTTGGTAAAGTGCTTGTCATACAAGCATGGGGACCTAAGTTCAGATACTCAGCACGACATAAAGGCTGGTTCAGCAGAGCATGTCTATAATCCATATTTTGGGGAGGTGGAGATAAGAGGATTCCAGGGGTTTGATGGCCAGCTAATCTAGATTCAACTTCAGTGAGAGGCCTAAACTCAGAAAATGAGGTAGAGAGTGACTGACGAACAACCTGATATTAACTTCTGTTTTTTATTAAAGATTTTCACAATTTTCCTCAAATACTTTATTTATGTGAGAGATAGAGGGAGAGAGAGAATGGACACACCAGTGCCTTCTTCCGCTTCAGACAAACTTCAGACACACACACCTCTTTGATCATCTTGCTTTAGATGAGTACTAGGGAATTAAACCTGGACCATCACGCTTTTCAAGCAAGTGCCTTTAACTGCTGAGCCATCTCCAGAGCCTGATGTTGACTTCTGATCACACACATGAGCACACATATACACATGCATGCACACCACCTGATAAACACAAAGACAGATGACCGAAGGAGGAAGGAAGGAGAAAGGGCTGGGATGGAGACATCAGCCCAAAGGGCTGAAGGAGGGCAATGTGCAGGCTGCAGGTCTGAGCCTGTGCAAAGGGTGTAAAAGAGCAGCTTGCTCAGAAGCTGCCTTGGAATTTCTCCTGCATGAAAGGAACGGGGGGGGGGGAGGGTAGACATGTGCTGTAGCCTGAGAAGTCACAGCATGGAAAGGGAGTGGGTGGGGGGGTTCTCATCTCATAGACTCCCAGGCTTGTCTGTATCCCGAACTTCCTGTTACCTAGTTTAGTCATGGTGGTGTAGTTTCTTTTCATATAGACATAGGTAGTTTTCTCCGAATAGCTCAGCTTTGCCCATTCTCTTTTGGAGAAGTATTGGGAAATGTCCTGGAAGGCCTAGAAAAGAAGGAATAGTACAGGGTAGCTGCCACTCAGCCCCACCACGTCCTCTGCTTCTGGAAGTGTGTAATGCATTTGGGAATTTGAGAATACCTCTACTTGGTGATGCCCAAGTCACGTGAGAGGATAAGGACAACAGGCTCCTGCCTCTCCCTGGGCATGCAGTAGGTGCCTAGTGTTAATGCTAACTTGTTCTCCTACTTTCTGAAATGGACTGAAAGTGACCAAATGGGTGTAGTGCCACCTCACAGTTCTATTGTTTTCAGTGAAGCTGGAGGAAGACACCATGAGAGAGGCTTTGGCTGTATTGCTGAGACCCTGATCTTTGTCCCCAGTGCCTCTGCTAGCTAAATGCAGCCCCTGAGAAATCCACTTCCCCTCCATTGTCAGTTTGGCTACTCCTCTCCCCCTACAAGTCAGCTCACCTTGCAAGTTTTCTTTGACCTTTGTTTATCTCCCAAGAGGCTCCTTGAACAGGAGCTATTTCTCTCCTTGGCCCTGAGAATATTGTGATCTTGAAGGGACACAGATTGATTGTCTCCAGCCATGAAACTGAAGGGCCTGTAGAAGAACACAGAGGGACAGCAACACTCAGTCACCTGAAACTGCCTTCTGCTCCCTTCCACCATGGACTTCTCTGTCCCAGAGGAAGGACATGGGTGGAGTCTAATGGCAATAAGATGTTAAGTGTATCTGGGGAAATATCAGTTAAGAATTACAGGGTGTTTTTTTTTTTTTCTGTCCCCTAGGTGTGTGTTTTAAACTGAAGAAAAAAAGCTGGGCATGGTGGCACATGCCTTTAATTCCAGAACTCGGGAGGCAGAGGTAGGAGGGTCACCGTGAGTTCGAGGCCACTCTGAGACTACATAGTGAATTTCAGGTCAGACTGGGCTAGAGCGAGACCCTACCTCGTAAAACAAAAATAAAAACAAATAAGCTGAAGAAAAAAAAAATCAAACATCTTGTTGGATAAGCCAAGTACAAAAGGACAGACCCCACATGTTCTCACCTATATGTGAGAGAAAAGTTAATTTTGCAGAAGATAAAAGCCAAACAGTGGCCATTAGTGGATGGGGAAATGGAGGACAGTAGAATACACTCAGCTGATCGGGGCCAAATTCTGTTAGAGAGAAGAAGAGTAAATTCTAATGTTCCACAAGAGTGACCATAGTTTATAACGACAGGTTAATAGAAGGAGGGTGGAGGCAGAAGGCTGCAAATATTTGATGAGTACACATTGCATACGTATCTCGAATTTTCACATTGCAGTCCATAATCTTCTTATATCTGTTAAAAAAATGTGGGGCCTGGCATGGTCGGACACACCTTTAAATCCCAGTACTTGGGAGGCAGAGGTAAGAGTATCACCATGAGTGTGAGGCCACCCTGAGACTACATAGTGAATTCCAGTTCAGTCTGGACTAGAGTGAGACCCTACCTCAAAAACAAAAGTAGGGCTGAGGAGATTGCTCAGTGTTTAAAAGCACTTGTTTGCAAAACTTTCCAGCCTGGGTTCAATTTCCCTGTACTCACAAAAGCCATAACCATAAACTGGCACATGCATGTCGAGTTCCCTTTAAGTGGTAAGGAGGTCAGCCATGTGCATTCTGCCTTTCTATCTCTCTATCTCTATCTTTGTCTCTTTCTCCCTCTCTTCCTCTCCCTTCCTCTCCCTTCCTCTTTCTGTCCTTGCAAATAAATAAATAAAAATATTTTAAAAAATAAAAGGAAGCCAGGTGTTGTGGTGATGCCTTTAATACTTGAACTTGGGAGGCAGAGGTAGGAGGATCACCGTGAGTTTGAGTCCACCCTGAGACTACACAGTGAATTCCATCTCAGCCTGGGCTAGAGGGAGTCCCAACCTCGAAATACCAAAAACAAAACAAAACAAACAGACAAACAAAAAAAAAAAAACGGACAAATACTAGAAAAAAAATTCTTGTTAGGAACTCAAGCTGGGTGATGCACTTAGATGCATCTTGGTGATGGATCTATTATCCAGTCACTGAGAAAAGTACAGCAGGTACGTGGTTGAGTTCAAGGACAGCCTGGGCTACTTTAGTGCAACTGATTCAAAACTCTTATAAAGAAGTAAAAAAAAAATCTTTGTTTATGAAGTAGTGGAGTAAGTGTAGAGTGTATTTTTAAAGATTAAACTTGATTTTTCTAAAGCAAAATTAAAAAGTATGAATAAGGACTGGGGACATGGCTCAACAATTAAAGGTGCTTACTTGCAATGCCTGTCAGTCCTGGTCCAATTCCCCAGTCCCCACATAAAGCCAGATGTACAAAGTGGCACATGCATCTGGAGTTTGTTTGCAGTGACAAGAGGCCCTGATGTACCCATTCTCTCCCTCCCTACCTCCCTCCCTTCCTCTCTCCCCCCTTGCAAATAACTAATTCAATGTTTTTAAAAAGAATCAAAGAGGGCTGGGGAAATGGCTGAGTGGTTAAGGAATTTCTCTGCGAAGCCTAAGGACCCTGGTTTGATTTCCTGGGACCCACATAAGCCAGATGCACAAGGGTGGGGGACGCATACGTCTGGAGTTCGTTTGCTGTGCCTGGAATCCCTGGCACACCCATTCTCTCTATTTGCCACTCTGTCTTTCTCTCTCTCTCTCTCGCAAATAATTAAATAAAATATTTTTAAAAATGCATATTTAAAAAAAAGAATCAATGAACTTTACAATTAAAACATTTTTAAATATCTCTTTGTGTGTATGTATGCATGGAGGCGGCGAGCGTGCGTAACCTTGCTGCTGCAAACAAATGCTTGTGCCACTTTTTGCATCTGGCTTAACGTGGGTGTTAGGGAATGGAATGTGGGTCAACAGCTTTGCAAGAAAGCGCCTTTAATCACTAAGCCAACACCCCAGCTCCTAAAATGTTTTTTTTTTTTCAAGGTAGGGTCTCACTGTAGCACAGGCTGGCCTCGAACTCACAGCAATTCTACTACCTCTGACAGCTAAGTGCGAGGATTAAAGGCATGTGCCACCACGCCTGGCCTAAAATATGTTTCAAATTAATGTTTTTAGGCTTTCTTCTTCTGCAACTTTTTTAACCTTTTATTTATTTCAAAATTAAAATTTTAACTTACACATGAAAGTTTTATATACATCCTTGTATAATGTGACATTTTAATCCATGTATGGTCATCAGTACATGTGTAAATGTTTGATTTTCCTTTAAGACTGAGTCTTGCTTTGTTGCCCTTTCTGGCCCCATCTGCTTAGTTCAAGGGATCCTCCTGCCTCAGTCTACTGTTAAGATTATCATTTTATTTTTCTTTATTTATTTACCTAGTTGGAGAGAGAGAATGAGAATGGGCACACCAGGGCCTCCCACTGCTCCAAATGAACTCTGGAAGCATGTGCCACCTTGGGCATCTGGCTTTACGTGGGTACTGGTGAATCCAACCTGGGTCCTTTGATTTTGCTGGCAAGTGCATTGACTGCTAAGCCATCTCTGCAGCCCCCATTTTACCTTTTCGATGTACTTTCACAATATTTTCATTTACTTCAGAGGGGGGAGGAGGGAGGGAGGGACAACAGGTGTGCAGAGGCCTCTAGCTTCTGCCAAGGAAATGCAGAATATGCCACCTTGTGCATCAGGCTGTTTGTGAGTACTGGGCAATACAACCCCTGCCAGCAGGTTTTGCTCCCAAGCCGCTCCCGACTCCCAATGTGTAGTTTTGAGTGCACGTGCTCCAGGGTAAAGGGGGAGGTGGTGAAGGTCACAGGTGGCATAGTCTCTCTGAAGGATCAATTTTAGTTGCCCAGAAAAGTTCTCTTTTGTTGTTTTTTCTTTAATTTTTTTTGTTCATTTTTATTTATTTATTTGAGAGAGAGAGAGAGAGAAAGAGAGAGAGAGAGGCAGATATAGAGAGAGAATGGGCGCACTCCCCCTCGTGCATCTGGGAACATGGGTCCTTGGGAATAGAGCCATGAACCGGGGTCCTTAGGCTTCATAGGCAAGCGCTTAACCACTAAGCCATCTCTCCAGCCCAAAAGTTCTCTTTTGTTGACGTGATTATCTGTTCATTCGAGTGAATTGGAGGGCAATTGCTGGGTTTTTCTGGAAATTATTTGAGTGGAGGAAGAGACCCGGAATCTCAGAGACTACAAAAACAGACCACCCTCACTGTCAGGAATATGGGGCATTCGAAGACCCATCAACTTTGGGGTCTAAATGCGTAGGCACCAGAAATATTTTGAGGAGTAGAGACTGAGAGGTCTGTGGAGCCCGGAAGATTGCCACTTTATCCTACAGGGGTAGTAAAGTGGTCTCTCAGCAGAGGAAATATATATATCTGATACTGTCTCTAATTGAATAAATATAGGGGCATCTGGCTGATTTGGGGGTTTGGGTCTTGGAGGAGTTTTCCTTCCACAGAAATTGTATGGTCACAGTCTCGTAGACCCAAGCCGATTCCCATTTTGTCTGGGCTCCCGGATCTTCCCAGACAAGGCTTTCGTCAACTCACCTACCGAAGGGCATTCAGGGGTCTCAGAAGCCAAGGAAAGACACACGTGCTTGGGTAGGGGTGGGTAGTCTACGGAAACTCCCAGCTTTTCCAGCTGTCCCCCCTTTCACTCTTCTGGAATGTCCCTCACAGAGAACCGAAGCCTACCTCAGACAGGACGCCATCTTGAAGGGTCTCTCCACAAAGGCGCCTAGAATTGTAATTCCAACACAGGGTGATGATCAACCAATAAGGGCACTTACTAAGTGTGAGCTAACCAATCAGAGGTCAAGAAACTGGGTGGGGCATTGGTAGTACAAAAGAAGGGGAATAAGACCCAGGTTAGAGGGGCATTGAGTGACAGATGAAGGTGGGCCCTGTGAAGCCAATGGAAGACAGAAGAGCCAGTGAGTAACAGATGGGAGCAGGACCTAAGGAACCAATGGATGACAAAAGAGGCAGTGACTGACACATGGGAGCAGGTACTATGGAGCCAATGGAAAACAGAAGGGGCAGTGAGTGACAGATGAGGGCGGGCCCTCAGGAGCCAATGGAATACAGAGAGGCAATGAGTGACAGATGAGAGCAGGCCCTAAGGAGCCAATGGAAGACAGAAGAGGCAGTGAGTGACAGGTGGAATCAGACCCAACTGAACCAATGGAAGACGGAAGGGGCAGTGAGTGACAGATGAGGGCGGGCTTAAGGAGCCAATGGAAGACAGAAGAGGCAATGAGGTACAGATGGGAGCAGGCACTACGGAGCCAATGGAAGACAGAAGGGGCAGTGAGTCTCAGGTGGGAGCAGGCCCTAAGGAGACAATGGAAGGCAGAAGAGGCAGTGAGTGACAAATGGTGGGCAGGTCCTACTGAATCAAAGAACCACTGGACTGCTGGACGGTGGTCACGGCCAGACTGCAGGAAGGAGCTCATATTGGATGGTGAATGACAGGCTGTGTAGGTATGAGGGCTCTAAGTAAATTCGTTTTGTTAAAGTTCAGTTTCTCCAGAAGTCTTAAAAGTGAGGCTTCTACAGAGGAATCTCTCAGATTGGCTTTCTCACTTCTTCCTGGCTCCCACAAGTAATGGGTTGCAGAAGGCAGGAAAGCTACCTTGCCCAGCAGGGATATTTGTGGCACTTATGAGCCTCACACTGCTGCCACAGGACTCATTCCAAATAATGTGTCTCAGCGACATTATGAGAACCCCCTGGTTTTCCTCTGACTGGAATTGACACCTCAAGTAGTGTGAGGTTCTTGAGGGCAAGGATATGATGTCATTTTGTTGCTCGAGACTGTTTCTGAACCACTGTGTCATCCTGCTCTCCTGCCCCCACCAAGGTTAAAGGTCTTCCAGGGTATTGGGAATGTTCTTGGGCAAGGCAGGGACCTACACCACCTTGAGGAGCTTTTGAATCGTGAGTGCATCCAAAGTGAGGCCTCTGGCTGAGTGATGTAGGCCTATGGTCAGCCATGGGTGGGACATATGAGAGGAGTAAAGGGGGTCCTTTGAACTAAGTGATCTAGAGAAAAGAAATTGGGAGGCTATAAGACTAGGAGTTTACTGGTGCATGGTGATGTTCCTGAGGTATGAGTGACAGGAGTCTGGGGTCACTACTGTGGACACCTGATGTTAGAATGCAAAGCCAGGAACTAGGGAAAAATGAAAGGAAAGAGCAGCTCAACATTAGAAACAGACATTATTAAGCCGGGCGTGGTGGCACATGCCTTTAATCCCCACACTCGTGAGACAGAGGTAGGAGGATCACCGTGAGTTTGAGGCCACCCTGGGAATACAGAGTGATTTCCAGGTCAGCCTGGGCTAGAGTGAGACCCTACCTTGAAAAACCAAAAAAAAAAAAAAAAAAAAAGGAACAGACATTATTAGGGAAAGCCTGAAATGGGCTCAGGCCGCACAGATCAAGAGCAACTACCCTTACAGACTATGTGATTAGGTGTTGGAGTCCTCGGAAGGGTTACATCTCCAGAAAGATGCAGGATACCACCCCCAGCCCACCCCCAGCCCATGAACCACATTAGGCCCTTGTCCAAAGTATGAAAAAATTGAAATCGTGGACTCAGATAAGAGTAAATGATGAGATTTACTTTAGGGGGAGTTAAGAGGGAAAACAAAGCACGAAAGCACCCTAGTCAAAAGAAGATTTCCACTTCTGAGCCAGGATTGGAAGTGGGAAAGGTGACTTGGACAATCTCAAATGCTTCTGCAGCAAGAGAAGAAAGGACGAGGAGAAGCAGATAAGGGCAGAAGGGGCTTACACACATGTCTCAGGCCCATTTATATGAGCCTCATCATCAGGCTCCGGGGTGTGTAGGGAAAAAACTGATTGGTTGGTGGACCAAAGAGGAACACTGACTTAAGAAGGTCCCACCCATGGGGGCTAAGCTAGTGAAACAGGAATAACCAGGAAGCGGTTGCTTTGCTGAGGAGGGAATAGAAGGTAGTTGTTTCCAGCCTTCTTGTATGAGACTGGATCTGATACAAGTTTTAGTCTTGCCAAGGCAGACAAGGTGGCATCCATGTTTCTATGGGTCAGGCCCTGGCTAACTCCCTACCAAGAACAAAAGCTACCTTGCTCTTTCTTAATACATATAATTTCTCACTCCTGAGTGGAAACTCTTTTAACTGTTGTTTCAGAAATGGCATGATGACTGCACTAACATATTCAGGGTGAATAGGGTAGGAGAGCAAGATAATTAGAGCTCCCCAGGAGAGAGTGCACGTAAAGGCACATGTTGGATGTTCTTTTTCATTTCTTGTGAGCCAGTCTAATCCACCATCTATGTCTAGGTCCTTTCTTTTGGATATTTTCCTTTTGAAACTCCAGTAATATTTCTAAGACACATGGATAAGAATATTATGATTATCACTAAAACTATAAAACAAGATTCTGTCCTATTGTAGAGAGGTATCACTCAATATATTAGTATTAATATTGATCCTTGTATGTGACCAAGAGAATTGTATATCTGTATTTAGCATCAAACAGGGAAACTCATAAACCTAAAGTTTTGTTTATAAGTCTTTTAAAATATTTTTATATTTTATTTATTTAAGAGAGAGAGAAAGAAAAGGGCAGATTTGTACAGGTAGAATGGGCATGCCTGGGTCTGTAGCTACTGCAGACGAGCTCCAGATACATGTGCAACCTTCTGCATCTGGCTTTACCTGGGAACTGGGGAATCGAACCTGGGTCCTTTGGCTTTGAAGGCAAGAACCTTAACTGCTAATCCACCTCTCCAGCCCTACAATAGTCTTTGGTTCTATTTTATTGCTGGCTGATTAAGACCACCAACATTTAATTAGACGTGTATTTCTGAAGGTCAGTTGTAGCTTTCTAGGAGTGACCCTTAAGTACCTGAGAGGAGCTCTATGGCTCTCTCACCATTGTGTCAACTGTTCATATGAGTCAGGACCACTCTGACCCTGGGTCTTCCCTTGAAAGCATTCATCTGTTGTAACTCTCCTCTTGCAGGATTATACTGATTTACATCTCAATCTCTGGGTCTATGTGTCCTTCCTGACCAAGAGGAGAGGTGTCTTACCAGAGGCATAGACATGCTAGAGTGTCTTCTTCTCTTTTTTTTTTTTTGATGAAGGGACAGGAATCAACATTTCAGCTGTCCTTTTAACTCTTGTAGCTCTGATTGGCTTTGCCTTCTACACACACTTATTAAGCACTCAGAAGGAAAGGTACCCCTATTTTAAAGAAAAGTGTGGATATAAAGCACATTAGTCTTTTTTATTTGTTGATTTGGGAGAGAAAGAGGCTGGTGGACAGAGGGGAGTTAGGACACACAGAGAGAGAGAATATGCACGTTAAGGTCTTCTAGTCAATGCAAATGAACTCAGGACACATGTGCCACCTTGTGCATCTGGCTTATGTGGGTACTAGGGAATCAAATCTGGGTCCTTAGACTTCCAAGGCAAGTGTGTTAACTACTAAGCCATCCCTCCAGCTCATGTTTTTCTTTTTGGAAGAAGGGTCTTGCTTTAGCCTAAGCAGACATGGAATTCACTATTTCATCTAAGGCTGTCCTCAAACTCACAGCAATCCTTTTCCTCTGCTTCCATCCTGACTAGATTGAAAGCATTTGACACCCTAGTGGGTTTCTTTTTCTTCTTCAAAGAATATTTCATTTGTATTTGAGAGACAGAGAGAGGGAAAGAAGCAGGAAGAAAGAGATGAGGGAGAGAGAGAATGTGTATATGGCTTCTATCCACTGCAAAAGAACTCTTGATGCTTGCAACACCTGGTGCAACTGGAATACATGGGTACTGGGGAATCAAATTCAGATCATCAGGATTTTGCAAGCAAGGACATTTAACCACTGATTTATGTCTTCAGTCCCCTGTCACATTAGTTTTAAAATATCTAACAACTGTAAGTACAAGCAACCAATTTTAATAGCCCTGGAAACAATATTTTTTTTTACTAACAAATATGTCAATTTATTTGATAAATATCAATCAAACATCTAGATAGTATCTGTCAGAAAAAAAAAAGCAATTAAGGCATTGTAAAGACTTGGCATGTGTGCTTGAAAACATGTTTTTGGTTAACCTGTATACTTTGTAGGTGAGCATATCAATTATCCAGGCAAGGTTGCAAGTAGAGACAGTTTAATCCTTGAACTTCAGGAACAATAGAGGTCAAGATAGTTTTCCTCAGATGAAGACCATTGTCTAAGCATGAGGCTATCCCCTGATCCTGAAACAGGGCATATCAAAACTGAGATAATCACTTGATTTTTTTTTTATTTTGTTGTTTTAATTTTGGATTTTCAAGGTTAGGGTCACGCTCTAGCTCAGGCAGATTGGATTTCATTATGTAGTCTCAGGTTGATCTCAACCTCATGATTATCCTCTTACCACTGCCGCTCAAGTTCTTGGATTAAAGGTGTATGCCACCATGCCTGCCCCCCTTAAATTTGTTTTGAAAGAGAAAACACAGCTAGACAAGTGATTTTCTTTGCTTAATCCTAAATGAAAAATCTATAGCAATTAATCTGATGTCCATTACAGACACTTTGGTTAACAGAAAGCAATTTTATGTTGTCCCCATGACTGTAAAAATAAATGAAGTGCAAGCAAGATATCTGACAGTTTATGATGAAATGGTGCCAACATTAATTGTACATAATGGGTTTTAGTTTTACAACTGGGGTCAACTCATTTTGTGTCATGAATTGATGATGGGAGCATGTTATCTCATTGAAGAATAAAACTTGGGCTGGAGAGATGGCTTAGAAGTTAAGGTGCTTGCCTACAGAGCCAAAGGACCCAGGTTCAATTCACCAGGACCCATATAAGCCAGATTCACAAAGTATCTGGCCAGATGCACAAGATGGCACGTGCATCTGGAGCTTCCAACGCCTAAAGACCCTGCCAAATCCATTCTCTCTCTATCTCCCTCTCTCCATCCTCTCTCTCTTTTACTCTCTCAAGTAAATAAAATAAATAAAATTTAAAAAGAATTAAACTTAAATGATCAACCTAGGGATGACCATTTTGCAGAATTTGCATGAACAAGATATGAAGTTACCTGCCTTTAAAGCAATAATGTTCTCAGATGATACTTGATATAATCTTATAATAGAGAAATTATAAACTTTAATCTTGAGACTCAGTGTCCCCAGTAGTTAAAGTCTTCACAGATTGATTAAATCCACTTTTTATAAATGTTATCACGAGCAACCTTACCTCAGTGAACTAAACTTTAACAATTTATAACTTGGATGACATGGCATCCTGAAACAAGTTGGAATTAACTGTTTTAGCCTGTTATTAGCCTGGTCTCACTCTAGTCTAGGCTGACCTGGAATTTACTATGTAGTGTCATGTGGGCCTCAAACACATGGTGATCCGCCTACCTCTGCTTCCTAAGGGCTGGTATTAAACATATGCATCACCACACCTGACAATCTTTTGTACTTTAAGAGGCTTATACTCTTTTTGTTTTATTTATTTGTTTTTTTGTTTTATTTTATTTATTTGAGAATGAAAGACAGAGAGAGAAAGAGGCACAGATAGAGAGAGAGAGAGAATGGGCGCGCCAGGGCCTCCAGCCACTGCAAACGAACTCCAGACGCGTGCGCCCCCTTGTGCATCTGGCCTACATGGGTCCTGGGGAAGCAAGCCTCGAACCGGGGTCCTTAGGCTTCACAGGCAAGTGCTTAACCGCTAAGCCGTTTCTCCAGCCCTTGTTTTATTTTTATTCATTTCTTTGACATAGATAGACAGAGAGGGAGAAAGAATGAGTATGGACATGCCAGAGCCTCCCGCCACTGCATGTGAACTCCAGATTCATGTGCCACTTTGTGAATCTGGCATTATGTGTGTACTGGGGAATTGGTCCTGGGCCATCAAGGCTTTACAAGGAAGCCCTCTTAGCTGCTGAGCCTTCTCTCCAGCCCCTCATTCTATGTTTTTCCTCATTTATTTTTTTTTATCTAACAAAAATCTAGGCATTATTTTCTAGCAAGGAATAATGGAAATTTAGTGATTCACATTACCCTTGAGCTCCTTGTTCTCCCTTTTCCTGTTATTAAACCACAGGGCCAGTCTGTTTCACGAGAAGGGAATCATGGAGAACATACAGATTAATTTAATTTTGATTGGTCTGAAACAGAGGTACTCTAGACCGTGAAGTCACAGCCAGCTAGTAACGTCATTTAACAGCATGCAACAGTCTATTAATATTATTTACATTACTAAGAACAAGAAGGAGTGATATAACAGAGAATCAAGCATCTTAGCATGATAACCTCAGAATTCAGTCTTGAATATAAAGTCATTTAACTAGGAGAGACAGCAAATGGTTAGTGTCTTATAATTTGTATGTCAGTTAAGCAGTGCAGGAGAGATACATCAGGAGCTTTGCTTAGGTTTTAAGGATCAAAAGAATCTCTGTTCCTTGTAAAATTCTTTTTCCATAGGAGTAACAAAGGGACTATGTCATTTGTGATGTGTTTTGTAGCATTTGCAAATTCTCGGCTGGGTACAAGGTGCTGATCTAGAGAAGCTGTTGTTCTCCGCATCTGTGGAAGACTGCTGTGACCAGGCTGCATTGACAAAGCATGAGGAGGGGCTTGATCAGGAGCTCTTGAACTGTTCACCTCAGTGTCATTCACTTAATTGTCCTGATTCCAAGGCCCTGAGTACAGCTTCAAGTCATCTTGTTCCACTAAATTCGCTGTGGAGAGTCTTAAGCTTCCCATTTTATTAGCATCAGCTGGGCCAGTAGTAATGGACTGGGACTTTGTCTCACACTGATGATACCTCAGATGTTGGCTGCCCTTGTGAACTGCCTATTTCTAACTGCCAGAGCTGTCTTGTTTTCTTACCAAATCCAAATATGTAGTAACCTACCTCATCCCAGAATATAAAAATAATGCTTTTTGACCTTGCTTGTAGAATTTCAAAGTGAAAAATGATGACACTATAAAAATTTCTCATTTAAATTACCTGAGTACTATCAACAAAAGCTTTAATATCTTATTAGAACCATTTTAAAACCCATTCTTTTTTTTTTTTTTTCGAGGTAGGGACTCAGTCTAGCTAGGCTGACCTCTAAATCACTATGTAGTCTCAGGGTGGCCTTGAGCTCACTGCAATCCACCTACCTCTGCCTCCCAAGTGCTTTGATTAAAGCTACGTGCCACCATGCCCGGCACCATACTTTACTAAACACCCAGTTGATTAAATCTAGCATTCGGCAATCAAAATTTATTTTTTTAATTTTATTTTCATTTATTTTGAATGAGGGAAGGAAGAGGCAGAGAGAGATAGAGAGGGAGAGAGAGAGATTGAGAGACAGAATGGGGGCATCAGGCCCTCCAGCCACAACAAACAAAGTCCAGACGTATGTACCACCATGTGCAGCTGGTTTTCATTGGTCCTGCGGAATCAAATCTGAGTCCTAAGGCTTTGCAGACAATTGCCTTCACCATTAAGCAATCTCTCCAGCCCAGCACTCATATTTTCTTAGCATAAGTACTTAAAGTTCTCTTTAGTTATTACCTTTATGTAACCATGAAGGATTTATTTGAAAATGTCTTTAAAATAGTAGCCTAGTGAAATTACAATCAGACTTAGCTTGAGATACTTACCCAGTGTACACATAGACTTTATTAGCTGCTGATCTTTCTGAGATAGTCTTTTCTATAAATAGATTTTTACATTTTAATGAGGTTAGAACTTCATTAACTTTTACAGCACTGTAAGTTTCAGAAATTTAATTCTTAATCCAAGACTTGTACTTAGGACAGCATAGAAATTTGACATCTTAAAGATAAACGTGTATTAACAGTGTCAGGCCGTCTCTTTAGGCTGTGCTGTACTAGTTGCCTGGTGAGTGTCCAGGATGAGTGCATGTGAGGTAGGCAGGGTCTGATGTCTCTCTCCTGGGTGGTCCCAACCTTCTTTGCCAGACTGGGGCAAAAATCAGGCCCCACCCAAGTGTGGGCGGAAGCCATATGCTTGTCACTATTTTAGCGAGGGCTTGTGGTTGTCACCATGTTCGTTAGACCATGTGGTCTCTGGCAAATGGAGGCCAAAAGCTTGGGCAGATAGAACAAGGGAGATGTCTGTTTGCCTTTGAGCTAAGGAGGAAAGCAAACTTTAAAATTGAGTTAGGTAAAATACAGAAGCTTTAAAGCAGTAGATGTTTCAGAGGCAAAAGCTACTGAGTGAAAAGGGTTGGAATCCTGCATGTTAGCACACCTATATGCAGGTTAGTGGAGGTGGGGGGTAGGGAAGCAGTTTCAGTGCTAAGGAAGGAAAGAAAAAGACAATAATTTTCAATCTATCTGTAATTACTATTCATTGTAAGAAGTCCCCTCCCCCCATGGAAAAATAAACAACTTAGAATCAGGCAGTTGTCTTAAGCACTGGCCCATGATCAAGGTTGCACAGGCCTATGATCAAGGTCTCTGGTACGGGTGTGCAGCAGTGTGATTTCCCCTTTGTGCCTCCAGGGCAGCGGAGCCTAAACTCCCTTGAGCAATTGTAGCTATCTGTCCCTCACCTCGCAATGCCCGCATCTTAAAAGAATACACAGTTTTGAGCAATATGATCATAGACAAAAAAAATCATAACTTACCAGTTCTCATAATGACCTCATTCAGACCACCAAATCATACAGAATTGGATTCCTGGGAGGGATTAGATCTCCGTAAAGATGCAGGAGACCCCCAAGGGCTGTGAAACCCAACTTTGGGTCCTTGTCCAAATTATCAAAGAATAGAAATAGGGACTCACAGGAGGGTAAATTATGAGAGTTACTTTAGGGAGAGTTAAGATATTAGGGAAAGCAAAGTAGGAAAGAACCCCAGTCAAAAGAAGTTCTCACCCTTCCCAGCCTAGCTGGAATCTCTCTCACCTGCATCTGGCCTTAGGGAAGAGGAGCGGAAGGGCAGAGGGCAGAAGGGCAGAAGAGGGAGAGAAAGCCACACGGACAGATGGGGCTTACACACATGTCTCAGGCTCATTTCTAGGATCCCCATGTCTAATTAGAATGAGCCTCATTAGGCTCAGGGTATGTGTAGGGAGAAACCTGATTGGTTGGTGGGCCCAAGAGGAACACTCACTTAGGAAGGGCCCTCCCATCAGGGCTAATCCAGTGAAACTAAGGAAGAAAGAGGAAGCTGGTACTGTTACAATTGCTGATTATTATGAGGCCCTTGTTTTCAGACATTTTGTATGAGATTGGATTTGATACAAGTTTTAGTTCTGCCGAGGCAGGGAAGGTGGGTTCCATGTTTATTTGGGCCTGACTACCTACCTATCAGGAAAGAAAAGCTACCTTGCTCTTAATTCGTATCATAGCCTTATAGGGGTAGTGGGGTCACTGGACTTCTGTTGCAGGGAGTCTGGGCCACTTCAGAGAAATAGTAATTAGACAGGTGGACTGGGCCGTTTTGGGAGACTATCAATTCATGTGTTGTTTTGCAATTGAGTCAGGTGCCCTGGACCACTTCTAGGAAATAGTCATGCATTGTCTAATGAGCACCAGTGTTGAAAATGGAGACGTTTTTGCCTAACACCTGGGGAGAAAGACAGAGGCATCGGTGTCATGAGGGCTGAGGGGTCCTGTGGAGTGGAGCATGAGCTCATGCAGGCAGGAAAGAATGTGTGCGCAGTTGTCCGTGTGGGATCCGTTCTGAGATCAATTTCACATCTGTGAAAATCGAAATTCCATGCCCTTTAGACGTGACATTGTTAGACATTGTAAGGTTTTATTTATTTATTTATTTTTGAGGCAGGGTTTTACTGTAGCTCAGGCTGACCTAGAATTCAGTATGCAGTCTCAGGGTGGCCTTGAACTCATGGCGATCCTCCTACTTCTGACTCTACTGCAGGGATTAAAGGTGTGTGCCACCACACCCAGCTGTAGTTTTGACTTTTTTAAGATATATGCTATTTTCCCAGGTGGTCGATGACATTTAGCACCTTCAAGTGCATTGTTTACCTAGGGGGTCTTCTATGTGAGGTACCTGTGAGGCACTCTGCCTTTTTCTTATGGATTTGAAGTCTCACACATCAGATGCTATGACCTCCCACCACTGCATACACGAACAGACACGTATGACACTTTGTGCATCTAGCTTTTCATCGACACTGGAAAATCAATTCTGGCCTCTAAGGCTTTCCAAACAAAAGCTTTTAACGAATGACTCAACTCTTTATACCTGCAGGGTATTTTTTTTTAAGGTAGAGTCTACTTGTAGTCCAGGCTGACCTGGAATTAACTATGCAGACTCAGGGTGGCCTTGAACTCATGGTGATCCAACTACCACTGCCTCCTGAGTGCTGGGATTAAAGGTGTGTGCCACCACACCTGGCTTTGTTTTTATATATTCTGAGATCACTCTTTTGAAAAAAAATATTTGATTTAACTATTTATTTGAGAGGGAGAGAGAATGGGCATGCCAGGACCTCTAGCCACTGCAAGTGAACTGCAGATACATGCGCCACCTTGTGCCTCAGGCTTATGAGGGCACTAAGGAATTGAACCTTGGTCCTTAGGCTTCTTAGGCAAGCTCCTTAACTGCTGAGCCATCTCTTCAGACCAGAAACAATATTTTTAAATTCATTACCATCTCTAAGGAAATATTAGGCATTTGTATTCCCTCGTTTTGCTTTATTTCCTTATTCTGTAGATGACATCCTCAGTAATTTAGGAGGAAATTTAACTTTTTAGGACATACAGAAACAGTCCAAGTTGTATCTCTAAGATTCTGACCTCCACATCAGCTGGGGGAAGTGCTCTTGTTTTCCTAATTCAGTCACCTCACCCTCTAATCAGTGGCTACGTGATCTTGGGCAAGACAGGAACTTTCTAGTTTTCAGTTTACTCACTGTGAAATGAAGATATAAATAAGGGCCTACCCTATGGGGCTTGAGATGGCAAGTGAGTGGGTTAATCCCTGATAATTATTTACTTGCTGTTGTTCTGATGCACTGATCTTGTATATTTCCTATCTCTTTCATGAACTTAGGATCAAGAAAGTCCAGGAAACAAACAAAATTAAGAAAAAAAATAAAATCCAGTGAAAAAATTAAATACTAAGTGAAAGCCTAAGATTTTTGTCAGGTAAGGCTGAGCTTAAAAAGTCACAATCCTCTGTATGATTTCTTCTTGCTTCCAAAAACAATTTTTGTTACATTATGGGCATAATGTCACTCCCATTGAGAATACATGGTGTGTGCATGGTGGCACAAGCCTGTAATCTCACAAGCTGGGAGGATACATTAGGAAGGTGTCAATTTCAGGGCTATCCTGCTCTATCCTATGAGACCCTATCTCGAAAACAGCAAAGGTTGCATGATCTACATAGATGATATTGAACAACTGAGAACACGTTCTTGTAACTGTCACTTCATTTTGTAGCTATATGGCTATATTCCCATGGCATTCTTTATTTCCATAGCACTAATGTGTGTGTGTGTGTGTGTGTGTGTGTGTGGTAAAACTGCCTTATAAAGACCAGTACAGTGGCACACGCCTTTAATCCCAGCACTTGGGATGTAGAGGTAGGAGGATCACTGGGAGTTCAAGGCCACACTGAGACTACATAGTGAATTCTAGGTCAGCCTGGGATAGAGTGAAAAGCTACCTCAAAAAAAACCTGCCTTATAGAAATTTTGAAGTATTTTAAACATAGAAGGACTTTTATAATTATAACCCATCCCTACTCTTTCCAATCATTAACTCATAGCCGATTTTGTTTCATCTAGATGAGGTTGGGAAACTATGGACCGTGGACCAAGTCTGGCCTGTTAGTTTTAAATAAGAGCTAAAGTAATTTTCTCATTCTTTATTAGTTGAAAAATGTTTTAAGTACCATAATATTCTGAGACATGTTCTGAAAACTCTGAAATCCGAGACTCTGAATGCTGGAATTATGATCAAAATTTTTGAATTTGGAGGCATTTGAGATTTTGGATAATTGGTGTTTTTAAGACAGGGTCTTACTATCGTCCACCCATGAGGACTAAGGACATATGTCACAGGTAGAGTTCCATTAGCATAAGGCCCTGAACTTTATCACTATAATCACAAAAGACAAAAAAACACTAAGCCTTAACTAGATTTTCAAATTTTTAAATTTTTCTTTATTTATTTAACAGAGAGAACGAGGGAGGTAGTGAAGGAGAGAGAGAGAGAGAGAGAATGGGCATGCCAGGGCCTCCAGGCACTCCCAATGAACTGCAGACATATGCACCAACTTGTGCATCTGGCTAAAGTGGGTCCTGGTGAATCAAACCTGGGTTCTTTGGCTTTGCAGGAAATGCCTTAACCGCTAAACAATGGATCCTTCCAGCCTATAGATTTTTAAATTTAAAAAAAAAAAATTATTTAGTTGAGAGAGGAAGAGGGGTATGCCAGGGCCTCCTGCTGCTATAAGCAAACTCCAGACACATGTGCCACTTTGTACATCTGGCTTTACATAGGTACTCAGGAATCAAACTTGGGCCTACAGACTTTGCAAGTAAGCACCTTTAACTACTGAGCAATCCCCACAGCTTCTTAAGAATTATTTGATAAGACTAGGAATTTAACTACGGATGACCTAAAGATATTGTTAGTATCTTTGGTAAGAGTATGAACTTTTTTTTGGTATTGGGGATTGAACCTAAGACCTTGTGTGTGCTGGACAAACACTCTTCCAGTGAGCTATAATAACAAGTTTTATTACTGAGTTATCCTAAAGGCTTTTTGATTTTTGATTCAGGTCAGTACCAGTCATAGTTATTCTAAAGATGATATTTTTTGTTAAACTTCTCTGGCAGAGGCTTTGAGAGCAGGACTGCATGTTTTGAATCTGAAATGTCCCCTCAACAGGCCCATGTTTTGAAAGTCATGCTCGCCCCTGGTTCTGGTGACTTTCTCAGCTCCCTGGTCCATGCAATGTGAAGAAGCCTGTGGCCCATGTCTTCGTCCTCACGCCTCCCCTACCATGATGGGCTGCAACCCTCTCAATTGTGAGCCAAAATGCACCTTTGCTCCCTTAAATTATTTCTCTCAGGTATTTGGTCAGAGCAACACAAAAGTAACAAATACAGGCGTTTCCTGGGTTTCCCTTACTCCTTTGCTACGGTCTCAGCTATGTTTCATGATTTACGGTCGTTTCTTTCTGGTTCTTCTGTTTTCAGTCTTTCCCCTTCCTTGCATAAGTAACTTAAATATGGGGTAGAGAATGAAAGCATTATGGCAAGGAAAAGTATGATATAGGAATATTCTGTGATTTAACTTCTGCTTCCTACTAGGATAAAAACTGTGAATTTTCATTTGGGAATGATCTTTTCATACTGTTTTCATTGTAGATATAGCCCCATCTGTGGGGTAATTTTTTTTCCTTTGGTAGGACAGAATAGCTGAGAAAAACAACTTAAGAAATATATATTTCAGCACATAGTTTCAAAGAATTAGGGTTATGATAGTCTGGCTGCATTATTTATAGGTGTATGGCAATTCTGGAACATCATGAAAGAAAAGAATGGCAGGCAGGAAGCAGAAACAGACAGGAAGAAACCAAGGGCATAGCTTTCAAATGTACACCCCCAGTGACCTATGTTCTCTAGTTAGGCCCCATCTGCTAGCTTCTACCATCTCCCGATAATGCTATTAATTATGAATCAAGGGCTAGAGAAATGGCTTAGCAATTGAGGCACTGCCTGTGAAGCCTGAGGAACCATGTTCAACTCTGCATATCCCCTGGCTTACCAGGGGCACAAGGTGAGGCAAGGGCCTTGAAATTTTCTCTACCGAACCCTGTCCATTACATTTAAATTGAGCTTCAATCAGTTTCACAGTAAACAGCAGAATATAGCCAGATTCTTTGCCAAAATATCACACAAACTGCTTCTAGCACAGTTCCTGATAGACACTCTGTTCCCTTTGAAACCTCAATATTAGTAAAGTCCACATTTCTCTCAGCTTTTTGGTCTTTCCAATTCCCTCTCATCCTGTATTAGAATCCCAAGTATAAAATGAATATAGTTGTGTGCTTCTATGCTTGGATATATGCTCTTGTTTCATTAGGTGTTTTTGACTTTTTGAAGGTTCTCACTATAGCCCAGGCTGATCTAGAACTTACTCTGTAGTCCCAGGCCAGCCTTGAATTCATGGAACTTCTCCTACCATTCCCTCATGAGTGCTGGGATTAAAGGCATTTATTACCATGCTCAGTACACTATTTTTGTTTTGTCTGTCACTGCCATTAAACACAAATCAGCAAGCCCATTTGGCATGTGCCAGTCATATACACCAAGTAGACATCATAACACTGGGATGCACCACATCCCAGTTGACAGTTGTTTGGTACAGTTTCTCTTTTATAAAATTGAAACATTATAGGACATAAGCAGTTTCCTTGAATAGGCACATAGGGAAAAGGACCTTTAGTAGGTGACTATATTTTAACTCAAGATGGAGAAGAGGGTGACCGCACTTTCTCCTTTTTGGCCTGGGTGAATTATTTTCCACTAGCCTGCTGGCTTTCCAGGTTCTGTGTATTCTGGACCAATCAGTGCCTTTAAATTCATTTGATTTTTATTTGATTTGATTTGATTCATTTAAGGGAGAGATAGGAAGAATGAGATAAAAACAGGAAGGGAGAGAAAGAGAGAAAATGGGCATGCCAGGGCCTTTAGCAACTGCAAATGAACTCCAGACGCTTGTGTCACCTTGTACATCTGGTTTATGTAGGTCCTGGGGAATCAAACCTGGGTCCCTTGGCTTCGCTGACAAACACCTTAACCACTTAGATATCTCTCTAGCCCTCATCTTCATTTAAGCTGATCAATCATTGACTGTGGATGGACAGACTTCCCCCATTTAATAAAAGTCCCATTCCCACTGGAACTGTCAGGTTTTACAGTCCTGGAATACCCTCCGGCTCCCAAACCCTGAGTTGATGTCTGATGTTTGTTTTTTGTCTTTATTTTTTCAGGAAGGGTCTCACTCTAGCTCAGGCTCACCTCAAATTCACTACACACTCTCACAGTGGATTGGATGTCAGTTATGATGGTCCTTTTACTTCTGCTTCCCAAGTGCTGGGATTAAAGGCATGTGCCACCACCCCTGGGTTTATGTTTGTTGTTTTGGTTTTTCGAGGCAGGGGTTTCACTCTAGCCCAGGCTGACCTGGAATTTACTATGTATTTACTGTATAGTGTCTGGTTGGACTTGAACTAGCAGTGATCCTCCTACCTCTGTTTCCCTAGTGCTGGGATCAAAGGCAAGCACCACTATACCTGGATAGGTCTGTTTTATTTGTGTGTGTGTGTGTGTGTGTGTGTGTGTTTTGTTGTTGTTGTTTTCTTTGTTTCATTTTTCGAGGTCGGGTCTCACTCTAGCCCAGGCCGACCTGGAATTCACTATGTTGTCTCAGGGTGGCCTCGAACTCACAGTGATCCTCCTTCCTCTGCCTCCCAAGTGCTGGGATTGAAGGCACACATCACCACATCTAGCAAAGTCTGTTTTTTAACCAAAGAATTGGGCAAACTAGACTGATAAGGATAACTTAAAATTATTATATTTTATTCAGCAATATAAACAGTAGAGAGAGGGTCCTTTAACTGAAGAACCCATATGGCCTGAGTGTCTATGTGAGAAGGGAGCATGGGCTTAAATCAGTATGACTGTATGTGAAAGCTATTTCTTTAATTTTACGTTCTAGATGTTACCTAAGCCTGCTTCCATGCTAGGCAGGTGCTCTATCATTGTGCCAAACCCCACATTTCCTCTGTTTATCAATTAAAACTATGTATGTATGTGTGTGATTTGTGCATAGGTGTGCCATGGCAGGGGATATGGAGATTAGAGGACAACTTTTGGGTTCGTCTTTGCTTGTCCACCTCATTTTTTTAAACAAACCATCATTAAGTGACATCACTAAGTGACACTAAGTGACACTTGACTCATTAGAGAGGGCAATGGACTTGTTAGTTGGTTTTGAGCCATAGTCCTTTCCCTAAAATGGATATGTGAAGCCCCATGAGGGAAACATAGTGCTACATAGTCAGTCAGAGTTGAGCTAAAAACTACTTTCGGGCTGGAGAGATGGCCTAGCACTTAAAGCATTTGCCTGCGAAGCCTAAGGACCCAGGTTTGATTCCTCAGGACCCACATAAACCAGATGCACAAGGTGGCACATGCATCTGGAGTTCATTTACAGTGGCTGAAGGCCCTGGTATGCCCATGCTCTCTCTGCCTCTCTATCTACCAATCTATCTGCCCATTTCTCCCACTTGAATAAATAAAATCAATATTTTTTTTTAAAAGTTAGTTTCTAGAAAAAAAGGTGTTTTTCAGCTCACTCCCTCTCTGCTGGGAAAAAAAAAAAAGATTAAACAAAATTAAAAGTTTAAGTGTTTTAAAAAAGGAACTTAGAAGATTTTGACCAATGAGGCCAGGGATGGGAATGGGGGATGGTGCTAGGACACAGTTCCTGTTGGGGGGGTAGGGATGCTACTCAGCTGGTGGGCAGGGATGGGCTCGAGCATAAATGGCATCCTACCATGACAGTTTCTTCAGAGTGTACCTGGGAAAGGTGAGAAGGTGATGTGTAAGTGAAGACTGTGGGTTTGGGCAGAGGGCTTTCCCGGAGTGGTAGGGGCTTCTCTGGGTATTCTAGAACAGTGGGTCTGGCTGGTCTGGGCATGGGCGCACTGAAGAGGCTGCTAGGCCTGTGCTAGGTCTTAGGCTGTGGGAGGGTTCAGCAGGTCTCTCTTTCAGCCTCTGGGGCCAACTTCAGACTCAAGAGGAGGTGGCTGCATCCCTGCTCTCAAGCTGGCTGCTGGCCCCCTTTTCTGGGGTGCTACCTTCAAACCTGTCCTTCTGCCCCCTGAGTGCCACCTTGCCCATGTCTCCTGCCACTGTCCCCAGGCTCACAGACCCTGAGTCTCCCTGGTGTCAGAGACTGCATTCTATTAGCCTGTCTGGTCACAGGAGATGAAGTCCAAGTGGGAGGACTCAAACTCCATTATGCCTTCTGCATTGCTCCTCAGCCCTGCTTAATTTCTGATCCCTGCTTTCACCTCTTCAGAGTCCCCACTCCCCGTCAGTTGTGTGGAACTTTGGCCATCTTCCCTCCTTCAGTTTCCCAGGCCACAGGGGGAAACACCTCCCTGGGGCCACCTGGCGCCCACAGCCATTGTCCCCTCCACTTGCACCTCAGAGTTTGAGGCAGGGTTTTCTGCTCTGCCTTCTAGACCTGCTGTTCACTCCCTGTAGGAGTGATTTTGGGAAACCCTCTTCTCAACCTTAACATCTCACTGTTAGAGTCAGCATAAAAGGATTAGAGAAGTCCACCATGAAACTTCTGGGCTCTAGTTTTTGACGTAGGCTCTGGGATCAAACTCAGGTACGGTGGCTTGAGTGACAAGAGCTTTATGTACTGAGCCATCTCTCCAGACACTCTGTATACGTTTTTAGACAGAGTTTTGATAGGTAGCACAGGAAGGCCTTGAACTTGTCTCAGCTTCTCAAGGGCTGGGAATACAGGGATACACCACTATGCCATGCTCCACTGGATGTTTTGACACACAGCTGTGTGTTCAGGGGCTGACTGACCCTGACTCCAGTCCCATGGAGTTTGGTGTGTCTGTTTATGTGTCACTATGTGGTTTTGTCAGTTTAACTGTGCGAATAGGTCTGTGTGTTTAACAGTGTTTAAAATTCATTTTACTGTGTGTCTATATGAACATGTTCATGATATAAGTGAGTATGTGTTCCTGTGTGTGTATGTTACACACATGTGGATGTCAGAGGACAACTTTCAGGGGGTCTGTTCTCGCTTCCGACCTCACTTGAATCAAGGCTGCTCACTGTTTATGTACTGCTCCATTTGCCAGGCTGGCTGCTCCATGAGCTTCTGGGACATTCTCCGGTCTCCACCTCCCATCTGTCCACTGGTGTGCCAGGAGTACAGGAGCCTGCCACAACTTCCTGGTTTTCCATGGGGTCTCCAGATACAAACTCAGGTACACATGCCTGCACAGTAAGCACTTTACCCAGGTGAATATGAGTACTCTCCCCTTCCCAGCCCAGCTGTGCATGAGAAGAACAGACTGACATGCATGTGCAAGCCAGGTCATGGGACAGAAATAGAGGGCTGGCCCATGTGGCTAAACTCCTCCATGAGGATCAGACATCCATTTAGGGTGAAGCTGTGTAAAGAGAGACCTGATTGGCTCATGGACTCAATGCACAAGGTTGTCAAGATCTGATTGGTTCATGGACTCAGGAGGCTGATCCAGAGAGGCCTAACTGAGGAACAAGCAGGAAGCTTCTTGGCAGATGTCCCATGGTCCCAGCATCTCTAACATCCTGAGGTCTCCATTGTCACTTAGGGTTCATTTTCATAGCTTCATGCACTGGCCTCTCAGGGTCTCCTAAAAGAGATCTCCACCTTGCCTCACATTGCTTCCTCTCAGTGGCTCTCTGGAGCTGTGGGGAAATACTTCATGGCCCCCTCCATCTTACACCTGTCATTCTTTCAAATCCAGTGTCATGCAGGCCATGCTGCCAAGTTCTGCTGTCAGATGGGCATGAAAGCTGGCACCCATGGAACAGCTCTGCCAGCCTTTGTATGCTGACTTTGGGGAACAGGGAAGTTCTTCATCATTGTTGTCTCAGGCCTTCAACTTTCCAAAGAATTCACATTACTAGCTAGCACCCTCAGTAGACTGGGCCTTACCCTCAGAGTATCCTATCTATTTTCCCTTTGCAAAGCAGTACATTTCTATTTAAGGGTGACAAGCTCTTTAACAATTACTACCAAAGTAGCCACACTCTCTCTGAGACTTTAAACTTGCTCACATTTCTTTCTTCTCTAAAGTTGACATTTTCATCTTCTGCTCTGAATTTTGCTGTCTATCACTGTAGATCTGAATCAGGGCACATACAAGAAGCCACGCCACAGAGTCAATGCGACCCTGCCTTGAAATTTCCTCTGCCAAACGCTGCCCATTACATTTAAATTCAACTTCTCTCAGTTTCTCAGGACACAGCAGACTGTAGCCAGAGTTTTTGCAATATTGTCACGCAGGAGCTGGACAGATGGTTACCCATTATGGTGCTTGCCTGCAAAGCCTAAGGCGCCAGGTTCCCTTCCCAGAACCCACATAAAGCCAGATGCACATGTCACCTTTGCATGCTAGGCAAGCACTCTACTACTGAGTGATCCCAGTGACCCCACTCTGAATATTCCCCATTGTCAAGGGCTATGGAACATTGTCTGTGGGGCGTGGCTTGTTTAACTTGGATTTTTAAAAAAAATATGTTTAGTTAGTTTTTTAAGGTAGGATCTTCCTCTAGCCCAGGCTGACCTGAAATTAACACAATATATATAATATTGTGAATTCCAGATTGGACTGGGCTAAAGTGAGACCCTAGCTAGAAAAACCAAAATAAAATAAAATATAAAATAATGAAACAAAACATATTTAGCCAGGCTTGGTGGGAGTACACATTTAATCCCAGCACTCGGGAGGCAGAGGTAGGAGGATCGCTGTGAGTTCAAGGCCAGCCTGAGAGTACATAGCAAATTCCAGGTCAGCCTAGGCTAGTGTGAGACCCTGCCTAGAATAACAAAACAAAAAAATTAAAAATCATTTATTTACATAATATATATGTATGGTATATATATGTATGTATATATATATATATATATATATATATATATATATATATATATATGTTTATTTTTATTTGAAAGTGAAAGACAAAGAGAGAAAGAGAGAATGGACACACTAGCACACTAGGGACTCCAGCCACTGTAAACAAACTCCAGATGCATACACCACCTTGCACATCTGCCTTATGTGGGTCCTGGGGAATTGAGCTTTGAACCAGGGTCCATAGGCTTCACAGGCAAGCTCATAAGAGCTAAGCCATCTCTCCAGCACTAAAACATATTTTTTTTGGTATTTTTATTTATTTACTTGAGAGTGACAGAGAGAAAGAGTCAGAGAGAGAGAGAGAGAGAGAATGGGTATGCCAGGACCTCCGGCCACTGCAAACAAACTCCAAACGTGTGTGCCCCCTTGTACATCTGGTTTATGTAGGTCTGGGGAATCAAACCTGGGTCCCTTGGCTTCGCTGACAAACACCTTAACCACTTAGATATCTCTCTAGCCCTCATCTTCATTTAAGCTGATCAATCATTGACTGTGGATGGACAGACTTCCCCCATTTAATAAAAGTCCCATTCCCACTGGAACTGTCAGGTTTTACAGTCCTGGAATACCCTCCGGCTCCCAAACCCTGAGTTGATGTCTGATGTTTGTTTTTTGTCTTTATTTTTTCAGGAAGGGTCTCACTCTAGCTCAGGCTCACCTCAAATTCACTACACACTCTCACAGTGGATGGATGTCAGTTATGATGGTCCTTTTACTTCTGCTTCCCAAGTGCTGGGATTAAAGGCATGTGCCACCACCCCTGGGTTTATGTTTGTTGTTTTGGTTTTTCGAGGCAGGGGTTTCACTCTAGCCCAGGCTGACCTGGAATTTACTATGTATTTACTGTATAGTGTCTGGTTGGACTTGAACTAGCAGTGATCCTCCTACCTCTGTTTCCCTAGTGCTGGGATCAAAGGCAAGCACCACTATACCTGGATAGGTCTGTTTTATTTGTGTGTGTGTGTGTGTGTGTGTGTGTGTTTTGTTGTTGTTGTTTTCTTTGTTTCATTTTTCGAGGTCGGGTCTCACTCTAGCCCAGGCCGACCTGGAATTCACTATGTTGTCTCAGGGTGGCCTCGAACTCACAGTGATCCTCCTTCCTCTGCCTCCCAAGTGCTGGGATTGAAGGCACACATCACCACATCTAGCAAAGTCTGTTTTTTAACCAAAGAATTGGGCAAACTAGACTGATAAGGATAACTTAAAATTATTATATTTTATTCAGCAATATAAACAGTAGAGAGAGGGTCCTTTAACTGAAGAACCCATATGGCCTGAGTGTCTATGTGAGAAGGGAGCATGGGCTTAAATCAGTATGACTGTATGTGAAAGCTATTTCTTTAATTTTACGTTCTAGATGTTACCTAAGCCTGCTTCCATGCTAGGCAGGTGCTCTATCATTGTGCCAAACCCCACATTTCCTCTGTTTATCAATTAAAACTATGTATGTATGTGTGTGATTTGTGCATAGGTGTGCCATGGCAGGGGATATGGAGATTAGAGGACAACTTTTGGGTTCGTCTTTGCTTGTCCACCTCATTTTTTTAAACAAACCATCATTAAGTGACATCACTAAGTGACACTAAGTGACACTTGACTCATTAGAGAGGGCAATGGACTTGTTAGTTGGTTTTGAGCCATAGTCCTTTCCCTAAAATGGATATGTGAAGCCCCATGAGGGAAACATAGTGCTACATAGTCAGTCAGAGTTGAGCTAAAAACTACTTTCGGGCTGGAGAGATGGCCTAGCACTTAAAGCATTTGCCTGCGAAGCCTAAGGACCCAGGTTTGATTCCTCAGGACCCACATAAACCAGATGCACAAGGTGGCACATGCATCTGGAGTTCATTTACAGTGGCTGAAGGCCCTGGTATGCCCATGCTCTCTCTGCCTCTCTATCTACCAATCTATCTGCCCATTTCTCCCACTTGAATAAATAAATCAATATTTTTTTTTAAAAGTTAGTTTCTAGAAAAAAAGGTGTTTTTCAGCTCACTCCCTCTCTGCTGGGAAAAAAAAAAAAGATTAAACAAAATTAAAAGTTTAAGTGTTTTAAAAAAGGAACTTAGAAGATTTTGACCAATGAGGCCAGGGATGGGAATGGGGGATGGTGCTAGGACACAGTTCCTGTTGGGGGGGTAGGGATGCTACTCAGCTGGTGGGCAGGGATGGGCTCGAGCATAAATGGCATCCGACCATGACAGTTTCTTCAGAGTGTACCTGGGAAAGGTGAGAAGGTGATGTGTAAGTGAAGACTGTGGGTTTGGACAGAGGGCTTTCCCGGAGTGGTAGGGGCTTCTCTGGGTATTCTAGAACAGTGGGTCTGGCGGGCCCGGGCATGGGCGCACTGAAGAGGCTGCTAGGCCTGTGCTAGGTCTTAGGCTGTGGTAGGGTTCAGCAGGTCTCTCTTTCAGCCTCTGGGGCCAACTTCAGACTCAAGAGGAGGTGGCTGCATCCCTGCTCTCAAGCTGGCTGCTGGCCCCCTTTTCTGGGGTGCTACCTTCAAACCTGTCCTTCTGCCCCCTGAGTGCCACCTCGCCCATATCTCCTGCCACTGTGCCCAGGGTCACAGTCTCTGAGTCTCCCTGGTGTCAGGAACTGCATTCTGTTAGCCTGTCTGGTCACAGGAGATGAAGTCCAAGTGGGAGGACTCAAACTCCATTATGCCTTTTGCATTGCTCCTCAGCCCTGATTAATTTCTGATCCCTGCTTTCACCTCTTCAGAGTCCCCACTCCCCATCAGTTGTGTGGAACTTTGGCCATCTTCCCTCCTTCAGTTTCCCAGGCCACAGGGGGAAGCACCTCCCTGGGGCCACCTGGCGCCCACAGCCATTGCCCCCTCCACTTGCACCTCAGAGTTTGAGGCAGGGTTTTCTGCTCTGCATTCTAGACCTGCTGTTCACTCCCTGTAGGAGTGATTTTGGGAAACCCTCTTCTCAACCTTAACATCTCACTGTTAGAGTCAGCATACCAGGATTAGAGAAGTCCACCATGAAACTTCTGGGCTCTAGTTTTTGACGTAGGCTCTGGGGATCAAACTCAGGTACGGTGGCTTGAGTGACAAGAGCTTTATGTACTGAGCCATCTCTCCAGACACTCTGTATACGTTTTTAGACAGAGTTTTGATAGGTAGCACAGGAAGGCCTTGAACTTGTCTCAGCTTCTCAAGGGCTGGGAATACAGGGATACACCACTATGCCATGCTCCACTGGATGTTTTGACACACAGCTGTGTGTTCAGGGGCTGACTGACCCTGACTCCAGTCCCATGGAGTTTGGTGTGTCTGTTTATGTGTCACTATGTGGTTTTGTCAGTTTAACTGTGCGAATAGGTCTGTGTGTTTAACAGTGTTTAAAATTCATTTTACTGTGTGTCTATATGAACATGTTCATGATATAAGTGAGTATGTGTTCCTGTGTGTGTATGTTACACACATGTGGATGTCAGAGGACAACTTTCAGGGGGTCTGTTCTCGCTTCCGACCTCACTTGAATCAAGGCTGCTCACTGTTTATGTACTGCTCCATTTGCCAGGCTGGCTGCTCCATGAGCTTCTGGGACATTCTCCGGTCTCCACCTCCCATCTGTCCACTGGTGTGCCAGGAGTACAGGAGCCTGCCACAACTTCCTGGTTTTCCATGGGGTCTCCAGATACAAACTCAGGTACACATGCCTGCACAGTAAGCACTTTACCCAGGTGAATATGAGTACTCTCCCCTTCCCAGCCCAGCTGTGCATGAGAAGAACAGACTGACATGCATGTGCAAGCCAGGTCATGGGACAGAAATAGAGGGCTGGCCCATGTGGCTAAACTCCTCCATGAGGATCAGACATCCATTTAGGGTGAAGCTGTGTAAAGAGAGACCTGATTGGCTCATGGACTCAATGCACAAGGTTGTCAAGATCTGATTGGTTCATGGACTCAGGAGGCTGATCCAGAGAGGCCTAACTGAGGAACAAGCAGGAAGCTTCTTGGCAGATGTCCCATGGTCCCAGCATCTCTAACATCCTGAGGTCTCCATTGTCACTTAGGGTTCATTTTCATAGCTTCATGCACTGGCCTCTCAGGGTCTCCTAAAAGAGATCTCCACCTTGCCTCACATTGCTTCCTCTCAGTGGCTCTCTGGAGCTGTGGGGAAATACTTCATGGCCCCCTCCATCTTACACCTGTCATTCTTTCAAATCCAGTGTCATGCAGGCCATGCTGCCAAGTTCTGCTGTCAGATGGGCATGAAAGCTGGCACCCATGGAACAGCTCTGCCAGCCTTTGTATGCTGACTTTGGGGAACAGGGAAGTTCTTCATCATTGTTGTCTCAGGCCTTCAACTTTCCAAAGAATTCACATTACTAGCTAGCACCCTCAGTAGACTGGGCCTTACCCTCAGAGTATCCTATCTATTTTCCCTTTGCAAAGCAGTACATTTCTATTTAAGGGTGACAAGCTCTTTAACAATTACTACCAAAGTAGCCACACTCTCTCTGAGACTTTAAACTTGCTCACATTTCTTTCTTCTCTAAAGTTGACATTTTCATCTTCTGCTCTGAATTTTGCTGTCTATCACTGTAGATCTGAATCAGGGCACATACAAGAAGCCACGCCACAGAGTCAATGCGACCCTGCCTTGAAATTTCCTCTGCCAAACGCTGCCCATTACATTTAAATTCAACTTCTCTCAGTTTCTCAGGACACAGCAGACTGTAGCCAGAGTTTTTGCAATATTGTCACGCAGGAGCTGGACAGATGGTTACCCATTATGGTGCTTGCCTGCAAAGCCTAAGGCGCCAGGTTCCCTTCCCCAGAACCCACATAAAGCCAGATGCACATGTCACCTTTGCATGCTAGGCAAGCACTCTACTACTGAGTGATCCCAGTGACCCCACTCTGAATATTCCCCATTGTCAAGGGCTATGGAACATTGTCTGTGGGGCGTGGCTTGTTTAACTTGGATTTTTAAAAAAAATATGTTTAGTTAGTTTTTTAAGGTAGGATCTTCCTCTAGCCCAGGCTGACCTGAAATTAACACAATATATATAATATTGTGAATTCCAGATTGGACTGGGCTAAAGTGAGACCCTAGCTAGAAAAACCAAAATAAAATAAAATATAAAATAATGAAACAAAACATATTTAGCCAGGCTTGGTGGGAGTACACATTTAATCCCAGCACTCGGGAGGCAGAGGTAGGAGGATCGCTGTGAGTTCAAGGCCAGCCTGAGAGTACATAGCAAATTCCAGGTCAGCCTAGGCTAGTGTGAGACCCTGCCTAGAATAACAAAACAAAAAAATTAAAAATCATTTATTTACATAATATATATGTATGTATATATATGTATGTATATATATATATATATATATATATATATATATATATATATATATGTTTATTTTTATTTGAAAGTGAAAGACAAAGAGAGAAAGAGAGAATGGACACACTAGCACACTAGGGACTCCAGCCACTGTAAACAAACTCCAGATGCATACACCACCTTGCACATCTGCCTTATGTGGGTCCTGGGGAATTGAGCTTTGAACCAGGGTCCATAGGCTTCACAGGCAAGCTCATAAGAGCTAAGCCATCTCTCCAGCACTAAAACATATTTTTTTGGTATTTTTATTTATTTACTTGAGAGTGACAGAGAGAAAGAGTCAGAGAGAGAGAGAGAGAGAGAATGGGTATGCCAGGACCTCCGGCCACTGCAAACAAACTCCAAACGTGTGTGCCCCCTTGTGCATCTGGCTAACATGGGTCCTGGGGAATCAAGCCTTGAACTGGGGTCCTTAGACTTCACAGGAAAGTGCTTAACCGTTAAGCCATCTCTCCAGCTCCTAAAACATATATATATATATGAGTGAAAGAGGCATTGAGAGAGAATGGCGTGTCAGGGCCTCTAGCCACTGCAAACGAACTCCAGATGCCTGCATCCCCTTCTGCATCTGACTTACGTGGGTCCTGGAGAATTGAACCAGGATCCTCTGGATTTGCAGGCAAATGCCTTAACCCCTAACCCATCTCTCCAGCCCTATTTATATTTTCTTTTCTTTTCTTTCTTTTTTTTTTTGTTTTTTGTTTTTTGTTTTTCGTGGCAGGGTCTCACTCTAGCCCAGGCTGACCAGGAATTAACTATGGAGTCTCAGAGTGGCCTTGAACTCACAGCAGTCCTCCTACCTCTTCCTCCCGAATGCTGGGATTAAAGGTGTGTGCCACCACGCCTGGCTATTTATATATTCTTTAAAATAATATTTTATTCATTTATTTTCAAGCACAGAGAGATAGAGAAGTGAGACAGACAGAGAAAATGGATGCTCAGGCCCTCCATCCACTGCAAATGAAATCCAGATGCAAGCGACAAGTGCGTCTGGCTTTACATGTGTATTATGAAATTAGACCTAAGTCATTAGGCTTTGTTGGCAAGTGCCTTAACTATTGTGCCATCTCTCCAGCCCTATTCATGTCTTTTTGTTTTTTCTAGGCAGGGTCTCACTATTGCCCAGGCTGACCCGGAACTCATGGTGATGCTCCTACCTCAGCCTCCTGAGTGCTGGGATCACAGGCATGTTGCAAGTTTGGATTTTGTTTTGATCACTCTACAGACATTCATTAACATATGAGTGTCATAGTTCTGAAACTAAGACATCAAAAATCTTCATCTATTTCTCCTTTAAATAGAAAAATATTAGCCAGGCAAGGTGGAACATCTTCGTAATCACAGCACTTAGCAAACAGAGGCAGGAGGATCAGGAGTTCAAGGACAGCCTCAGCTATACAATGAGTTAGAAGCCAGCCTGTGCTAGCGCTTGATTTGAATTTTTGCAGATAAGTAGGAACTTGCTATGGAGGGGAGCCTGGCTCAGGTGGAAGTAAAAGTTTATACAAAAGGTAATTGAAATACAGGATTCGTGGAGGTCAGACTAGGTGTTTGGGGGTTGCAATAGGGGACTGTGATTTTTTTCTTCTATCATTTTTTCAAGGCAGGGTCTCACTCTGGCCCAGGATGACCTGGGATTCACAGTGTACTATCAGGCTGTCAAAGAACTCAGGGTCATCCTCCTACCTCTGCCTTCCAAGTGCTGGGATTAAAGACATGTGCCACCACGCCCAGCAGGACTGTGATTTCTTATGTTCCGTGTATCACTCCATGTAGGCTCCTTGTCATACCAGCCACCCACTCTGGCATACATGCTGCTTTTTCTAATTTCTGGGAGTCGGAGAGGACATGAAGAGATGGTGAGGGGGTTTAGGACATTACGACGTGATCTTATGTGTGACCTTGCTTCTTCACTCCCCACGCCAAGTCATCTATAAGAAGTCCCAGCTTGGGCCAGGGGTGGTGGCACATGCCTTTAATCCCAGCATTCAGAAGGCAGATATAGGAGGATCACCATGAGTTCACGGCCACCCTGAGACTCCATAGTGAATTCCAGGTAAGCCTGGGCTAAAGTGGGACCCCACCACAAAAAAAAAAAAAACACCAAGTAGATCCAGCTTGGATGTGCTATGAGCCACAATGAGACAGCTGTGGAGAGCTCTGGACCTTCCCATCCAGGAGTTTAACAGCAGCTGTGTTCACAGGGGACTCACAGGTGGCTGTGTAGGTGGTTGAGAACTCATAGTGCTCTGAGACCCTCAGGTCCTGTCCCCCAATGAGTTTTGCTCAAGGTAGAACCATGTATTAGGACTTGGGGCCTATGTCATATGTCCCATGTAGAGGGGAGTGGGGGAAGGTAAACCCCTCATCCCCTACTGACTTTATTCTCTATACCTTGGATCACTCCTGAAAGCACTGACACAGGGCCCCTCTTTTTAAAAGTTTCTCATAATATTTTTGGTCTGGTTAGACGGGTCAGTAGTTAAAGCTATTTGCTGACAAAGCCTCACAGCCTTGGTTGAATTCCCCAGTACACATGTAAAACCAGATGCACAGAGTGATACCTGCATTTGGAGGTCATTTGATTGTCAAGAGGCCCTGGCCTGCACATTCATATTCTGAGTTTCTACCTTCCTTTTTCCCTTTAGGTCAGTCCTTGCAAATACATAAATTAATTTTTGGAAGAGATTTGTATTATTTATTTGAGAAAGAAAGAGGCACAGAGAGAATAGACATGCCAGGGACTCTAGCTGCTGCAAAGGAACTCCATGTGCATATGCCACCTTGTGCATCTGGCTTATGTGGGTCCTGGGAAATCGAATCTTAGTACTTTGGCTTTGTAGGCAAGCACTATAATAGCTAAGCAATCTTTTCAGCTCTTACATTTTTAATAAAAATTCCCTTTTGGTGTTTTGAGGTAGGGTCTTACTCAAGCTCAGGATGACCTTGATTGATTATCTAGTCTCAGGATGGCCTCAAACTCACTGATCTTCCTACTCAGCCTTCCCAGAGCTGGGATTAAAGGTGTGTGTCACCACTTCTGGCTAAAAAAATTTTCATTTACTTTTGTGAGAGAGAGTTATGGAGGGAGAAAATGGGCATGCCTAGGCCTCTTACTACTTTGTGTGTTTGGCTTTACATGTGTCCTAGGGAATTGAATCCAGCCCAGCAGGTTTTCCACGCAAGCACATTTAACTAGAGCCAGCACTCCAGCTCCCCGCCCCACATTTGTGGATTTTCTCATTACTACTACAACAAGATACTCTCTATCTATACATAGCTATACCAGTGAGGGGACGAGCCAAGGGGGACATGTGATAGGCCAGCTATAGTAGTGGGAGTAACACTATCTGACATTCCCATAGCAGCCCTTAGATGATACCTTGAGGGTGGCCTTGTTATGACAAGGAAGAGGTTTGGGGTGGCCACAAAACCTCAGGGGCTCAGGGCAGTAACTGTTAACTGACTGGGCATGAGTTGTCCATTCTTTGACTGTCTAGCATAAGCGTGAGTGGACAGTGTTGGGAGGCAGAAACCAGAAGGAGAGGGTACTAGTGTTCTGCAGGGATGAGGATAGGGAGGCAGCGGTGGTCAGATAGCTAGAGAGGGATAAGTGAATAGAATGGAGGCAGGAGAACACAAGTGAGGGATGTGTGGGTGATCAGAGGGAACAACATGGATGCTTGGATGGAGTGAAGAGGGAGAGATGGTCGTATGAACTGAGAAATAGATGGACAGAAAGGGATATCTTGGCTAGTCACACAGTAGAGACAAAGATGGCCCCTCAGGGTGCACTAGCTAAACACATGCCCAGGTGGAGGGGGACTCTGGAGGGTAGGAAACAGTTGAGGGGTCGGGGGTAAATTCACATTTCTGGGCATGACAGTTCCATGGTCATGTTACCTAAGGCTGTCTGAGAACAGGCTGCAGGACATGTCCATTGTATCCATGGGGGCCATACTCATCATGTATGGGCTCACAGAAACCTTTGAAAACCTCACTTTCTACAGTGAGTGCAGCTGGGGCCAGGACTGCGTGGAGCTGTTTCAGGGAGGGTACTGTGAGCTCCCCTAGGGCCTCTGAGCTATCGTCCTCTGCTATCTTGGACTCATAGGTTTCCATAGGATGGGGAATGGTACCATGTGTGCAGATTTTATCATCATGTTTGTAGGTCTGTGTTTCTGATGTAGTAGGCCTGGTATTCCTGTCACATGCTAAATCTTGTGTCTCTTGGGCCAAGTCCTAGGCAGTATGGAGACAGAGATGCTACACATGTACAGCCAGAAGGATTTGCTCATTCTGTTCTGAACCTGACTGCGGCATGCAGTCACCAACAGTGTGACAGTCTTGCTGCTCCACAGGGATTAGGACAAGGACAGATGAACAGATGCATGGATGTTTGGATGGAGAAATTAATGAGAGAATGGACAGAGGCAGCAGGAATGAACACAGCACGAAGGACCAGGTAAACAGAAAAGGCAAAAATAGCTGCTCATCTCTCTGTACTTCCTGGTCTCCCATGATTGAATAGTCTCTACTAAAGATAGTGGAGACCTCTGAAGTTGGACTGAATATACTTTACAATGTGATATGGTTATGAGTTTTGGAAGCCGGGGTAGACTTATAGTTTGCACATATGTCTCTCCATAGAGTCAGATGTTTTTTGTTTTTTGGGTTTTTTTTGTTTTGTTTTTGGTATTTAGAGGTAGGGTCTCACTCTAGCCCAGGCTGACCTGGAATTTGCTATGTAGTCTCAGGCGATCCTCCTACTTCTGCCTCCCGAGTCCTGGGATTAAAGGCGTGCGCCACCACGCCCGGCTTCACTCAGTTTTAATAAAGCTCCTTACTTGGATTTCCATCTGCCTGGATAGAAGAGGTGTCATTGAGGTGGATCTGATTTCTAGCCCAAAAGTATGTAGAACAGTATGAGTTCTGCCTGGGTCCCTGCTGCTGGATGCCTGGTCCCTGATGGTTTTGCTGCCAGTGTGTGTGCTTGCTTGAGGTGCTGGTTGGTGTTCGCTTTTCTCCGCAGGGATTTATGAAAAGGGATCAGCCTCTCCCGCCGTTATGGAACCTCTCCTGGATCTATAAGCCTGAAATAAATCCCATTCGTCCCATTAAAAAAAAAATTGATGCTCAGACAGAAGAGGAGCCATGGGGCTGAGGGCTTGGTAGCTCTGTTGGTAAGGATTTCTCACCATGCCATGAGACTCAAGGCAGTTTCATTATTGAGAGCCCTATGAAATAAAAACAATAGGGCTGTGCATGGTGGTACACAACTTTAATCCCAGCACTTGGGAAGCAGAGGTAGGAGGATTGCCATGAGTTCAAGGACACCAGAGATTACCTAGTGAATTCCAGGTTAGCCTGGCCTAGAGCAATACCCTAACTCAAAAAAAGGAACTAAACCAGTAATTATAAACTACCAACACATAACAACACATAGTAAACATTCCCAATCCCACGTGGAGGAATGAGACCATAATCAGGAAAGACTGGGCCATAGTAAGGTCAAAACCCAGCAAGAAAAAACAATATTGCAGATCCATGTCTTCTTTAAGCAGGATTTGGGTTTTGAGAGGGTCTCCCAGGCTTATGCACCCCAATTTTTGGGACTTTATCCTCGTTAACAAAAATAAATAAATGGGTTCAATAAAGATAAATTATGAAATATTGAGTTTATTTAGGGAGAAATTATAAATTTTGCAGTTTATTTAGGGGAAATTCAATTCTAGGGATAGCCTGGAGCAGTTCTACACACACATGCAGAAGACAGGACCAGAAGCCCCTTTAAATACAAGACCAGAGAGGATTAAGAAATAGAGAAGGACTCAAGAGTCCAATGAAAATCCTAGAAGTAATCATATTGAGAAGGTACCCCAAGCATGGCACAGATAGAAGGCAAGCAGAAAATACCAGGTGAATATGAGTACTGTACCCTTCCCAGCCAGGCTAGGCATGAGAAAAACAGACTTTCATGCATGTTTAGGCCAGTTCATGGGACAAGAGAGAGCTGGGACATATGGGTCACCTCACTTATAAGGATAAGACATCCACGTAGGGTGAACCTGTGTAAAGAGATACCTGAAGGCACATGAACTTGAGGCAGTAGGATGTCAAAATCTTATTGGTTGGTGAACTCAGGGCCAGAGCGGGGCCATGATCTGATTGGTTCGTGGACTGTGGAGGCTGAGCCAGAGAGGCCTAATTGAGGAAAAATCAGGAAGTATCTGCTGGGTGTGTCATTGGCAACCATACTGGAGATGCAGAGTCAGACACAAATTTCAGGTTTGCAGGGACAGACAGAATACACACCCCTTGCAACCAGGCGCAACGCCACCCACCGGGTTCTGTCACTGACTACCTGGGAAAAAAGTATACTGCTGTTTCTCTTTGACAGCATATGGGACTCATGACGGAATTCATCTGTACTTGAACAGGCTTGCATAGCTCTGCCCCTCCAGTGCTGCTGCCTTTAGCCTCTTTTATGGGTCTGATCCCCTGTGAGCCTGCAGCTGCTCCTGGAGGATGTCCCATGGTCCCAGCATCTCTAACTTCCTCAGATCTCCATTGGCTCACTTTCATAGCTTCATGCAGTGGCCTCTCAGGGCCTCTTTAAAGAGTCCTCATCCTTCCTCACCTTGCTTACTCTCAGCGGCTCTCTGGAACTGTGGTGAAATACTTCGCGTCTCTCTCTGTTTCACACCTTTCATTCTTTCAAATCCAGTATCATATCTGGGCATAGTGGCACATGCCTTTAATCACACCACTCTGGTGGCAGAGGTAGGTGGATGGCCGGCCATGAGTTTGACACCAACCTAAGACAACATGGTGAATTCCATGTCAGCCTTGGCTACAGAGTGAGACACTATCTCTAAAATCAAAAATAAAATAAGCCGGGTGTGGTGGCTCACGCCTTTAATCCCAGCACTCGGGACACAGAGGTAGGAGGATCACCGAGAGTTCGAGGCCACCCTGAGAATACATAGTGAGTTCCAGGTCAGCCCAGACTAGAGTGAGACCCTACCTCAAAAAAAAAATGAATAAAATAAAATAATGTTAAAAAATGAGTACCATGCGGATACTGCTGCCATGATTTGCTGTCAGATTGGGATGAAACCTGGCGCCCATGGAACTTAGCTGTTGCAGCCTTTGTATGCTGACCTTCAGGAAAGGGAAGTCCTTCACCAATCTTCACTGAGGACTTTTCCTTTCCAGAGAATTCCCATTAGTGGATAGAGCATTCACTATAGTAGTTCTTATCTACATGGCATCTTTCCTCTTGTCTCAGTCCTGGGCAGTGCATTTCATTTATGGGTGGACTGTCTTTACAATAACAACAGAAACAGCTACAGTCTTTGTCTAAGACTTTAAACTTGCTCACATTTCTTTCTTCTCTAAATTTCATATTTATCATCTTTCTGCTCTACATTTTGCTGTCTTTCAGTGTAGTTGTGAATTAGGGCAGATAAGAGGAGCCACTCCGAAGACTCAGTGAAACCTTGCCTTAAAATTTCCTCTGCCAGAGCCAGAGCCTCAGAGGCCCCCAACACCTCATCACTGAAGCAGACCAAAAATGAACCCAACATGGCTCAGGGAAATTTTGCGGAAGAGGGGGCGGAAAGAATGTCAGAGCCACATGTTGGGTCATGATATGCAGAGACATTTATCTTACCCATAACTGTGGGCTAACTCCACAATGCATGACCCATATACCTCAACAAGGAGGGGCCAAGGGGAGGGGGTAGGTCACGGAGGAGCCTAATAATGGTACCAAACTGACTGTATTTACTGAATACAAAACTAACTAATAAAGAAAAAAATAAAAAAAGAAGTGAAAACAGCAAAAAAAAAAAAAATTCCTCTGCCAAACACTGTCCATTACCTTCATATTCAGCTTCACTCAGTTTCTCAGGACACAGATTATAGCCAATTTTTTTTTGCAAAAATATCACACAAACTGCCTTTTGCACAGTTCCTGACAGAGTCTGTGTTCCCTTATGAAAACTCAATATTAGTAGAGTGCACATTTTTCTCAGCATTTTAGTCTTCCCAATTACTACTCCTCCTACCTTAGACTCCCAAGTATGCATGGAATACAGTTGTGTGCTGCCATGCTTGGATATGTGTCTGGATTCACTATATTTTTTGACTTATTTGAATTCAAGGTCAGCCTGGGCTAGCAAGAGACATAGCCAATCATACATACCCCTCGCTTTAGCACTCACTGGCACAACTCTGTGTAGATGGCTAGTTTCTCTACCCATCTAGTCTCCTATACTCCTACCATTGATACCTTTGCTACCTTTGCATCCTGAGTGCTGGGAGTAAAGGTGTGCACCACCATGCCAAGCACACAATATTTTTTTGTCCCTCACTGCCATTAAACACAAATCACCCAGCCTATTTGGCATAGGGCAGATCACGTATAGCAATGACACATCATGCCACTGGGATGCACCACAACCCTTTGGCATCTGTTTTGTACAGGGTATTATTGATAAAATTGAAACATTTAAGGTGCTAGAGAGATTGCTCAGTGGTTTAGGTGCTTTCCTGCAAAGCCTAAGGACTCAGGTTCAATTCCCCATGACCCATATAAGGCAGATGCACAAACATCTGGAGTTCATATGCAGTGGCTAGAGGACTTGGAGCGTGTATTCTCTCTCTCTCTCTCTCTCTCTCTCTCTCTGTGTGTGTGTGTGTGTGTGTGTCTCTGTCTCATAAATAGATAAATAAAATAAAAAAGAAACATTTTAGGAAACAAGCAGTTTCCTTTGGTAGGCAGCCACATAGAAAAATGTACCTTTGGAAGGGGACAATATTCTAACCCAAGTTGGTGAATGGGGTGACCCCACTGCCTCCTTTTTGGCTTGGGTGAATTTTTTTCCCACTCGTTTGCTGGCTTTCTGGGCTCTGCTCATTATGGACCAACCAGTGACTTTACCTTCATTTAAACTGACCAGTGATGGACTGTGGGTGGGCAGACTTCCCCCACTCAATAAAAGTCCCATTCACACTGGTACTGCCAGGTTTTCCAGCTCTGGAAAGCCCTCCTCCCAAAGTTGTCTGTTCCCTCCACTTTTGTTAAGAAAGTATATCTATCTTTCTAATTTATTTGAAAGTTGGGAGAGAGAGAATTGTAATAGGGTTATGTGAGTTCAAGAAACGTCCTTGAAGTGCAAGCACTGAGTTCATGTCTGTTAGAACCAAAGAAATGGAGAAACCAGACTGAGAAGCATGATATTAAAATTATTACATTGTGTCCAGGAATATATGAGGAAGAGGGAGGGTCTAGACACCGACGAAGGGAAGATAGGTTCATCCACGAGGCCCAAGATTCCATGTGGGAAGTGAGCATGGGCCTGAAAGCAGGCTGATTGTTTACAGTAGCTGTTTCTTTTACTGTAGGTTCTAGATGGAACCCACGGCTTCTTGCAAGCTGGGTAAATATTCTATCATTGCACCAAACCCCTGATTACTACTGTAGACATTTTAAAATATTTTCAATAATGATTTATGCATCTGTATGTATGTGCATGCGAGTGTGAGGGTGTACATGTCAGCATATTTTGTTGGCTGTGTGCGGGTATATGAGAGCCACAACAGGGCTTGTGGAGATCAGAGGCCAAATTTTTGGATGGTACATGTCTGTCCACCTCATTTTTTTTTTTTTTTTTTTTTTTTGCAAATCATCAGCATCTACTTGGTGGGTCTAATTATCACTTACGTTTTAGAAATGGAAAAGAACTGGTCAGTTAGTTTTGATCCAAAATCCTTTCCCTAAAATGGATCTGTGAAACCACACGAGGGAACCTTAGACCTGCATAGGTGGTCAGAGTGGAGCTTAAATTGGCTTTCAAAAAGAGTGATCGTCTTCTCCCTCCCTGCTGAAAAAAAGTTTACATTTGTTTGTTTATTGAGAGAAAAAAAAAACAGAGAACTAAAATCTAGAACATCAAGATAATAAGTCAGGTGAAATTGTTGTGATAAGCTGTGGCAGGCCTCTGTAATGTAAGCATGCCTCCAGTGAGAGCCCGATTGGAGGCAGAGACAGAAGCCCTGAAAGCAGTTGGCCTGGTGAATGGAGCAGTGAATGAGAGAGCCTGCCTCAGGATGCGGTGCAAGAGGATTGACACAAGAAAGTTCTCCCCTGACTTCCACACGTTCACCAAGACACGTGCAAGTCTGCACACACACACACACACACTACAAAAAAAATTCTCCCAAAATTTGTGGAGCTGACACAGTGGCCCATGCACACCTGACCTCTTAGCTCTTGGAAATGCTGAGGCAGAAGAAGCACAGGTTTGACACTAGCCAGGGCAAGTTAGTGAAGTTCTGTCTGAAAATAAAATGAAAATGTCTGAGCACATATGATAGTTGATTTGTTAAATGTTTTCTCTTATATATTAACTTCAAGAAGGGAGAGAGAGAGAATGAATGAACAGGACAGAGATTCTAGCAACTGTAAACGAATGCATGGGACACTTTGTGCATCTGTTTGAGAAAGAGAGACAGGGAGAGAGACAGAATAGGCATGCCAGGGCCTCCAGCCAATGGACATGAATGCCAGAGACATGCACCACCTTGTGCATCTGGATTTACATGAGTACTGCAGAAGGAAACCTGAGTCCTTTGGCTTTGCAGGCAAGTGTTTAACCACTAACCCATCTATCCAGCCCTGAAATTAGATTATCAGAAGAGAAATCTATCAATCCAGAGCCCTGGGCTCTGAAGAAATGAGGGCTATGTGTACAGTTGTACAAAGCCACAATCCTCAGAACCACAGAATTTAAATGTCACAATCATGGAGACAGAGGAGACTACAGGGTGAAGAGAAGGAATGGGGGAGGGCAGAGCTTCATTTACTGAAGAGAACCTTGTTATTGTCTTCAAAATTCTTCATGTTTTATTCTGCTGATATGAAATGGGGAGATCAATCTAATGTAAATAGCAACTAGACCTAGGTGAAGTCCTTTGACCCTTAGATGAATCTTTGTTCTTTCCTTCCTAAGGTTAAGGAGGAAGCCTGTGGGGTAGTCAAAGGGGTCACCACAAAAGAGGAGGAAGAGGGAAGGGGCAAAGAGCTAAGTCAACTAGAAGGAAGCTAATAATATTTTCTGTCCAGGTAAGGATCTATGAGACCCCCTTCCCTGAAGCTCCCTTGTGTTAGGAAATCCAACCATGGATCACATACCAGAATCAAAGACAAAGCAAATCTGCACTATATGTCTTTTATTTGTATGAATAAAATGGCAGCCCACACTTGTTCCTAGATCTCCCTTCCGTCTCTACCTACTCTCTTCTGCAAACTCTGTATGCCTCTCCTCCTCTAACACCATCAATGCTCATCCTCTCTGTCAGCAGCCTCCAATCCAAGGGTTCTCCATCTGGGAAAGTGGGCCCCATCCTTTATCCTGAGATTTGGAACAGAACCAGAGGCACATTCATTTCTTCCTCCCACATCATTCACTTCTGATCCCCTAAATGCTGAGGTCACAATGCATTTCAAACACAGCTCATCCTGTATATCCCAGCTCTGGGAACTCTGCCAAGATGCTAGTATCTGTCTGGGTCACCAGCTCTCATCTATAGTAGGATGAGAGATAGCAGGGAACACTTTCCACGTGACATGGAAATCATAGAAACAAGGAGTCAAAACAACTCCAAAAATGACTCCATCAGGGGACTTTGTTTCATGTCCATTTGTAGTGTTGCTTTGATTTCCACTGTACTTTTGATATAAGAATTGGATATAGGGCCTTAAGCAAGACAAATGGACACTGTACCATGGATCTACACTTCAGACCAACATTCTTGGCTTTAATATCCCCCCAACACAAATGGCTTCTTCTCAAAAGACATCTCTTGGGGTGGAGAGATGCCTTAGCTGATAAGGTACTTGCCAGCAACATCTAAGGACCCAAGTGCAACTTTCCAGATCCCACATAAGTCAGATGCACAAAGTGATACAAGCACACAAGGTTGCACATGTTCACAAGGAGGCCCACACATCTAGAGTTTGATTGCAGTGGATGTAGGCCCTAGCATACCAACTCCCTCTTTCTCACACACACACACTCTCTTTCACTCTATCATAAACAAAGTGAAGTAGGGCTGGAGAGATGGCAGAGTAGTTAAGGTGCTTCCAGTGCATCCCAAGGACCCAGGTTCAAATCCCCAGTACTCACATAAGCCAGTTGCACAGTGTGGAACATGCACTGGGAGTTCGTTTCCAGGCACTAGAGGCCCAGGCATGCTCATTCTCTCTCTCTGTCTAATACATAAGGAAATAAAATATTTTAAAAATAAAACAAAGTAAAAAGACATCTTTCTAACAGCCCCCAGAAATGACACGTTGATCTCTGTAACCAGAAGTATCACACTGGTAAAGGTCTACCCCATCCCCGGTGTTCACGCCCAACCCAGTCGGCACCCATATTGGGCTTCTCCCATCCTGGTGCCTAGGGGAGTTAACAACCCTTGCTTCCCTACATTCTTCTATTTCTATTTATCACAAGGCCCAGAGTGTACGCTCCTTCCTGATTATTTCCCATTTACAGAGTGGATGCTTTCATCTGTCTCATCCCACACTTCTGCATAAGAACTGAGTCAGTCCTCGGTGTCAGACCAAGTATTGAGCATCCCACCACAGGACGTAGATGTGTGGTGTCTATCAGTGAACACACTGGAAGCATCCTCTTCTAGAGGGCCACCTCCATCTGGGCGGGGCTTCATGTCTACCCCTGCCTCCTCCCGCATTCCTCAGCCCTAGGACAGTGCTCAGCACACGGTACTCATTCACTGGGTGTTTGCTGAATGCGCAAGTCTTTAAGGCTTCTAAGAATCTGATGTTCAACACGCATACACACAAGTGTGCCTCTTGTGCACAAGAATGAGAGCAGGGGATAGCTGGGAAAGATTTGCCACATTTGTAATGTGTCAGGAACCGACGCAGGGAAAATGAAGGATGACGCTCTCCCCTGTGAAGCATGAGCTGAACAGAAATGGAATGAGAAGGACTTGACAAGAACACATTCTAATGTTGCAAGTTTGGAAACAGATGTGCAAAGTGATAACCTGTGTGTCTGTAAATTCAGAGACGAAAGTCTGAAATTGGACAACAGAGGAGTCACATCAGGGCAAGAGAAGGGAAATGTGTTTCAATGCAGAGTGACTGACAATACTGATTTCCCAAGATGGATGCAGGGAACCCAGACAGAAATGTGCATTAGGTATATATTTTGCATGGCCAAACTTTTCTGTCTAACAGAGTACTTGTGACACAGTAAGGACAATGCCAAAAGAGTGTAGGTGCATAGTAAGAGCAATGCTTCCAGAGTGCTTGTCAGAGTAAGAACAATTGTGAGAGAAGGCTTAGGACACTCTAGGAACAATGTTGATGGAGTGCTTGACACACAGAAAGACCAATGCTAACAAGAGTGTGTGGCACTCAATGGCAATGCTTCTGGAGTGCTAGGCACTTGCTAAGAACAATGCTTGCAAGTGACATACAATAATAACAAGAGTGACAGAGTTAGAATGATGGTAACAAAGTGGTTCACACATAACTAGACAAGATTTCATCATGTACTTGACATGTAGTACGAAAACTGGTGCTTCTGGTGAATCTTTCTTTTTATTTACTATACACCTGATTTTAACGATTTTTCCACGCTTGTGAATATCCGCCAAGTTCTTCTCTTTATCATCAGTACACTTTTCCTGTCTGGGGCTGAGAAAATGAGAGAAGAAAAAGAAGTGCAGTGAGTTCCCATGCCTGTTCACTCTGTCGCCAACTCTTCTAGGTGCCCTTGCAAAGCCTGGCCACTCCCCTTCTGCTGGACCTCAGGACCTCTGATCCTCCAAGCAAACCCGCCCCTCAGGCCACACTCATCACATCACCTGGCCTCTGAACTCTCAGGCCAGACATTGGTGTGCCCTGAATATTCAGTGCTGACCTGGGGTTTGGGAGCCCACAGCATCTCAGGCAGGGAAGGTATTTCAGAGTTCAATGTTGTACCCCAAAAGATTAAAAGTGCATTTGGAAATACAAGTGGTAACATGAGATCTCAATACCACATCAGGAAGGCATATTTTGAGGAGATGTGTCAAAGGACTACATACAGATCTAATCTTCCTCTTCTTCCAGGTTATTGATCTCCTCATAAGACACTTGCTGCTTTCTTTTACGAAGCCTGTTGCTCCAAACGCTAACATGGCTCTTGGTGGATCCTGACGTGAGAAAGGTTAGCCAATGAGGACTAGGACTAGATAGGGGAATCAGAGGTTAGCCCTGTTTTGTCCAGAAAATCCGAGGTCCCTTCCTCCCACATGCCCATGGATCTTCTCCATGCTTTTGTTTGACATTTTCTCGCTCAAGAGAGACTGAAACCTTAGACTAAAACCAGGATTGCCTCCAAGCCAGCTCAATGTTAACCTTCTGCTTCCTCCCACCCACCGTCCCAGTGTAGCTTTTTCACCTCTGCCCTACTAGAACACTTCGCTGTTTTTATTTTATTCAGCAGGTGTTTTTGAAGCGCATATGGTTTGGCAGATATTGAGCAGAAGAAGGTAAATTCCATGTTATCGTGGGGATTGACTTATGTGAGAAAACTTCAGGTTCTAAGGCCATGAATATTTAATGGAGAGTATAGAATCCATTAGGAACAGTGATTGTCTTGATGACAGTTGTGGACTAAGGATGTGAACCTCAAAGTATTTAAAAGTCCTGACAAATGTCACATATCTTTCAGACATAGGCTAAGTTCCGTTGTGTTTGTGAGGTGCTGTTCTTACCTCTCAGCTGTTGCTGGGTGAGCTCCTCAGCCCTGTCAAGTCAGGTCTGGTCAGGCCCTAGAGTGTATTTTGGGGCATATTTTCTGGTGACCTTGGCATGATCATATTATGTAACTGACCTGGCCACTAGCCACCTATGCTAGGGTAACTGTGATGGGGGACACCATACACAACATGTAATAGCAGAGTCATAATAAAGATGTGACTACTCTGACTATTCGGCATGGAGCCTCTCTTCTATTAATAACCTCACCCCATGGCCCTCCCTTGCCTTGAAAGGCTGTTTCCCCATCATTTGCTCTCACCTTGTGCCTTCATCCTGAGCCTCTCAGAGAAACGGATTTTTATGCGGGCTAAAAGGTGCTCTCCACGTTGTTCTGCATCCTGTTCATCCTGAATGATCCTTAGGTTGCTTTTTTCATTAGTTTCCTCCATGTGCAACTTTTGAATATTAATAGCATAAGTAAATGCTCTCAAGGGAATTTTTGTAGTGTTGTAGAGATTATAAAGAATCAACCCATGCTATTTCTCATCATGCTCATCAAAGGGGAAAGATCAATACATTTTCTGTATCTAAATGAAGAGGACCCGGTATCTTACAGGAGAAAGAATTGGCCTAAATGAATCACATTTCCAAGACTTCAATGTTTGTCTTATTTTCTGTCCACACCAGCATGTGGGCAAGAAGAAAAAGCGTGTATGTAATTGGAAGTGTGATATGAAGAAGATTTGGGGAAGACAAGCAATCAAGGATTGCACAGTGTCTGAAAGGCACGACTTCTATAAAATATTTGGATTCACACACAAGCTCATATATAGTTATATGGAAAGTAAACATCACAGTGAGTAGAGAGAAAAAACCATGGCTGGACCAGGGTGATGTGGGGAGGTGAACGTAGGAAAAGAAGATTATAATGAGCCCCAGAAACTGATCTGGGTATGAGGAAAGCAGTATGACATGTAGCATCCCACCACATTTCTGGTGAGAACATGAGTGTGGAATTGGACAAGATGGCACCTATAGCAAGTCTTCTTGTATCAGGGGAGTCATTTACCACTGATCTTACATTGTTGTTCATGCAGCTTCCCCATCCATGGACTAGAGAATTCCTGGACAACTAGCTAAAAGCAAGTACTGCCTGAGGTTGTAAATGCTCTATGTTCACTTGTTTTGTGTATATCTGATTTAGGAGGCAAGTTTCCCAATGTACCCCAGGAAGCTCTCATGATCCTATGGAGGGGCCTGACATGAGAGGCATTCTCCAACACACCCATTTTAGTGGGCTCATAATAAAAATGAGTACTTTCTCTGATGCTCTTTCTTTGAATTTGATCCTCACCTATATCCTCGCCACTAATTCACAAAGGAACTCCCAGATTCCTTTGCTCTCTAAAGTAGAGTGGAAGTGTGCAGTCATGGAAGCACTCCTTTAAAAAACAGCCAGGTGCCTCTGAGTGTTCCTCTGGGCTGGGCGTGGGTGTGAGGTGTAGACAAAGCCCTAAAGAAGATCACAATGCGAGGGGCCCACAGTGGAAACCATGTCCTTTCTACCCTGAGGTTGATGGATTCCCAGAAGTAAAGCCAGCTGGTGCTTCCTGTTTGGAGACTTGGAGTCACAGTGGAGGTATCAGCAGGTTCAGTGGGGAGTGTTTCAGGGCTCTTGGCCTAGACTGCAGGGACCAGTGAAGACATGAAGGAATTGAAATGGTCTGATCTATAGACTAGACAACCAGTGAAACTGCTGAGTGACCAATAATTTAACATGCTTGCATACAAAAACTTTATCTTCATTCACATTAATGTAATGCAAATAACACATTAATTTGTATTTGATCTCAATGAATTGATATATGATATTTTAATCTCAGCACTGTGAAGGCAGAGGCAGAAAGACTGCTGTGAGTTCAAGGCCAGCCTGTGGTACAGAGTCATTTAGTCCAGGTCATCTTGGAATAGAGTGAGATCCTATCCTGAAAAGAAGGAGGAGGGGGAGGGGTAGATAGGAAACGGAGAAGGAAAGAGAGGAGGGGGATGGTAGGGTGAGGAGGGAGGAGAGGAGGAGGTGGAGTGGAGGGGGAGAAGGGGAAGTAGAGGCATAGCAGGAGGGATGGGAGGGGAGGAGGAAGAGAAGAAGGATGGGAAAAACCAGGAGGAGAGAAGATAGGACTTGTGTTCCAGGCCTATAATCCGAGATAACTGAGAGGCTGACACAGAAGGATCACGAGGTCAAGGCCAGCCTGAGTTACAGGATGAGGTCTAGACAACTTGGTGAGAGCCTATCTTAAAATAAAATTGAAAAAGATTTGGTTTGGACACTCAATTTGTGATAGATCATTTGCCTAGTATTGTTGAAGACAATGGTTCCATCCCCACAACTGGAAACAAAAAGTAGAAGACAGGAGGCTGAAGGCTTCAAACACTGAAATATGGTCTTTAAGGACAGAGAAGCATCAATAACTCTGATTTGATGAGGACATATTACTTACATAGCTTTACCTTTCATACTATAGCCTATGAATGAACACACATGAATATTATATGTCAACTGAATTTAAAACCTGGCAAAAGTCACAACAGTTTCTTCTTAGAATATGGGCTTCAGTGGAAGTGGAAAGTGAGAGGGGGGAAGGGAGTGTGGTGATAGGGGCTATGAGCTTTTAGTTTGTCTTTTTTTTTTTTTTTTTGGTTTTTTGAGGTAGGGTCTCACTCTAGCCCAAGCTGACCTGGAATTCACTATGGAGTCTCAGGGTGGCCTCGAACTCATGGCAATCCTCCTACCTCTACCTGCCAAGTGCTGGGATTAAAGGCATGAGCCACCACGCCTGGCTTCAGTTTGTCTATTTTTATGAACAATGATTGACGGGTTTGGGTGATTGAGGATACATGACTGTGCTGGGCTGAAGAGTGGTGGGGTTCCGCTAATTTGCCTGAATTGGAGGGGGGCATTACCACTCTAACTTGGAACTTCTGTGAAGAGAACTGTAGTCACTGAGGCTACAGGACAAGCTATCACTCATGCTGAAGAAATGTGGGGTGTTTCAATGTATACCAACTTGGTGCGGCCCAATATGGAGGCATTAGGAATGCTTCAGTGAGTAGAAAATAAATGGCCCATAAGGCCAACTAGTATACCACTTTATACCAGAAGAAGTAGAAAAGGAATTCCTTAGGCAGAGACTATTTGGCACTATCTCTAGCTGAAAGAATCTCTCGAGCATTTCAATTACTTGGAGTTTTAGTAGGATAAAAGGAGGTTGGTTTCACTCTATAATAACCATGTAGGGGTCTCTCAGACTTAATACAGTGATAGCTTTGTCTGGGCTCTAAGAAGATCATCCCTCAAGCCTTTCCATGAACTCTCAGACCTAAGGGTATTGAGGATCTCAGAAGACACAGGTACTTGTGTGATCCTCAGAGGTTCCCAGCTTTTCTACCTGTGCAAATTTAAGCTTTCCAGGAGGTACTTTAGAGAGAACCTACCTGAGAAGTATATCACTAGGAAGATCTTGTTCAACTGCGCTAGGACGTCTCCGAGTGAGTGAAGGCAGGTAGTGCCCTTCAGCAAGTCAGGAAAGTGGGTGGGGCCAGTGAGATAATAATTCAGTGTAGGTTCCAAAAAAGTACATCACAAAGTGGGTGTGGGTCCTGAGTTGTCCCACCCAAAGTCACATCTTTGCCCCCTGACTTTGTATACTCTAGGATCTGCTGGCCTGTTGAGGGGCAAGCTGAGGCTTTTATAGTCAGACTCCATCATTCAACCATCTGCTGTACTACAATTCATCTAAATAACTAGCTTATGTGCTGCAGCTCACCATCTCCAACCCTTCTCATTGGATGATGTGTGTTTCCATGCATATGTACAGTCCTGCACGTACAGATTTTGGCCTTATTTCCTTGAGGCAGGGTCTCTCAAGGAACCGAGAGTTTCATGCTGGCTTTTTGTTTTGTTTTGGTTTGGTTTGGCTTTTCGAGGTAGGGTCTGACTCTAGCCCAGGCTGACCTGGGATTCACTATGGAGTCTCAGGGTGGCCTTGTACTCATGGCGATCCTCCTACCTCTGCCTTCAGAGTGCTGGGATTAACTGGGTGCACCACCACGCCCAGCTTAGATATTTTTTTTAATAGCAGAGTGAACAGACACCTCTGGGAGGAGGGCATTCCAGAGCTTGAAAACGTGGCAGGTCCAGTGGGAAAGGGACTTTGATTGAGTAACAGAAGCCTGCCTATCCACAGTCCATGATTGGTCAGCTGAAATGAAGATGAAATCATTGGCTGGTCCATAATGTGCAGAACCCAGAAAACACACACACAAATAGGAAAAATTCGCCCAGGTCCAAAATGGTTATCATCTTGGGTCAGAATATTGTTACCTTCCAAAGGTACATTTTTCTATGTGTCTGCCTAGCCAAGGAAACTGCTTATTTCCTAAAATATTTCAACTATATTGGGCTGCAGAGATGGCTTAGCAGTTAAGGAACTTGCCTGTGAAGCCTATGGACTTACATTTGATTCCCCAGTACCCATGTAAAACCAGATGCGCAAGGTGGTGCTAGCGTGTGGAGTTTGTTTGCAGTGGCTAGAGGCCCTGCTGCGCACACTCTCTCTCAAATGAACAAAATAAAATGTTAAACATAAATAAAAAAATAAATAAAATGTTTCAATTATACCAAAAATAACCTATACAAAACAGATGCTAAAGTGCTATGGTACATCCCAGCGATACGACGTGTCCTTGGTATACATGATCTGCCTTGCGCCAAATAGGCTTGCTGATCTGTGGTTAATGGCAGTGAGACACAAAAATATTGTGTACCTGGTGTGGTGGTGCACACCTTTAAGCCCAGCACTCAGGATGTAAAGGTAGGAGGAATGCCATGAGTTAAGAGTCCATCCTTTGACTATAGAGTGAGTCCCAGATCAGCCTGGGCTAGAGTAAGACCTTACCTTCAAAAGAAAAAAAGAAAAGTAGTGAAACAAGATTATGTATCTAAGCATGGCAGCACACAACTGTATTCCTTGCATACTTGGGAGTCTAAGGCAATGGGAGTGGTAATTTTGAGGACCTAAACACTGAGAAACACGGACTCTCCTAATATTGAGGTTTCATGAGGGAACAAAGCTCTATCAGGAACTGTGCTAAAGGCAGTTTGTGTGATATTTTGGCAAACAATCTGGCTATTTCTGCTGTGTCCTTAGCAACGGAATGAAGCTGAATTTAAAGGTAATGGACAGTGTTTGGCAGAGGAAATTTCAAGGCTGGGTCACATTGACTCTGTGGAGTGGCTTCTCTTTTCTGTGTAATTCAGATCTACAATGAAAGACAGCATAATTGGGCTGGAGCGATAGCTTAATGGTTAAGGCACTTGCCCGTAAAGCCTAAGGAACCATGTTCGATTTTCCAGGACCCATGTAAGCCAGATGCACAAGGCGGTGCATGCGGCTTGAATTCATTTTCAGTGGCTGGAGGCCCTGGGGCGCCCATTCTCTCTCTCTGCCTCTTCCTCAGTCTCTCTCTATAATAAATAAATAAATAAATAAGATGTTTTTTTTAAAGAAAGACAGCAAAATTTAGAGCAGACAGATGAAAATATGAAATGTAGAGAGGGAAGAAATGTGAGCAAGTTTAAAGTCTCAGACAAATACTGTAGCTATTTCTGTTGTTATTTAAAGACATTCCATCCTTAAATAAAATGCACTGCTCTGGACTGGGACAAGAGGAACGATGCCCTGAGGATGAGACCTACTCCATGAATGCACTAGCTACTAATGGGAATTCTCTGGAAAGGAAAAGTCCTCAGGAAAGATTGGTGAAGGACTTCCCTTCCCAAAGGTCAGCATAAAAACGCTGCAACAGCTGTTCCGTGGGCGCCAGGTTTCATCCCAATCTGACAGCAGAACTTGGCAGGATCCCCTGCATGGGAATCATTTATCCTTTATTTTACTCTCTTTTCTTTTCTTTTCTTTTTTTTTTTTTTTAGTTTTTAGAGATAGCGTCTCACTCTGTTGCCCAGGCTGATGTGGAATTCACCATGTAGTCTCAGGTTGGCCTCGACCTCATGGCAATCCACCTACCTCTGCCACCATAGTACTGTGAGTAAAGGCATGTGCCACTATGCCCAGATATGGTACTGGATTGAAAGAATGAAAGGTGAAAAATGGAGGGGGACGTGAAGTATTTTAGCACAGTTCCAGAGAGCCGTTAAGAGCAAGGTGAGGCAGGTTGAGGACTCTTTTGAGAGGCCACTACATGAAGCTATAAAAGTGAACCTTAAATGGTACTGGGGATCTGAGGATGTCAGAGATGCTGGGACCATGGGACATCTGCCGAGAGAAGTTGCAGGCTCACAGGGGATCAGGCCCATAAAAGAGGCTAAAGGCAGCAGCACTGGAGGGGCAGAGCTATGCAAGCCTGTTCGAGTCCAGATGAATTCCATCATGAGGCCCAGACGCTAAGAAGGAGAAAAAGGTTGTTGATGTTTTATTTTGGTCAGGTAGTCAGGGACGTAATCCCAAGAGACCTCTACCCTGTCTCACATTACTTACTCTCAATGACTCTCTGGAGCTGTGGTGAAATACTTCATGGCCCATTCTATCTTACACTATTCATTTTTTTTTTCAAAAACAGTTCATGCAGACGATTCCACAAAGTTCTGCTGTCTGATTGGGTTGAAAGCTGGCGCCCATGGAACCTAGGTAGTGCAGCCCTGTATCCTGATCTTGGAAACAGGGAAGTCCTTCATCATTCTTTCCTGAGTCCTTTTGCTTTCTTATTTTTATTGACAACTTCCGTAATTGTAGACAATAACCCACGATAATTCTCCACCCCCTACTTTCCCCTTTGAAACTTCATTCTCCATCAGATCCCCTCCCCATCTCAATCAGTCTCTCTTTTATTTTGATGTCATGATCTCTTCCTCCTACTATGATGGTCTTGTGTTGGTAATGTCAGGCACTGTGAGGTCATGTATATCGAGGCCATTTTGTGTCAGGTGGAGCACTTTGTAAGGAGTCCCACCCTTCCGTTGGCTCTTACATTCTTTCTGCCACTTCTTTGGCAATGGACCCTGAGCCTTGGAAGATGTGATAGAGATATTTCAGTGCTGAGCACTCCTCTGTCACTTATTTTAAGAACCATGGTGCCTTCTGAGTCATCACAAGGTCGCTTCCATCTAAAAAGAGAATCTTCTCTAACCCAAAGTGAGAGTAGCATTAATATATATGGGTATGAACATTAAGAGAAGTGCTTACCAGGCAGTTTGGTGAGCATAGTATATACATTTAGTCAGACACCAGAAGATGTTAGAACCCTAGGACTCATGATTACCCCTGTTGTAGGTTTTCAGTATCAGGGATGTATTCCCTCCCATGGAGTTGCCCTCCAGTCCAATTAGAGCGCAGTTGGTTTTCCCCATAACAGACATGCCACTCTTGCACCTGTTGGCTCATTTGGCCAGGCAGGCCAAATATAAGGCTTACAGTGTCCACTGTTGAGTATCTTCACTGGTGATTTCTCTCTCTCCCATTGAACTGCATGCAGCATAGCTTTTTCTAGCTTTCTCTCAGGTGGTCTACATGGAGGAGGTTGGAGCTCAGCTCCAAAAGGTTTTCTCAGTGACCTTGCAGTACACGTATGAGGAGTCTTCAGCAATAGGGTCTTACCATCTATTCCTGGTGGGAAACCAAGGGCCTCAGCAATGGCCTATAATGTTTGGGGATATCAGGGACCTCCCTGGGCAACAAGTCACTGGAAGGCATCCCATGTCTGGCACTGAAAATTTTCTAGTAACAATCTATGGCTTCTGAGTGTTCCAATGTCCAAAAAAAGTAGGTTTTCATATTACTTATTTATATCCTCTTAGATGTTGATTAGCCCTACCTCCACTTTTCCTTTACTTATTCTGTTCCCCTGAACTCACTTAGGCCTTTTCACCCCCATTAATCTGTTCTTCTACTTACATATATACAATACCATCCTATTATGTCTCTCTCCATCTTTTTCTATTCCCTTTATATCCCCATTCTAGCTTACTGGCCTCTGCTACTGAGTTTTATTCCTATTCACATAGCAGTCCAAGCATTTGTAGCTAGGATCCACATATGAGAGGGAACATGTGACATTTGACTTTTGGGTCCTGTGTTACCTCACTAAGTATAATCCTTTCCATCAATTTTCCTGCAAAATTCATAATTTCATTTTGCTTTACCACTGAGTAGAACTCCATCGTCTAAATGTGCCACATGTTCATTATCCACTCGCCAGTTGAGGGACATCTAGACTGGTTCCATTTCATAGGTATTGTGTATAGGGCAGCAATAAACATGGTTGAGAAAGCATCTTGGATTATTTTAAAGCTTGAGTTTTGTAATTATCTGCAGTATTACTATATGTATCAATCAATCTGATATTATATATCTTCAGGGTAGGAGCTTAAGGTGCTAGGTGTGGCTCTAAAGACTCTCAGAGTAACCACAAAAGTGACCCTAGGTGTTGGGTTTGCCAGCTATGAGTATGTTCTTGTAGGCTGGGTGGAACAAAATATAGGCTGGGTAAATGGCTTAATGGTTACAGTGTTTGCAAAAAGCAAAAAAAGCTTGGTACAATTCGCCAGGACCCACATAAATCAGATGCACAAGGAGGCGCATATGTCTGGAGTCCTTTTGCAGTGTCTAGAGGCCCTGGCATGCCCCGTCTCTCTCTCTCTCTCTCTCTCCATCCCTACCTCTTTCTTTCTCTCTCTCTCTCAAATAAATTAAAATTTAAAAAGTATTAAAAGAAGAGTTAGTTAGAACTCTGTTTTTTTTTTTTTTTTTTTCCAATTCATTGGCTGTTTGGTGGTGTTTCTCTGCTATGATCTATGGAAGGCAGCCAGCTTCTTCTGCTATTGATGGTGTTTCTCTTGGATTCTGAAAGCCTGAAATAAACCCTTCTTTCCCATAAGCTTCTTCTGGTCAGATGTTTGTCCCAGCAACACAAAAGTACCTGCAACACCAGGATATGCAGAGCTGGACAGACCCCTCTACCAGGCCCTTAAAGAGGGACAAGCACAAGGGCTGCCTCAGATTGAGTGCACCACAGAGACTCAACAGGCCTTTCGTAAGCTAAAGGATGCCTTGATTTGTGACTCAGCCAGGGCTTGCCCACCTAGTCTGAATCCCACCTGGATGTTACTGAAAGTAAAGGGCCAGCCCTGGGCATGATTATACGATTTCTAGGCCCTTGCTTTTAACCAATGGGGTATTTGAGCAAAACTTATACCAGGTAACAAAAGGTTGACATGATTGTCTACAGGCAGTGGTTGCAGTGGGGTCATTGCCTGTGATGCTCACATGCTACTTGATGTAGGGAGCATTTTAAATTCTAAAGGAAATCTATGACTCTCAGACAGCCGGTTGCTCAAATATCAGGCTCTCCTGCTCCTGGGACATGAAATCACTCTCACCTCCTGTCAGAATCTCAAACCAGCCACTTACCTACCAGAGGGAGAACAGCAATCCATTCATTCTTGTGAAGAGGTGTTGGTGGAGAGCTATGTGGCTTGCCCTGATCTATCCAACCTGCCTTTAGGGCATCCTGACTTAATACCGTATACCAATGGGAGTTCATTTGTAGAAGAAGGAGTCAAGTATGCAGGCTATGCGGTTCTCTCTGACTTTGGCACTCTTGATAGAGGGCCACTGCCCCAAACTCCAGTACTCAGTTGGCCAATTTAATAGCCCTCACTAAGGCATTAGAATTGTCTCGGAAAGAATCAATGTTTACACTAACTCTAAATACACCTTTCTAATTCTCCATAGCCATGCAGTAATATGGACTCCTGATAAACACTCCCAAGATATCCTTAGACTCCTAGATGTAGTCCTACAGACACAGGTGGTTGTAATTCACTGTCCTGGGAATTAACAAGGAGATGACCCAGTAGCTAAGGGAGACAGAGTAGCTGATTCTGAGGCCAAGAGAGCTGCACAGGGCCTGGTCAGGGTGCTGGGTATTCAATTCCATGTACACTATGCCAGGCAGCCTCATTCCTCAGGAAAAGTACAAAAAGCTAATGAGCTTGGAAAGAGACAACTGACAAAGCTCATCCAGGCATCACCAGATTAAGTGTCTACTGCCAGCCTTGACCAGGCTGAAAACACACGTAATTGCCGGGGTTTCGCCCATTGGAAGCTTTATATGGCAGGCCCTTTCTCACTAATGACTCGCTATTAGACTCTGAGACACCTAGGCTAGTGGCCCATGTCATTCAAATGGAAATGTTAAAACTCCAACCAGGGTCAGAGATATAAACTAGCCTTTCCAAGAACAACAAGAGACCGTCTCTCTTTTTCCTAGGAGACTTGGTTCAGGTTAAGACCTCACATGCAAACAAGGGCCTTGCTCACCTCTCTGGGAAGTACAATACTCTCTTATTTTATCCACTCCTAGAGAAATGTGAATGGCAGGACTAGACTCATGGATAGATCACACTCGACTCAAGCTGTGGACTGCTCCAAACCCTCCTGCAGTCTACACTAACCCTCCGGACCACTGAGCTAAAGGCCCAGACCACACCTGTGAACTTCCAGAGAACTTCATGCTTCTCTTCAGACACTACCCAGCTAAAAGCTAAAATGACTTTCTACCTCTTGTATTCACAGTGCTGGAAAACTAGCAATCCTAGCCCTAACTTGGTGATACCACCCTTTGCTATGACACTGGCAATTATCTCTAATTTCACTATTTTCTATTTTTTTAATGCTATTTTTATTTTTTTTTTTGGGGGGGGTTATTTCCCAAGGTTAGGTTTCACTCTAGCCAGGCCAACCTTTTATTCACTATGTTGTCTCAGGTTGGCATCGAACTCATGGCAATCCTCCTACCTCTGCCTCCAAAGTGCTGGGATTAAAGCCATGTGCCACCGTGCCCTGCTAATACGATCTTTTTTTTTAAACTAAATATGAAGCTAGCAGGAGTTTCATCTTTGGCCTTCTTTTTTTTTTTTTTCTTTCTTTCTTGGTGATTTGAGGTAGGGTCTCACTCTAGCTCAGACTGACCTGGAATTCACTATGTAGACTCAGGGGGCCTTGATGTCCTGGAGATTCTCCTATCTGTGTCTCCCAAGTGCTGTGATTAAAAGCCTGGCTTTTTTACCTCAATAAACTGACAGTTGACACTTTTAATATGGTTACAGATGATCCCTACCTTGCAATATTAAACATCTCATACCTCAATATTAACTTCAATATTTTACTAGTATGTTACAAATACTCCTTTATATGTGTTTCAGTAACAGTTCCAAATGCCATAAGTAAAGAGACACTACAGTACCCGGAAGCTGACCACCAGAGCAGCATGTTCTACCATGGACGCTTAGATGGCCCTAGATCACCCTCTTAACAGTACAAATCAGTTCAAGCAGTCATCGCTCCATTTCTAACAGCATGTATGGAGGCTTCTAAGAGTGGGGACTGAAAAACTATATGAAATGAGAAGTTTCTTTAGCTATGAAGAGAGATGGGTGAATGGGTCCTTGGTCAGTGACTATATTCTAACCCAAGATAGCACAGAGGGTGACCTCACTTTCTTATTCCTAACTTTGGTGATTTGTTTTCATGAGCAGGCTGGCTTGGCAGGCATTCTGGGACCTGTGCAGTGCTGAATGCATTATGGACCAACCAGCACCTTTATCTTCATTTAAGCTGACGAGTCATGGACTGTGCATAGCTGTGCTTCCCCCATTCAATAAAATAAATGTTACTCTTTTGTTCTTTTTATTTATTTATTTATTTTTATTTTTGATGTAGAGTCTCAGTCTGGGCTTGAACTTACAGTAGTCCTTGTACCTCTGCCTCCGGAGTACTAAGAATAAAATATCAAATATCAATTCATTGATTTCAAATAAAAACGAATATATTATTAGTATTACATTAATTTGAATGAAGATAAAACTTTTGTGGGCAAATATGTTAAATTACTGGCCTGGGGAGCAGTTTCACTGGTTGTCTAGTCTAAAGATCAAACCATTTCAATTCCTTCATGTCTTCACTGGTCCCTGAAGTCCAGGCCAAGAGCCTTCAAACACTGCCCACAGAGCCTGCTGATGCCTCCAGTGTGACTCCAAGTCTCCAAACAGGAGCATCAGCTGGCTTTATTTCTGGGAATCTGCCGCGGACCGGCAAAGGGGGGACCACCAGTCCGAGGGAAAACAGGGCCTTGGGAGGTGGGCAAGGAGTCGGCGAAGTGACAGACAGACACACACACAAGGTTAATGTATCTGAGTGTATTTTACTGAAGTAGAGCATCAGGTTATATACAATTCTGGCTGCATAAGCTTAGCCTTTGTTTATTTAAGTGGTACAATTTCTATGAACAGCCTGTTCCAGGAATCAAGGCACAAATACATTGAGTAAAGATTACAATCACATATTTAATAGTTAATATCTCACCAAAATTAGTGTTAGACAGTCAGTGCTTACAAATGACGTTTGGTTTTTAGCCTGCTTCAGGCATCAAGTATTTTTAACAAAAGTTCTAACAGGGTGACTTCATAACTCTAATATATTTTCTTCCTTGAACCATGCCATAAAAATGTAAGCAAGCACCAAGGTGGCCTCGACCTAGCAAGTCTGTCCACAAAAGTTAAAGATTACCAAGAAACATGCTACCCACCATTGTTCACTAGCGTATCCCCATTCCTATACACTCCTGTTTAAGGTAATGGTTCATCGATTGGTTGTGGCCCTCGGAATTCTGACTATGGCTTGAAACAACAGCGGGGTCTTCGGAGGAAGCGTCACACCATCCGGTGACTCAATCTTTGGAAACTGTTCCATATCTAATTTCTACTAAATTGTGAAAGGACATCATGCTGCTGTCATGTGTCAGGAACGGAACAGTAGTGATGACGAAAACAGCTATTGGAGAGCAGCAAAAGGCACTACAAGCCTGGAGAATGCACGTCCTTTCAGGAGGCTTTTTTCCTTGAAGCTTTCACCTCGGCCTGGTGAACAGGTCATGCAGTCTCCACTGGAGTTGGAGTGGCATTTCCCCCTTTTCAGTTGTTTAGGCAAAGTTCATGAATGTCTCGGCGTAGAGTATAAACAGAAGCAAAAATTATTTTGAAGAGGACTGGAAAAATACAGATAATAAGTAAGATTATTAACGCAATGACAGCAACCATGATGACAGTATGCAACCAATTAAATGGGTTAAGAGATTGTAACCCTTTCTTCAAGGACCCCACCAATGAATCAAGATTTTCTACATCTAAATGTGCTCTACTAATAGCACTTATGTCCTCTTGTAATTGTCCCATATTATGCGATAAGTCATTGTCATTACAAATGTGGCAAATCTTTCCAAGCTATCCCCTGCTCTCATCCTTGTGCACACAGAGGCACACTTGTGTGTATGTGTGTTGAATATCAGATTCTTAGAAGCCTTAAAGTCTCATGCATTCATCAAACACTCAGTGAATGAGTACCGTGTGCTGAGCACTGTCCTAGGGCTGAGGATGCAGGAGGAGGCAGCGGTAGACATGAAGCCCTGCCCAGGTGGAGGTGGCCCTCTAGAAGAGGATGCTCCCAGTGTGTTCACTGATAGACACCGCACACCTGCGTCCTGTGGTGGGATGCTCAGTACTTGGTCTGACACCACAGCCTGTGCTCTTGCATAGTCTTCAGGTTCAGAGGACTTGGTCAGTTCTTATGCAGAAGTGTGGGATGAGACAGATGAAACCATCCGCTCTGTAAATGGGAAAGAATCAGGAAGGAGTGTACACTCTGGGCCTTGTGGTAAGTAGAAATAGAAGAATGCAGGGAAGCAAGGGTTGTTAACTCCCTTAGGCACAAGGATGGGAGAAGCCCATTATGGGTCTCCAGACCAAGGGCTTGCAGACTGGGTTGGGCGTGAACACCGCGGGATGGGGTAGACCTTTACCAGTGTGATACTTCTGGTTACAGAGATGAAAGAGTCATTTCTGGGGGCTGTTAGAGAGATGTCTTTTTATTTTAGTTTATTTTAAAATATTTTATTGACTTATGTATTAGAGAGAGAGAGAATTAACACGTGGGCCTCTAGTGCCTGGAAAGGAACTCCCAATGCTTGTTCTACCCTGTGCATCTGGCTCATATGGGTGCTGGGGATTCGACAATGGATCCTTGGGGATTCACAAGAAGCACCTTAACTACTCTGCCATCTCTCCATTCCTACTTTACTTTGCCTATGAGAGAGTGCGTGTGTGAGAGACGGAATTGGTGTGCTAGGGCCTATATCCACTGCAATCAAATGCCAGATGTGTGGGCCACCTTGTGAACATGTGCGACCTTGTGTGCTTGTATCACTTTGTGCATCTGGCTTATGTGGGATCTGGAGAGTTGAACATGGGTCTTTAGATTTTGCTGGCAAGTACCTTAACTACTAAAGCATCTTTATACCCCAAGAGATGTCTCTTGAGAACAAGCCATTTGTGTTCGGGGGACATTAAAGCCAACAATGTTGGTGTGAAGTATAGATCCATGGCACAATGTCTGTTTGTCTTGCTTAAGGCCCTACATCCAATTCTTATATCAAAAGCATAACGCAAAACAAAACACACTACAAATGGACATGAAACAAAGTCCCCTGATGGAGTCATTTTTGGAGTTGTTTTGACTCCTTGCTTCTGATTTCCATGTCACCTGGAAAGTGTTCACTGCCATCTCTCATCCTACTATAGATGAGAGCTGGTGACCCAGACAGGTATGAGCATCTTGGCAGAGTTCCCAGAGCTGGCATACTCAGAAGAGCTGGGTTTTGAAACTCCCTGTGACTTCAGCATTAAGGGGATCAGAAGTGAATATGTGGGAGGAAGAAATGAATGTGCCTCTGGTTCTGTTCCAAATCTCAGGATAAAGAATGGGGAACCACTTTCCCAGATTGAGAACCCTTGGACTGGTGACTCCTGGCAGAGAGGAGGAACATTGATGGTGTCAGAGGAGGAGAGGTATATAGCATTTGCAGGAGTAGGTATAGAAGGAAAGGAGATCTAGGAACAAGTGTAGGCTGCCATTTTATTCATACAAATAAAGAACATATAGTGATGATTCTCTTTGTCTTTGATTCTGGTATGTGATCCATGGTTGGATTTCCTAACACAAGGGAGCTGCAGGGAAGGGGGGCTCATAGATCCTTACCAGGACAGAAAATATTATTAGATTCCTTCCAGTAAATTTAGCTCTTTGCCCCATTCCTTCTTCCTCCTCTTTTGTGGTGACCCCTTTGTCTAGCCCACAAAGATTCCTCCTTAACCTTGAGGAAGGAAAGAACAATGACTCATCTAACCGTCAAAGGATTTCACCTAGGTCTAGTTGCTCTTTACATTAGATTGATCTCCCCATTTTATATCAGCAGAATAAAACATGAAGAATATTGAAAACAATAATAAGGTTCTCTTCAGTAAATGACGCTCTGCCCTCCCCCATTCCTTCTCTTCACCCTGAAGTCCCCTCTGTCTCCATAATTGTGACATTTAAATTCTGTGGTTCTGAGGATTGTGGCTTTGTACAACTGCACACATAGCTCTTTTTCTCCAGAGCCCAGGGCCCTGGATTGATAGATTGCTCTTCTGATAATCCAGCTTTCAGGCTGGATAGATGGCTTAGCAGTTAAGGCACTTGCCTTCAAAGCCAAAGGACGCAGATTCCCTTCCGCAGTACTCATGTAAATCCAGATGCACAAGGTGATGGGTCTGGAGTTCATTTCCATTGGCTGGAGGCCCTGGCATGCCTATTCTCTCTCTCTCTCTCTCTCTCAAATAAATAAAATATAAAAATGTAAAGCTTAAGAAAAAGAATCCATTTTTGTAGTTTTTCCTGCCTTAATTTCAGTCGTTTATAGCTTTCTGCTCTGGTTCTAGGGGTTGAATGTAGGACTTGCTGTATGCTGGGCAAGCATCTACTATTGAACCTCATTATGTTGCTTACTTTTTAGCACTGGGACTAAATACCTGCAAAAATACGAGAGTGATATGCTTTGTGATCAAAGGGTTAAAAAGATAGAGAAACTCACTTCTAGAAGGATGCCATTCAGTGGGAAGCCTCTTTCCTCTGCCAGTAATCCTTGAGACCAGAAAGAGATAAATATCTTTGAGGTCAAAAGTGTCAACAACCCGAGAAAAAAAAAAGCTTCTGTTTCTGCATGTGGTCAAGAGTGCCTAAAGCATTCTTTCGCTTTCTCCTAGAAGCCATGCCATCTTCATAGTTTAGCCAATGGCGTGAGCATGTGAGGCCGAGCTGTGACTAATCACGGAGAAGCACAGGACGCGCACATCGGGGGATGGAAGACCCAGAGGACTTCCCACTGCCTGGGCTCTGCTTGTCTGACTCTTTCTTTCTTTTTTTTTTTCTTTTGGTTTTTCAATGTAGGGTCTCACTGTAGCCCAAGCTGACCTGGAATTCACTATGGAGTCTCAGGGTGGCCTTGAACTCACAGCGATCCTCCTATCTCTGCCTCCCGAGTGCTGGGATTAAAGGCGTGTGCCACCACGTCCGGCTTTTGTCTGACTCTTTCAAAGCTATGCCGCCTTCTACAATCTAAACATTGCCTTGCTGATGTGCATAGGATTGTGGGATCCCCAGACTCATTGTTAGCACGCCTAATAGTAATATCTTAAGGGAGGGAAGATTATTTTGTATCAGTTTCAGAAGGTTTATTTAGTCCATGGTTACTTGTCCCCACACACTTGGGCAGGAATTCATGGGGACAGTGGCTCTTGTTACCTTCTTGTGCACAGGATGTAGATGCAAGCTGTAACCCCAAGGACTTGCCCCCGGTGATCTACTTCCTGCAAAGAGCCCAACTCCTACTTCTTACCACCTCCTAATCATGCCGTCATATTATGGATTCACCAAGGGTTAATGTAGTGTTTGGTAGAAGGTGAAAGGTTATACCAGATATAATGTAACTGATTAGATCAGAGCCTTGATGTTCCCATTATTTATTATCTTGATGTTGTCCTAGATTTTAGTTTGGCAAAGAAACTAAGAAAGTCACATTACAAAAGAAATCAGATTGCAATACAGTATTGCTATTGATTTCAAGGTAGGGTCTCACTCTAGCTCAGGCTGACCTGAAACTCACTCTATAGTCACAGGCTGGCCTCAACCTCACAGCAGTGCTCCTACCTCAGCCTCCCAAGTTCTGGGATTAAGGACATGCGCCCCCACACATGGCCCAGTATTACAGTTTATTTTACTTGCTCAGGTCTTTTTCCTAATTTTTTTTATTGATAACTTCCACACATACACACAATGTAGCTCTTGGCTCATTTAAGGAGTTGATTATTCTTTGTGTATCTGTGCGTTTGGTATGTATATGGTGTGGTGCATGCAGTGTGTGTTGAATGCACATGTGTGTGCAAATACACACATCATGTATGTGTGCGTGCAGAGGCCCGAGGAGAATGCTTGGTGTCCTCTTCTTCCTGTTCAACTACATATTTCTTGCCATGAGACAGGGTCCCTCCTTCTACCTGGAGCTCCTGTTCATAAGTGAGCCCCAGTGATGGTCAGAGGGTAAGAGCCAGGAATGGGGTAGAAAGGCCTGGAGCACATCCTTTTATTTATTCATGCTTATTCCAGATGCATGCGCCCCCTTGTCGATCTGGCTAATGTGGGTCCTGGGAAATCAAACCTGGGTCCTTTGGCTTTGTAGGAAAATGCCTTAACTGCTAAGCAATTCATCCATCCCATACTTGATTTTTCAATTATTTTATTTTATTATTTATTTATTTATTTATTTATTTATTTATTTATTTATTTTGAGGAAAGGTCTCACTCTGGCCCAGGCTAAACTGGAATTAAATATGTAGTCTCAGGGTGGCCTCGAACTCACGGTGATCCTCCTACCTCTGTCTCCTGAGTGTTGGGATTAAAGGTGCGAGCCACCCTGCTTGGCTCAATTGTTTTATTTTTATTTATTTATTTGAGTGAGAGAAACAAACAGAGAGAGAGAAGGAGAGAGAGAGAGAAAATAGGAGTACCAGGGCTTTCAGCTACTGCAAACAAACTCCAGATGCATGCACCACCTTGTGAATCTGACTGATGTGGGTAGGGGGGAATCCATCCGAGGTCCTTTGGCTTTGCAGGCAACCAATTTAACCATTAAGCCATCTCTCCTACCATTGTTTCTTTTTCATTCTTTTTTCAAAGCTGGGTCTTACTCTAACCCAGACTTACCTGAAACTCACTCTGTAGCACCAGGCTAGCCTTTAATAAACTTAATTTTAAAAAATTGAGACAGGCTGTTTCTCTAGCCCAGGCTGTCCTGGAATTCACTATGTAGTCTCATGGTGGCCTTGAAATCACAGCAATCCTCCTATCCTGCCTCATAAGGGCTGGGGTTAAAGGGCAGTCAGTCCTAGAAAATCCTGACAACTGCCCTGATTGATGTACTTTCCTTAGCTCAGAAGGCCTTGAAGGAACAGAAACCATCTGGGACACTCTCCCTTAGACAGTTTTTGCTGAAAAAGCCTATTTTGAACAAGGACACAAACAGCTACAAGTTCCTTACCTAACCAATCAAAACTTGATTCCATGAATGAATCACATCTCTCTTTACACAGGTTTACAATAAATGGATGTCTCATCCTTATAAAGGAGGTTAAGGGCTTGGCCCAGCCCTCTCTTCTTGTCCCATGACCTGGCCTGAACACACGTGGAAGTCTGTTTTTCCTATTCACAGCCTTCCTGGGAAAGGGAGAGTACTCATCTTGACCTCAGAATTTTTCTGCTTGCCTTCTATCTATAGCATGCTTTGGGGAACCTTCTCAGTTTGATTACATGTATGATTTTTCTTTGATCTCTGAGTCCTTCACTATTTATTAACATTCTCTGGTATTTTATTTGAAAGGGCTTCTAACTCCTATCTTACACATGTGTGTGGAACTAGGAAACTGAACCCAGACCAGCAGGCTTTGCAAGCAAGCAGCTTTTACTTCTCAGACATCACTCCAGCCCTCCATATTGGCTTTTGGTTTTGTCTGTCACCCAGAGATACTACCCATCTACACGGGGCTGTGCCAGTGAGCACGCAAGCAAGGCATGTGTGTGAATGGCCATGTCTCCCTGTAGCCCAGGCTGACCTGTAATTCCCTATGTAGTGTCAAGCTGGCCTTGAACTCATGGTGGTCCTCCTACCTCTGCCTCCCAAGTGCTTGGCTTAAAGGTGTGAACCACCACACCAGGCTTCTCTCTGTCTCTTTCTCCCTCTCTATCTGTTTCTTTCTCTCAATAAATAAACAAATGTAAACTTTTTTTCAGCAGGGATGGGGAGAGCTGAGGTCACTTTTTTTGAAAGCCAATTTAAGCTCCACTCTGTCCACCTATGCAGGTCAAAGGTTCCCTCATGTGGTTTCACAGATTGGTGAAGTACTTCCCTTTCCAAAGTTCAGTAACTGACCAGTTCTTTTCCATTTCTGAAAGATAGGTGATAATTAGACCCAGCAAATATATGCTGATGATTTGCCAAAAAAATGAGGTCGACTGACATGTGCCATCCAAAAATTTGGCCTCTGATCTCCACAAGCCCTGTTGCGGCTCTCATGTACCCGCACATAGCCAACAAAATATGCTGACATGTGCACGCTCACACTCGCATGCACATACATACAGATGAATAAATCATTATTGAAAATATTTTAAAATGTCTACAGTAGTAATCAGGGGTTTGGTACAATGATAGAACGTTTGCCTAGCATGCAAGAAGCCGTGGGTCCCATCTAGAACCTACAATAAAAGAAACAGCTACTGTATACAATCATCCTGCTTCAGGCCCATGATCATTTCCCACATGGAATCTTTTTTTTTTTTTTTTTTGGTTTTCTGAGGTAGGGTCTCACCCTAGTCCAGGCAGACTTGGAATTCACTCTGTAGTCTCAGGGTGGCCTCGAACTCACAGAGATCCTCCTACCTTTGCCTCATGAGTGCTGGGATTAAAGGCCTGAGCCACCATGCCTGGCCCCACATGGAATCTTGGGCCTCGTGGGTGAATCTATTTTCCCTTTGTCGGTGTCCAGACCCTCCCTCTTCCTCATGTATTCCTGGATACAATGTAATAGTTTTAATATTATTCTTCTCAGTCTGGTTTCCCCAATTCTTTGGTTCTAAACAGATATGAACTCAGGGTTTGTATTTCAAGGACTTTTCCTGAACTCACATAACTCTGTTACAAATTCTCTCTCTCTCTCCCAACTTTCAAATAAATTAGAAAGATAGATATACTTTCTTAACAAAAGTGGAGGGAACAGACAACTTTGGGAGGAGGGCATTCCAGAGCTGGAAAAACCTGGCAGTACCAGTGTGAATGGGACTTTTATTGAGTGGGGGAAGTCTGCCCACCCACAGTCCATCACTGGTCAGTTTAAATGAAGGTAAAGTCACTGGTTGGTCCATAATGAGCAGAGCCCAGAAAGCCAGCAAACGAGTGGGAAAAAAATTCACCCAAGCCAAAAAGGAGGAAGTGGGGTCACCCCATTCACCAACTTGGGTTAGAATATTGTCCCCTTCCAAAGGTACATTTTTCTATGTGGCTGCCTACCAAAGGAAACTGCTTGTTTCCTAAAATGTTTCTTTTTTATTTTATTTATCTATTTATGAGAGAGAGACACAGAGAGAGAGAGAGAGAGAGAGAGAGAGAGAGAGAGAGAATACACGCTCCAAGTCCTCTAGCCACTGCATATGAACTCCAGATGTTTGTGCATCTGCCTTATATGGGTCATGGGGAATTGAACCTGAGTCCTTAGGCTTTGCAGGAAAGCACCTAAACCACTGAGCAATCTCTCTAGCACCTTAAATGTTTCAATTGTATCAATAATACCCTGTACAAAACAGATGCCAAAGGGTTGTGGTGCATCCCAGTGGCATGATGTGTCATTGCTATACATGATCTTTCTGCCTTATGCCAATTAGGCTGGCTGATCTGTGTTTAATGGCAGTGAGGGACAAAAATATATTGTGTGCCTGGCATGGTGGTGCACACCTTTACTCCCAGCACTCAGGATGCAAAGGTAGCAAAGGTAGCAATGGTAGGAGTATAGGAGACTAGATGGGTAGAGAAACTAGCCATCTACACAGAGTTGTGCCAGTGAGTGCTAAAGCGAAGGGTATGTGTGATTGGCCATGTCTCCCAGTAGCCCAGGCTGATCTTGAATTCAAATAAGTCAAAAAAATATAGTGAATCAAGACACATATCCAAGCATGGCAGCACACAACTCTATTCTTTGCATACCCGGGAGTCTAAGGTAGGAGGAATGGTAGGTAATTGGGAAGACCTAAATGCTGAGAAAAATGTGGACTCTACTTTTATTGAGTTTTCATAACTACAATGAAAGACAGCAAACTGTATAGCAGAAAGATGAAAAATATGAAATTTAGAGAGGGAAGAAATGTGAGCAATGTCAAGACTCAGAGAAAGAATGTAGCTGCTTCAGTTGTTATTGTAAAGACATTCCACCCTTGAACAAAATGCATTGCACAGGACTGAGACAAGAGGAAAGATGCCAGGTGGATAAAAACTACTACAGTTAAGGCTCTAGCTACTAATGCGAATTCTCTGGAAAAGAAACGTCCTCAATGAAGATTGGTGAAGGACTTCTCTTTCCAAAGTTCAGCATACAAAGGCTGCAACAGCTATGTTTCATGGGTGCCAGGTTTTTTCCCAATCTGACAGCAAATCATGGCAGCATCACCCGCATGGTACTCATTTTTTTACATTACTTTATTTCTGATTTTAGAGATAGTGTCTCACTCTGTAGCCAAGGCTGACGTGGAATTCACCATGTTGCCTTAGGTTGCCGTCGAACTCATGGCCATCCAACTACCTCTGCCACCAGAGTGATGTGATTAAAGGCATGTGCCACTATGCCCAGATATGACACTGGATTTGAAAGAATGAAAGGTGTGAAATAGAGACATGAAGTATTTCAGCACAGTTCCAGAGAGCCGCTGAGAGTAAGCAAGGTGAGGAAGGTTGAGGACTCTTTAGAGGCCCTGAGAGGCCACTGCATGAAGCTATGAAAGTGAACCATAAATGACAATGGAGATCTGAGGAAGTTAGAGATGCAGGGACCATGAGACATCTTCCAAGAGAAACTGTAGGCTCACAGTGGATCAGGCCCATAAAAGAGGCTAAAGGCAGCAGCAGTGGAGGGGCAGAGCTATGCAAGCCTGTTCCAAGTCCAGATCAATTCTATCACGAGTCCAAGATACTGTCAAAGAGAAATAGCAGTATACTTTTTTCCCAGGTAGTCAGTGACAGAAGCCTGTGGGTGGGGGTTGGACATGAGTGCAAGGAGTGTGCAGTCTGTCTGTCCCGGCAAACCTGAAATTTGGGTCTGACTCCGTCTCTCCAGTATGGTTGCCAGTGACACACTCAGCAGAGACTTCCTGCTTTTTCCTCACTTAGGCCTCTCTGGCTCAGCCTCCATAGTCCATGAACCAATCAGATCATGGCCCCTCCTGCCACTGAGTTCACCAGCCAATAAGATTTTGACATCCTACTGCCTCAAGTTCATGTGCCATCAGGTCTCTCTGTACACTAGTTCACCCTACATGGATGTCTTGTCCTTATAAGTGAGGTGACCCATATGTCCCAGCTCTCTCTTGTCCCATGAACCGGCCTAAACATGCATGGAAGTCTGTTTTTCTCATGCTCAGCCTGGCTGGGAAGGGTACAGTACTCATATTCACCTGGTATTTTTCTGCTTGTCTTCTATCTGTGGCACGCATGGAGTACCTTCTCAATATGATTACCTCTAGGATATTCATTGGACTCTGAATCCTTCTCTATTTCTTAATCCTCTCTGGTCTTGTATTTAAAGGGGCTTCTGGTCCTGTCTTCTGCATGTGTGTGTAGAACTGCTCCAGGCTATCCCTAGATGTCAATTTCCCCTAAATAAACCACAAAATTTATAATTTCTCCCTAAATAAACTCAATAATTCATAATTTATCTTTCTTGAGTCCATTTATTTATTCTTGTTAAGGAGGATAAAGACCCAAAAATTGGGGTGCATAAGCCTGGGAGACCCTCTCAAAACCCAAATCCTGTTTAAAGAAGAAATGGATCTGCAATATTGTTTTTTCTTGCTGGGTTTTGACCTTACCATGGCCCAGTCTTTCCTGATTATGGCCTCAATTCTCCATGTGGGATTGGGAATGTTTACTATGTGTTGTTATGTGTTGGAAGTTTATAATTACTGGTTTAGTTTCTTTTTCTTTTTGAGGTAGGGTATTGCTCTAGGGCTGGCTAACCTGGAATTCACTAGGTAATCTCTGGTGTCCTTGAACTCATGGCAATCCTCCTACCTCTGCTTCCCAAGTGCTGGGATTAAAGTTGTGTACCACCATGCACAGCCCTATTGTTTTTATTTCACAGGGCTCTCAAAAAAGAAACTGTCTTGAGTCTCATGGCATGGTGAGAAATCCTTACCAACAAAGCCACCAAGCCCTCAGCCCCATGGCTCCTCTTCTGTCTGAGCATCAATTTTTTTTAATGGGAGGAATGGGATTTATTTCAGGCTTATAGATCCAGGGGAAGTTTCATAATAGTGGAAGAGGCTGGTCCCTTTTCATAAGTCCCTGCAGAGCAAAGTCAACACCAACCAGCACCTCAAGCAAGCACACACACTGGCAGCAAAACCATCAGGGACCAGGCCGCCAGCAGCAGGGACCCAGGCAGAACTCATACTGTTCTACATACTTTTGGGCTAGAAATCAGATCCACCCAATGACACCTCTTCTAGCCAGGCAGATGGATATCCAAGTAACAAGCTTTAAGAAAACATATGAGTCTATGGAGGGACATATATATGTTCAAACTAACACAGTCCACCCCGGCCCGCATAACTCATAGCTATATCACAATGTAAAGTATATTCAGTCTAACTTCAGAGGTCTCCACTATCTTAGTAGAGACTATTCAATCATGGGAGACCAGAAAGTAGAGAGATGAGCATCTATTTTGCCTTCTCTGGTTACCAGGTGCTTCCTGGTGTGTTCATTTCTGCTTCCTCTGCCCATTCACTCATTCCTTTCTCCATCCAAACATCCATGCATCTGTTCATCTGTCCATGTCCTCCTAATCCCTGTGGGGCAGCATGACTGTCACACTGTTGGTGACTGCATGCCGCAGTCAGGTTCAGAAGAGGATGAGCAAATCATTCTGGCTGTACATGTGTAGCATCTCTGCCTCCATACTGCCTAGGACTTGGCCCAAGAGACACAAGATTTAGCATGTGACAGGAATACCAGGCCCACTACCTCAGAAACACAGACCTACACACACGATGATCAAATGATACCATTCCCCATCCTATGGAAACTGATGAGTCCAAGATACCAGAGGACGATAGCTCAGAGGCCCTAGGGGAGCCCACAGTCCCCTCCCTGAAACAGCTCCATGCAGTCCTGGCCCCAGCTGCACTCACTGTAGAAAGTGAGGTTTTCAAAGGTTTCTGTGAGCCCATGCAAATATCCAAAAAAGGAATTTTTATTAAAAATGTAAGGGCTGAAAAGATTGCTTAGCTATTATGGTGCTTGCCTACAAAGCCAAAGTACACAGGTTTGATTCCCCAGAACCCACATAAGCCAGTTGCACAAGGTGGCATATGCATCTGGAGTTCCTTTGCAACAGTTAGAGTCCCTGACATGCCTATTCTCTCTGTGCCTCTTTTTCTCTCAAATGTATAATAAAAATTCTTCCAAAAATTCATTGATTTATTTGCAAGGACAGACCTAAAGGGAAAAAGAAAGATAGAAACTGAGAATATGAATGTGCAGGCCAGGACCCCTTGCCACTGCAAATGACCTCCAAATGCATGTATCGCTCTGTGCATCTGGTTTTACATGCGTACTGGGGAATTGATCCAAGGCTGTGAGGCTTTGTCAGCAAACAGCTTTAACCACTGACCAATCTAACCAGACAAAAAAATATTATGAGAAAGTTATTAAAAAGAGGGGCCCTGTGTCAGTCCTTTAGAGACTAAAGTCAATAGGGGATGAGGGGTTTACCTTCCCCCACTCCCCTCTACATGGGACATATGGCATAGCCCCCAAGTCCTAATACATGGTTCAACCTTGAGCAAAAGATAGTGAGGGACAGGTCGTGAGGGTCTCAGTGCAGTGTGAGTTTCCACACACCTACATAGCCACCTGTGAGTCCCCTGCGAACACAGCTGCTGTTAAACTCCTGGAAGGGAAGGTCCAGAGGGTCTCCACTCTCCACAGCTGTCTCATTGTGGCTCATAGCACATCCAAGCTGGATCTACTTGGTTTTTTTTTGTGGTGGGGTCCCACTTTAGCCCAGGCTGACCTGGAATACACTATGGAGTCTCAGGGTGGCCGTGAACTCATGGTGATCCTCCTATATCTGCCTTGTGAGTGCTGGGATTAAAGGCGTACGCCACCACCCCTGGCCCAAGCTGGGACTTCTTATAGATGACTTGGGGTGGGGAGTGAAGAAGCAAGGTCACACATAAGATCACGTTGTAATGTCCTAAACCCCCTCACCATCTCTTCATGTCGTCTCCGACTCCCAGAAATTAGAAAAAGCAGCATGTGTGCCAGAGAGGGTGGCTGGTATGACAAGGAGCCTGCATGGAGTGATACACGGAATGTCAGAAATCACAGTCCTGCTGGGCGTGGTGGCACATGTCTTTAATCCCAGCACTTGGAAGGCAGAGGTAGGAGGATGACCCTGAGTTCTTTGACAGCCTGATAGTACACTGTGAATCCCAGGTCATCCTGGGCCAGAGTGAGACCCTGCCTTGAAAAAATGATAGAAGAAAAACAAATTACAGTCCCCTATTGCAACCCCCAAACACCTAGTCTGGCCTCCACAAATCCTGTATTTCAATTACGTTTTGTATAAACTTTTACTTCCACCTGAGCCAGTCTCCCCTCCATAGCAGGCTCCTCCATATCTGCAAAAATTCAAATCAAGCGCTAGCACAGGCTGTGTTCTAACTCATTGTATAGCTGAGGCTGTCCTTGAACTCCTGATCCTCCTGCCTCTGTTTGCTAAGTGCTATAATTACAAAGATGTTCCACCTTGCCTGGCTAATATTTTTCTATCTAAAGGAGAAACAGATGAAGATTTTCGATGTCTTAGTTTCAGAACTACGACACTCATATGTTAATGAATGTCTGTAGAGTGATCAAAACAAAATCCAAACTTGCAATATGCCTGTGATCCCAACACTCAGGAGGCTGATGTAGGAGGACCATCATGAGTTCCAGGTCAGCCTGGGCTACAGTGAGACCCTGACTGGAAAAAAAAAAAAAAACGAAAAGACATGAATAGGGCTGGAGACATGGCACAACAGTTAAGGCACTTGCCAACAAAGCCTAATGATTCAGGTCTAATTTCATAATACACATGTAAAGCCAGATGCCCTTGTCGCTTGCATCTGGATTTTATTTGCAGTGGATGGAGGGCCTGAGCATCCATTTTCTCTGTCTGTCTCACTTCTCTATGTGTGCTTGAAAATAAATGAATAAAATACTATTTTAAAGAATATAAATAGGGCTGGAGATATGGCTTAACGGTTAAGGCTGTTTGCCTGCAAAGCCAAAGAATCCTGGTTTGATTCTCCAAGACTCACATAAGCCAGATGCCCAAGGGGACGCATACATCTGGAGTTCCTTTGCAGTTTGATCCCCAGAGCCCACGTCAAAAGCTAGAGCCCAGAAGTTTCATGGTACACTTCTGTAATCCCAGTATGCTGACTCTGACAGATGTTAAGGTTGAGAAGAGGGTTTCCCAAAATCACTCCTACAGGGAGTGAACAGCAGGTCTAGAAGGCAGAGCAGAAAACCCTGCCTCAAACTCTGAGGTGCAAGTGGAGGGGGCAATGGCTGTGGGCGCCAGGTGGCCCCAGGGAGGTGCTTCCCCCTGTGGCCTGGGAAACTGAAGGAGGGAAGATGGCCAAAGTTCCACACAACTGACGGGGAGTGGGGACTCTGAAGAGGTGAAAGCAGGGATCATAAATTAAGCAGGGCTGAGGAGCAATGCAAAAGGCATAATGGAGTGTTGGGGGCCTCTGAGGCCCCCAACACCTCATCACTGAAGCAGACCAAAAATGAACCCAGCACGGCTCAGGGAAATTTTGCGGAAGAGGGGGCAGAAAGAATGTCAGAGCCACATGTTGGGTCATGATATGCAGAGACATTTAGCTTACCCATAACTGTGGGCTAACTCCACAATACATGACCCATATACCTCAACAAGGAGGGGCCAACGGGAGGGGGTAGGTCATGGATGAGCCTAATAATGGTACCAAACTGACTGTATTTGCTGAATACAAAAGTAACTAATAAAGAGAAAAAAGGAAAAATATGGGCTATGGAACTAGAGTTCTCAAAAGAAGAAATACGGATGGCATATAAGCATCTAAAAAATGTTCTACATCCCTAGTCATCAGGAAAATGCAGATTAAAACTACATTGAGATTCCATCTCACTCGTCAGATTGACTACCATCATGAAAACAAATGACCATAAATGCTGGCAAGGTTGTGCAAAAAGAGGAACCCTTCTACACTGTTGGTGGGAATGCAATCTGGTCCAGCCATTGTGGAAATCAGTGTGGAGGTTCCTAAGATAGCTAAAATAAATCTAACATATGACCCAGCTATAGCACTCCTAGGCATATATCCTAAGGACTCATCTCACTACCTTAGAGATACCTGCTCAACCATGTTTATTGCCACTCAATTCACAATAGCTAGGAAATGGAACCAGCCTATGGAGTTCTACCCAGCAATAAAAAAAATGAAGTTATGGGCTGGAGAGTTGGCTTAGTGGTTAAGCACTTGCCTGTGAAGCCTAAGGGCCCTGGTTCGAGGCTCGATTTCCCAGGACCCACATTAGCCAGAGGCACAAGGGGGTGCATGCGTCTGGAGTTCGTTTACAGTGGCTGGAGGCCCTGGCATGCCCATTATCTCTCTCTCTCTCTCTCTCTCTCTCCCTCCCTCTTTCTCTCTTTGTCACTCTCAAATAAATAAATAAAAATAAGAAAAAATTTAAAAACAGAAAAATGAAGTTATGAAATTTGCAGGAAAATTGATGGATCTGGAAAGGATTATACTAAGTGAGGTAACCTAGACCAGAAAGCTGAGCATCGCATGTTCTCTCTCATATGTGGATCCTAGCTACAGATGATTGAACTTCTGTGTGAGTAGGAATAAAACTCAGTAGCAAAGGCTAGTAAGCTAAAAAAGAGATATAAAGGGAAGAGAAAGGAAGGGAGGGGGATACTTAATAAGATGGTATTGTATATATGTAAGTAGAAGAATAGATTAATGGGGGTGAAAATACCCAAGTGAGGTCAGGGGAAGAGATTGAGTAAAGGAAAGGTGGAGGGAGGGCTGATCAAAATCTGAAAGGAGAGTGGGCTTATGTTTGGATATAGTTCTGACTTGTTTCCCAGCTCCAGCTATGGGTGGGCCTCGGCTGAAACTAAGAAAAATTGGAGAAACAAGCAAGGGGGCTGTTTTCCTGATGAACCGGATACCAGCACAAGGGGGAAGGAGATCAGCACAGAGAAAAACCAACTCCTACCAATCAGAGAGCCAGAGCCTCAGAGGCCCCCAACACCTCATCACTGAAGCAGACCAAAAATGAACCCAACATGGCTCAGGGAAATTTTGCGGAAGAGGGGGCGGAAAGAATGTCAGAGCCACATGTTGGGTCATGATATGCAGAGACATTTAGCTTACCCATAACTGTGGGCTAACTCCACAGTGCATGACCCGTATACCTCAACAAGGAGGGGCCAAGGGGAGGGGGTAGGTCATGGATGAGCCTAATAATGGTACCAAACTGACTGTAAAAAAATAAAATAAAATAAAAATTAAAAAAAATCTAAAAGGACAGAAATAAATCATATAGAAATCTACTTTTTGGACAATGAAACACTCAGGAGCCATAGATTGTTGTTAGAAAATTTTCAGTTTCAGGGATGGGATACCTTCCAGTGAGTTGTTTCCAGGGAGGTCCCTGATGCTCCCAAAACATTATAGGCCATTGCTGAGGCCCTTGGTTTCCACCAGGAATAGATGATAAGACCCTATTGCTGAAGACTCCATATACTTGGGATGCAAGGCCACTGAGAAATCCTGGTGGAATTGAGCTGATAACCTCTTCCATGTAGACCAGCTGACAGAAAGCTGGAAAAAGCTACACTGCATGCAGTTCAATGAGAGAGAGAGAAATCACCAGTGATGATTCTCAACAGTGGACACTGCAAGCCTTATAATTGGCCAGCCAGGCCAAAAGAGCCAACGGGTTCAATAGTGGCACCTGTGTCATGGTGGAAACCAACTGCCCTCTAATTGGACTGGAGGCCAGCTCCATGGGAGGAAATACATCCCTGATACTGAAAACTTAAAACAGGAGTAGTCATGAGCCCTAGGGATGTAACGTCTGCTGCTGTCTAGCTAAATGTATATACTATGCTTACCAAAGTGCCCAGTAGGCACGTCTCTTAATGTTCATACCCTTATATTAATGCTACTCTAACTTTTGGTAGAGAATCTTCTATTTTCAGATGGCAGTGACCTTGGGATGACTCAGAAGGTATCATGGTGCTGGAAAGAAGTGACAGGAGTACTCAGCACTGCAATATCTCCGTCACACCTTCCAAGGCTCAGGGTCTACTGAGGCAGAGGTGAAGAAAAGAATATAAGAGCCAAAGGAAGGGTAGGACTCCTAACAACATGTTCCCCCAGACACAAAATTACCTGGATATCCATAGCCACACAGTGCCTGACACTACCTATACAAGACCATCATAATAGGAGGAAAAGATCATGACATCAAAATAAAAGAGAGACTGATTGAGAAGGGGAGGGGATGTGATGGAGAATGGAGTTTCAAAGGGGAAAGAGGGGGAGGGAGGACATTGCCATGGGATATTTTTTTTATAATCATGGAAGTTGTTAATGAAAAAAATTGAAAAGAAAGTATAGCTATCTATTTAAAATTTATTTGAAAGTTGGGGGAGAGAGAATTGTAACAGAGTTATATGAGTTCAGGAAAAGTCCTTGAAGTGCAACCCTGAGTTCATGTCTGCTTAGAATGAAAAAATTAAAGAAACTAGACTGAGAAAAATAATATTAAAATTATTACATTGCATCCAGGAATATATGAGAAAGAGAGAGGTTGTGGACACGGACGAAGGGAAAAGGGATCAACCATGAGCCCAAGATTCCATGTGGAAAGTGAGCATGGGTCTGACCCAGGATGACTGTATACAATAGCTGTTTCTTTCATTTAAGGTTCTAGATGGAACTGAAGGCTTCTTGCATGCTAGGGAAACACTCTATAATTGTGTCAAACCCCTGGTTATTTCTGCAGACTTTTTAAAATACTTTCATTTATTGATTTATTCATCTATATGTATGTGCATGCGCATGTGAGCACACACATGTGAGTGTGTTTTGTTGGCTATGTGCGGGTACATGTGAGCCACAACAGGGCTTGTGGAGATCAGAGGCCAAATTTTTGGATGGTACATATGTGTCCATCTCATTTTTTTTTTTTTTTTTTTTTTTTTTTTTGCAAATCATCAGCATCTCTTTGCTGGGTCTAAGTATCACTTATATTTTAGGAATGGAAAAGAGCCTGTCAGTTAGTTTTGATCCAAAATTCTTTCCCTAAAATGGATCTGTGAAACCACATGAGGGAACCTTAGACCTGCATAGGTGGACAGAGTGGAGCTTAAAGTGGCTTTCAAAAAAAGTGATCTTCAGCTCTCTCCCTCCCTGCTGCAAAAAGTTTACATTTATTTATTTATTGAGAGAAAGAAACAGAGAGGGAGAAAGAGAGAGAGAGAAGCCCGGTGTGATGGTGCACACCTTTAAGCCCAGCACTTGGGAGGCCGAGGTAGGAGGATCACCATGAGTTCAAGGCCAGCTTGACACTACATAGGGAATTACAGGTCAGTCTGGGCTACAGAGAGATATGGCCAATCACACACATGCCTTGCTTGCCTGCTCAGTGGCACAGCCCCGTGTAGATGGGTAGTAACTCTGGGTGACAGACAAAACCAAAAGCCAATATGGAGGGCTGGAGTGATGTCTGAGTAGTTAAAGCTGCTTGCTTGCAAAGCCTGCTGGTCTGGGTTCAATTCCCTAGTTCCACACACACGTGTAAGATAGGAGTTAGAAGCCCTTTCAAATAAAATACCAGAGAATGTTAATAAATAGTGAAGGACTCAGAGATCAAAGAAAAATCATACATGTAATCAAACTGAGAAGGTTCCCCAAAGCATGCTATAGATAGAACATAGGCAGAAAAATACGGAGGTCAAGATGAGTACTCTCCCCTTCCCAGGCAGGCTGCGAATAGGAAAAACAGACTTCCACGTGTGTTCAGGCCAGGTCATGGGACAAGAAGAGAGGGCTGGGCCAAGCCTTTAACCTCCTTTATAAGGATGAGACATCCATTTATTGTAAACCTGTGTAAAGAGAGATGTGATTCATTCATGGAATCAAGTTTTGATTGGTTAGGTAAGGAACTTGTAGTGTTTGTGTCCTTGTTCAAAATAGGCTTTTTCAGCAAAATTGTCTAAGGGAGAGTGTCCCAGATGGTTTCTGTTCCTTCAAGGCCTTCTGAGCTAAGGAAAGTACATCAATCAGGGCAGTTGTCAGGATTTTCTAGGACTGACTGCCCTTTAACCCCAGCCCTTGTGAGGCAGGATAGGAGGATTGCTATGATTTCAAGGCCACCATGAGACTACATAGTGAATTCCAGGACAGCCTGGGCTAGAGAGAAAGCCTGTCTCAGTTTTTCTTAAATTAACTTTATTAAAGGCCAGCTTGGGGCTACAGAGTGAGTTTCAGGTAAGTCTGGAATAGAGTAAGACCCTGCCTTGAAATAAAATTTAACAACAACAACAACAAAAAATCAATGGCAGGAGAGATTGCTTAGTGGTTAAGGTGCTTGCCCTGCAAAGCAAAGGACCTTGGTTCGATTACCCAGTACGTACATCAGTCAGATGCACAAGGTGGCCACTTTGTGCATCTGACTTCACATGGGTACTGGGGAATCAAACCAGAGTCATTCAGTTTTACAGGCAAGTACCTTAACTGATGAGTCAGCTCTGTGTTTATTTTTTGTTTCAGTTTCTTCAAGGGACGTTCTCTCTCTAGTCCATGCTGACCTGGAATTCACTCTGTAGTCTCACGGTGGCCTTAAACTCATGGGGATCCTGTACCTTAGCCTCTCAAAAGGTGGAATTAAGGGCATGCTCCACCACACCTGCCTGATACTTAATTTTGATTGCCATGTTGATGGGATATAGAAATATCCAGGAGATTACTGACGTACAACACTGGGAAAATGAGTCAGTGCATTTCCAGAGATAATGGGAACATGAAGGCTCTGATCTAATCAGTTACATTATATCTGGTATAACCTTTCACCTTCTACCAAACACTACATTATCCCTTGGTGAATCCATATTATAATGGCATGATTAGGAGGTGGTAAGAAGTAGGAGTTGGGCTCTTTGCAGGAAGTAGATCACTGGGGGTAAGTCCTTGGGGTTACAGCTTACATCTACATCCTGTGCACAAGAAGGTAAGAAGAGCCACGGTCCCCATGAATTCTTGCCCAAGTGTGTGGGGACAAGTAACCATGGACTAAATAAACCTTCTGAAACTGATACAAAATAATCTTCCATCCCGTAAGCTATATCTTTTAGGTGTGTTAAAAATGATTTGGGACAATCATGGAAGTTGTTAATAAAAAAATTAGAAAATAAATTACAAGGACTGAAAAAATGAATCTGGGGATCCCACAATCCAATGCACATTAACAGAGCAATGTTTAGATTGTAGAAGGCGGCATAGCTTTGAAAGAGTCAGACAAGCAGAGCCCAGGCACTGGGAAGTCCTCTGGGTCTTCCATCCCCCGATGTGCGTGTCCTGTGCTTCCCCGTGATTAGTCACAGCTCGGCCTCACATGCTCACGCCATTGGCTAAAATATGAAGATGGCATGGTTTCTAGGAGAAAGAGAAAGGAATGAAGCTTCAGGCACTCTTGACCACATGCAGAAACAGAAGGTTTCGTTTCACGGATTACTAAAGCTTTTGTCCTCAAGGGTATTGAAATCTTTCTGGTCTCAAGGATGGCTGACAGAGGAAAGGCACTTCCCACTGAATGGCATCCTTCCTGAATTGAGTTTCTCTATCTTTTTGACCCTTTGACCAGAAAGCACACCACTCTCATATTTTTATGGGTATTTAGTCCCAGTGCTAAAAATTAAGCAACACAATGATGTTCAGTAGTAGATGCTTCCCCAGAATATAGCAAGTTCTCCATTCCAGCCCTAGAACCACAGCAGAAAGCTATAAACGACTGAAATTAAGGCAGGAAAAACTACAGAAGAAAATTGGATTCTTTTTCTTAAACTTATATATTTTCTTTATTTGAGAGTGAGAGACAGAATAGGCATGCCAGGGACTCCAGCCAATGGAAATGAACGCCAGAGACATGCAGCACCTTGTGCATCTGGAATGACATGAGTACTGCAGAAGGGAACCTCAGTCCTTTGGCTTTGCAGGCAAGTGCTTAACCGCTAACCCATCTATCCAGCCTGAAAATCGGATTATCAGAAGTGCAATCTATCAATCCAGTGCCCTGGGCTCTGAAGAAATGAGGGCTATGTGTGCAGTTGTACAAAGCCACAATCCTCAGAAACACAGAATTTAAAGGTCACAATCACGGAGACAGAGAGGACTGCAGGGTGAAGAGAAGGAATGGGGGAGGACAGAGCTTCATTTACTGGAGAAGCATATTATAATTTTCAAAATTCTTTATGTATTTTTCCTGATAATATAAAATGGGGAGATAAATCTAATGTAAATAGCAATTAGACCTATGTGAAATCCTTTGACCCTTAGATGGGGTCGTTGTTCTTTCCTTCCTAAGGTTAAGGAGGAATCCTGTGGGGTAGTCAAAGGGGTCACCACAAAAGAGGAGGAAGAGTGAATGGGGCAAAGAGCTAAATCTACTGGAAGGAATCTAATAATATTTTCTGTCCTGGTAAGGATCTATGAGCCCCCCAACCCTGTGACTCCCTTGTGTTAGGAAATCCAACCGTGGATGATATACATCTTCCCTGAATCAAAGACAAAGCAAATCATCACTATATGTCTTTTATTTGTATGAATAAAATGGCAGCCCACACTTGTTCCTATATCTCCCTTCCTTCTATACCTACTCTCTTCTGTAAAATCTATATACCTCTCTTCCTATGACACCATCAATGTTCATCCTCTCTGCCAGAAGTCTACAATCCAAGGGTTCTCCATTTGGGAAAGTGGACCCCCATCCTTTATCCTGAGATTTGGAACAGAACCAGAGGCACACTCATTTCTTCCTCCCACATCATTCACTTCTGCTCACCTTAATACTGACGTCACAGTGAGTTTCAAAACCCAGCTCTTCCTGTGTATGCCAGCTCTGGGAAGTCTGCAAAGATGCTCATATCTGTCTGGGTCACCAGCTCTCATCTATAGTAGGATGAGAGATGGCAGTGAACACTTTCCAGGTGACATAGAAATCATAGAAGCAAGGAGTCAACTCCAAAAATGACTCCATCAGGGGACTTTGTTTCATATCCATTTGTAGTGTTGCTTTGTTTCACGTTATACTTTTGATATAGGAATTGAATGGAGGGAGTTAAGCAAGACAAACAGACATTACACCATGGATCTACACTTCAGACCAACATTGTTGGCTTCAATGTCCCCACAACACAAATCACTCGTTCTCAAAAGACATCTCTTGGGGTGGAGAGATGCCATAGTGGTTAAGGTACTTGCCAGCAACATTTAAAGACCCATGTTCAACTCTCCAGATCCCACATAAGCCAAATGCACAAAGTGATACAAGCACATAAGGTCGCACATGTTCACAAGGAGGCCCACACATCTGGAGATTGATTGCAGTGGATGTAGGCCCTACCACACCAATACCCTCTCTCTTACACACACACTCTCTATCACTCTCTCATAAACAAAGTAAAATAGGGCTGGAGAGATGGCAGAGTAGTTAAGGTGCTTCCTGTGAAGTCCAAGAATCCAGGTTCGAATCCCCAGTACCCACATAAGCCAGATGCACAGGGTGGAACATGCACTGGAAGTTAATTTCTAGGCGCTAGAAGCACAGACATGCTCATTCTCTCTCTCTCTCTCTCTCTCTCTCTCTCTAATACATAAGTAAGTAAAATATTTTAGAAATAAAATAAAAATACATCTCTCTAACAGCCCCCAGAAATGACTCTTTCATCTCTGTAACCAGAAGTATAACACTGGTAAAGGTCTACCCCACCCCGGTGTTCACACCTAACCCAGTCTGCAAGCCCTTGGTCTGGAGACCCATAATGGACTTCTCCAATCCTGTGACTCAGGGAGTTTCCAGCTCTTGCTTCCCTGCAATCTTCTATTTCTGTTTACCACAAGGCCCAGAGTGTACGCTCCTTCCTGATTATTTCCCATTTACAGAGTGGATGGTTTCATCTGTCTCATCCCACACTTCTTCATAAGAACTGACCAAGTACTCTGAACCTGAAGACTATGCAAGAGCACAGGCTGTGGTGTCAGACCAAGTACTGAGCATCCCACCACAGGACGTAGGTGTGCGGTGACTATCAGCGTACACACTGGAAGCATCCTCTTCTAGAGGGCCACCTCCACCTGGGCGGGGCTTCATGTCTACCGCTGCCTCCTCCCGCATTCCTCAGCCCTAGGACAGTGCTCAGCACACGGTACTCATTCACTGGGTGTTTGCTGAATGCGCAAGTCTTTAAGGCTTCTAAGAATCTGATATTCAACACACATACACACAAGTGTGCCTCTTGTGCACAATAATGTGAGCAAGGGATAGCTGGGAAAGATTTGCCACATTTGTAATGTGTCAGGAACCAATGCAGGGAAAATGAAGGATGAGGCTCTCCCCTGTGAAGCATGAGCTGAACAGAAATGGAATGAGAAGGACTTGACAAGAAAGCATTCTAATGCAGCTAGTTTGGCAACAGATGTGCTTCGTGATAACCTATGCTTCTATAAATGCAGAGAAGAAACTTTGAAATTGAACAATAGAGGAGTCACATTAGGGCAAGAGAAGGGAAATGTGTTTCAATGCAAAGTGACTGACAATACCGATTTCCCAAGGTGGATGCAGGGAACCCAGACAGAAATGTGCATTAGGTATATATTTTGCATGACCAAACTTTGCTATCTAACAGAGTACTTGTGACACAAAAGAGTGTAGGTACATAGTAAGAGCAATGCTTCCAGAGTGCTTGTCAGAGTAAGAACAATGGTGAGAGAAGGCTTAGGACACTCTAAGAACCATGTTGATGGGGTGCTTGACACACAGAAAGACCAATGAAAACCAGCGTGTGTGGCACTCAATGGCAATGCTTCTGGAGTGCTAAGCACTTGCTAAGAACAATGCTTGGAAAGTGACATGCAATAATAACAAGAGTGACAGAGTAAGAATGATGGTAACAAAGTGGTTCACACATAACTAGAGAAGATTTCATAGTGCACTTGGCATGTAGTAAGGACACTGGTGCTTGTGGTGAATCTTTCTTTTTATTTACTATACACCTGATTTAACGGTTTTTCCATGCTTGTGAATATCCGCCAAGTTCTTCTCTTTAACATCAGTACATTTTTCCTGTCTGGAGTGCTACGCACTTGCTAAGAACAATGCTTGGAAAGTGACATACAATAATAACAAGAGTGACAGAGTAAGAATGATGGTAACAAAGTGGTTCACACATAACTAGACAAGACTTTCATAGTGCACTTGACATGCAGTACGAAAACTGGTGCTTCTGGTGAATCTTTCTTTTTATTTACTATACACTTGATTTTAACGATTTTTCCATGCTTGTGAATATCTGTCAAGTTCCTCTATTTATCATCAGTACATTTTTCCGTCTCTGGGGCTGAGAGAATGAGAGAAGAAAAAGAAGTGCAGTGAGTTCCCATGCCTGTTCACTCTGTCGCCAACTCATCTAGCTGCCCTAGCGGAGCCTGGCCACTGCCCTTCTGCCCGACCTCAGGACCTCTGCTCCTCCAAGCAAACCCGCCCCTCAGGCCACACTCATCACATCACCTGGCCTCTGAACTCTCAGGCCAGACATTGGTGTGCCCTGAATATTCAGTGCTGACCTGGGGTTTGGGAGCCCACAGCATCTCAGGTAGGGAAGCTATTTCAGAGTTCAATGTTGCACTCCAAAGGATTAAAAATGCATTTGGATTTACAAGTGGCAACACAAGATCTCAATACCATATCAGGAAGGCATATTTTGAGGAGATGTGTCAAAGGACTACATACAGCTCTAATCTTCCTCTTCTTCCGGGTCGCTGATCTCCTCATAAGACACTCGCTGCTTTCTTTTGCGAAGCCTGCTGCTCCAAATGCTAACATGGCTCTTCTTGGATCCTCATGTGAGAAAGGCTAGCCAATGAGGACTAGGTAGGGGAGTGAGGGGGTTAGCGATGTGTTGTCCAGAAAATCAGAGGGCCCCTTCCTCCCACATGCCCATGGGCTTTATCCATACATTAGTTCAACTTTTTCTGGCTCAAGAGAGACTGAAACATTAGACCAACAACAAGATTGCCTCAAAGCCAGCTCAAAGTTTAGCTTCTGGGGCAGGAGAGATGGCTTAGCAGTTAAGCGCTTGCCTGTGAAGCTTAAGGACCCCAGTTCGAGGCTCGACTCCCCAGGACCCACGTTAGCCAGATGCACAAGGGGGCGCATGCGTCTGGAGTTCGTTTGCAGTGGCTGGAGGCCCTGGCACGCCCATTCTCTCTCCTTCTCTCTATCTGCCTCTTTCTTTCTCTGTCTGTCACACTCAAATAAATAAATAAAAATAACAACAACAACAAGAAAAAGTTTAGCTTCTGGTTCCTCCCTCCCACCGTCTCAGTGTAGCTTTTCCACCTCTGACCTAATAGAACAACTCCCTGTTTGTATTTCATTCAGCATGTGTTTGTGAAGGGCATATGGTTTGGAAGGCATTGAGCAGAATAAGATAAATTCCAGGTTATCCTGAGGATAGAGATATGTGAGTAAAGGCTGCTAGGTATAGGGTACATGGAATTGAATACCCAGCACCCTGACCAGGCCCTGTGCAGCTCTCTTGGCCTCAGATTCAACCACTCTGTCTCCCTTAGCTACGGGGTCATCTCCTTGTTCGTTCCCACGGTGGAGAATTACAGCCAGATACATGATACAGAACTGCATCTACGAGTCTGAGGATCACTTGGGAGTATTTAACAGGAGTCCATATTACTGCATGGGCATGGAGAATTAGAAAGGTGTATCTAGAGTTAGTGTAAATATTGACTCTGTCCCTGAGACAATTCTAATGCCTTAGTGACAGCTATTAATTTGGCCATCTGAGTACTGGAGTTTGGGACAGTGGCCCTGTATCAAAAGTACGAAAATCAGAGAGGACTGCATAGCCTGCATATTCACTCATTTTACAAATGAACTCCCATTGGCATACGGTATTAAGTCAGGATACCCTAAAGGCTGGTTGGAGAGACCATGCAAGACACATAGCTCTCCATCAACACCTCTTCACAAGAGGGAATGGAGCACTCTTCTCCCTCTGGTAGATAATGTCTGGATTGAGATTCTGGCAGGAATTGAGAGGATTTCAGGTCCCTCAAGCAGGAGAGCCCTGATATTTGAGCAACCAGCTGTCTGAGAGTCATAGATTTCCTTTAGAATTTAAAATACCCCTATATCATGTGGCATGTGAGCGTGAAGAAGGCGCCCTACAGTGACCTTGTGGGCGTCACAGACGAGAACTCCACCGCAACCACTGCCTGTAGACAATCATGCCAACTTTTTGCTAGTTAGTTTAAGTTTTGGCTCAAATATCCTATTGGGTAAAAGCAAGGGCCTAGAAATTGTGTAATCACTCCCAGGACTCGCCCCTTGTTTTCAGTAACATGTAGGTAGGATTCAGGCTAAGTGGACAAGCCCAGGCTGGGTCACAAATCAAGGCATCCTTTGGCGTCTGATAGGCGTGTTGAGTCTCTGTGGTGCACTCAATCTGAGGCAGCCCTTGTGCTTGTCCCTCTTTAAGGGCCTGGTAGAGGGGTCTGGCCAGTTTTTCACATCGTGGAGTTACAGGTACTTTTGTATTGCTGGGACAAACACCTGACCAGAAGAAGCTTATGGGAAGCAAGAGGGTTATTTCAGGCTTTCAGAATCCAAGGGAAACACCATCAATAACAGAAGAAGCTGGCTGCCTTCCATAGATCATAGCAGAGAGACACCACCAAACAGCCAATGAACTGAAAAAACCAAAGTGCTAACTATCTCTTCTTTTAATACCTTTTAAATTTTAATTTATTTGAGAGAGAGAGAGAAAGACTTAGGGAAGGAGAGAGAGAGAGACTGGGCATGCCAGGGCCTCTAGACACTGCCAATGGACTTCAGACATACGTGCCTCCTTGTGAATCTGATTTATGTGGGTCCTAGGAATCGAACCAAGATCTTTTTGCTTTGTGGGCAAACACTAGAACCATTAAGCCATTTACCGAGCCCTCAAACTAACTCTTTACATGCCTTCATGCCTTAGGATGGTACTAAAAGATCACCCCCTGCCCCAGCGATACCTCCACCTGCAGGCTGTTGGAGTCTTAAATAGGACATGTAATCAAAATTCCCTGACAGTGCTGAGAAAAACGTCCTCAGAGTACTCAAGAGGCAGAGGTAGGAGGATTGCCATGTGTTTGAGGCCACCCTGAGAATACACAATGAATTCTACATCTGCTTGGGTAGAATTAGACCAAACCTTGAAATAATAAAAAATAAATCTGGATACATTCTGCTGTATCCTCAGAAACCGACAGACTCTGGATTGAAATGCAATGCACAGAGTTTAGAAAAGGAAATTTCACGGCAGGGTCACAATGATTCTATGTAGTGGCTTTTCTTATCTGCCCCGATTTAGAACTACAGTGAAAGACAGCAAAATGTAAAGCAGAAAGATAAAAAATACAAAGTTCAGAGGGGAAAGAACTGTGAGCAAGTATAAACTCTCCAAGAGTGTGGCTGCTTTGGTTGTAATAGTTAAAGAGATTATCACCCATAGATAGAAAATTACTGCTCTGCAAAGGGAGAGTAGATAGGGTGTCCTGAGGGTAAGACTCAATCCACTGAGGGATCTAACTAGTAAGTGAATTCTTTTGAAAGGAAAAGGACTTCCGGTTAAGAGGGTGGCATGGGACCATGGCAGAGCAGCCTATGGGAGAAAAAGCACACACACACACACACACACACACACACAAACCACAACAATAAACTCTTCTACTGAAAAGAGAAGGTGTGTAATAAATTATCAACCACAGCAGAGAAGTAGAAGAGATCCAGAGCTTCTAGAGACTGCCAGAAACAGGCAGAAATGGCCCCAGCAGCAGCAACACCAGGTTCCCACAGCCACAGCCACAAGTCTTGGCCTGAGCTGCAGGAAAGCCAGGTGAGGGCATTTTCCATTCATCCCAGCTTCCTCGCAAACTGAAGAAACATGAAGGGAGGATGGCAGAGATGAGCGGAGCAGCTCATGAGGAAAAGGATCACGAGGATCAGTGGGAGAACTTCAGTCACCATCCACAGCCTCCCCTCCCCCCACCACCATCGCAAGCGCCAGCAAGCATCAGAGACCTGGGGAAGGAGACTCACCTACACAACACCCAGCACAGGCGATCAGAGCAGTGACCCAGCAACCTAGCCAGACTACCTGAGCCCACAGCATAAAGAGGGACACTAGTTGGCTTACAGCATAATTGAGACCAAGGCCATCCAAAAAGCTAACTGGGATTACACCAGGTCAGTACCCACCAACGAAGCTTGGTATATATGCTTGCACCAGAAGTGATAATTGCACCTTCCATATCAGGGTAAATTATATGTTAAATCTGATGGATTTTTGTGTTTTCCATTCTTAAATAAGCTATATTTTGTGCTTGTCATTTGTTGCTTCCTTATATATAGTGCCTTTGTCTCCTGTCATTCGTTGGGGGAAGGGTCTCACTAGGTCACAAGCTGACCATGGAACCCTCTACAGACCAGAAATCTTAGCCTCCCAGTTGACAGGATTAATGGTGTGGGGCAATACACATAATTAGGGGCTGTGGTTTCGTTAGAGGATCTCTTTGTGGTAACACCTACTCCTGCATACTTTGTGCTGTTATTCATTGAATGTGTATATTGCTTAGTTAAATTTTAGAATTTGCCTGTATTTTGTTCCACTCAGCCTATAAGAATACACTCATAGGAGGCAAACCCAACATCTAAGGTCACTTTTGTGATTACTCTTAAGAGCCACGCCTAGCATCTTAAGCTCCTACCCAGAAGATATAAAACATCAGATTGATTGATACATCTAATAATACTGCAGATAATTAGAAAACCCAAGCATTAAAATAATCCAAGATGCTTGCACAACCATGTTTATTGCTGCTCTATTCACTATACCTAAGAAATGGAACCAACCTAGATGTCCCTCAACTGGCGAGTGGATAATGAACATGTGGCATATTTACACAATGGAGTTCTACTCAGCAGTAAAGAAAATGAAATTATGAATTTCACAGGAAAATTAATGGATCTGGAAAAGACTATGCTTAGTGAGGTAACACAGGCCCAGAAAGCCAAACATCACATGTTCTCTCTCATATGTGGATCCTAGCTACAAATGCTTGGAATTCTATGTGAGTAGGAAGAAAACTCAGTAGCAGAGGCCAGTAAGCTAGAAAGGAGAAATAAAGGGAATAGAAAGGTGAGAGGGGGGACTTAATAGGATGGTATTGTATATATGTAAGTAGAAGAACAGATTAATGAGGGTGAGAAGGCCTAATTGAGGTCAGGGGAAGAGAATAAGTAAAGGAAAAGTGGAGGTTGGGCTAATGAAAATCTAAGAGGATATAAATAAGTCATATAGAAACCTACTCTTTTGAACAATGGAACACTCAAAAGCTATAGATTGTTACTAGAAAATTCTCAGTGCCAGAAATGGGATGCCTTACAGCGAGTTGTTGGTAAGGGAGGTCCCTGATACCCCAAATCATTACAGGCCGTTGCCGAGGCCCTTGGTTTCCTACCAGGAATAGATGGTAAGACCCTATTGCTGAAGACTCCATATACTTGGGCTGCAAAGCCACTTGGAAATCCTGCTGGAACTGAGCTGATAACCTCCTCCATGTACACCAGCTGACAGAAAGCTGGAAGAAGCCATTCTGCATGCAGTTCAATGGGAGAGAGAGAAATCACCAGTGGATACACTCAACAGTGGACACTGTAAGCCTTAAATTTGTCTAGCCAGGCCAAATGAGCCAATGGGTGCAAAAGTGGCATGTCTGTTATGGGTGAAACCAAACACGCTACAAGGGACTAGAGGCCAGCTCCATGGGAGGGAATACATCCCTGATACTGAAAACCTACAAAAGGGGTAATTATGAGCCCTAGTGTTGTAATGTCTGCTAGTTTCTGACTAAATGTATATACTATGCTCACCAAACTGCCTGGTAAACACATCTCTTAATGTTCATACCCATATATATTAATGCTAATCTCACTTTGGGTTAGAGAAGCTTCTCTTTTCAGATGGCAGTGACCTTGCAATGACTCAGAAGGCACCATGGTGTTTAAAAGAAGTGACAGATGAGTGCTCAGCACTTAAATATCACTATCACATGTTCCAAGGCTCAGGATCCATTACAGAAGAGGTGGCAGAAAGAGTGTAAAAGCCAAAGGAAGGGTAGGACTCCTTAAACCTCGTCCTCTAGACACAAAATGGCCTGGATATCCATGATGTCACTGTGCCTGACACTACCTACACAAGACCATCATAATAGGAAGAAAAGATCATGACATCAAAATAAAAGAGAGACTGGTTGAGATGGGGAGGGGATATGATGGAGAATGAAGTTTCAAAGGGGAAAGAGGTGGTGGAGAATTATCATGGGTTATTGTCTACAATGATGGAAGTTGTCAATAAAAATAAGAAAGCAAAAGGCCTCAGGAAAGGGTGATGAAGGACTTCCCTGTTTCCAAGGTCAGGATACAAAGGCTGCACTACCTGGGTTCCATGGGTGCCAGCTTTCAACCCAATCAGACAGCAGCACTTTGTGGAATCACCTGCATGAACTGGTTTCTTTTTTTTTTTTTTAATGACTGGTGTAAGATAGAGTGGGCCATGAAGTATTTCACCACAGTTCCAGAGAGTCATTGAGAGTAAGTAATGTGAGACAGGGTAGAGGTCTCTTGGGATTACGCCCCTGACTACCTGACCAAAATGAAACATCAACAACCTTTTTCTCCTTCTTAGAGTCTGGGCCTCATGATGGAGTTGATCTGGACTTGAACAGGCTTGCATAGCTCTGCCCCTCCACTGCTGCTGCCTTTAGCCTCTTTTATGGGCCTGATCCACTGTGAGCCTGCAGCTTCTCTTGGCAGATGTCCCATGGTCCCAGCATCTCTAACTTCCTCAGATCCCCAGTATCATTTAGGGCTCACTTTCATAGCTTCATGCAGTGGCCTCTCAGGGCCTCTTTAAAGAGTCCTCAACCTTCGTCACCTTGCTTACTCTCAGTGGCTCTCTGGAACTGTGCTGAAATACTTCACGTCCCCCTCCATTTTACACCTTTAATTCTTTCAATCCAGTACCATATCTGGGCATAGTGGCACATGCCTTTACTCACAGCACTCTGGTGGCAGAGGTAGGTGCATTGCCATGAGTTCGAGGCCAACCTGAGACTACATGGTGGATTCCATGTCAGCCTGGGCAATAGAGTGAGACGCTATTTCTAAAAACCAAAAACAAAAGAAAAAAAGTTAAGAAAGTAAAATAAACAAAAAATGATTACCTTGTGAGGGATCCTGCCAAGTTCTGCTGTCAGATTGGGATGAAACCTGGCGCCCACCGAACAGCTGTTGCAGCCTTTGTATGCTGACCTTCGGGAAAGGGAAGTCCTTCACCGATCTTTCCTGAGGACTTTTCCTTTCCAGAGAATTCTCATTAGTAGCTAGAGCATTCAGTGGAGTAGGTCTCATCCCTCAGAGCATCGTTCCTCTTGTCCCAGTCCAGAGCAGTGCATTTTATTTAAGGGTGGAATGTCTTTACAATAATATCCAAACAGCTACAGTCTTGTCTGAGACTTTACACTTGATCACATTTCTTTCTTCTCTAAATTTCGTATTTTTCATCTTTCTGCTCTAAATTTCGCTGTTTTACTTTTAAAAAACATATATTCATTTATTTATTTGAGAGAGAGAGACAGAGGAAGAGGCAGATAGAGACAATGGGTGCACCAAGGAGTCTAGCCAATGCAAATGAGCTCCAGACGCACGCACCTTCCTTGTGCATCTGGCTTACATGGGTCCTGGAGAATGGAATATGGGTCCTTAGGATTTTTAGGCAAGCACCTTAACCACTAAGCCATCTCGCCAGCCCACTGTTGCTGTCTTTCTTTGTAGTTCTGAATTAGAGAAGAAAAGAGAAGCCACTCCACAGAGTCAATGCGACCCTGCCTTGAAATTTCCTCTGCCAAAAACCATCCATTTCCTTTAAATTCAGCTTCATTCCGTTGCTCAGGACACAGCAGAAATAGCCAGATTGTTTGTCAAAATATCACACAAACTGCCTTTAGCACAGTTCCTGATAGAGTCTTGTTCCCTCATGAAACCTCAATATTAGGAGAGTCCACGTTTCTCAGTGTTTAGGTCCTCGAAATTACCCCTACTCCTGCCTTAGACTCCCAGGTATGCAAGGAATACAGTTGTGTGCTGCCATGCTTAGATACATAATCTGGTTTCACTACTTTTCTTTTTTCTTTTGAAGGTAAGATCTTACTCTAGCCCAGACTGACCTGGGATTCACTCTATAGTCAAAGGATGGACTCTTAACTCATGGCAATCCTCCTACCTTTACATCCTGAGTGCTGGACTTAAAGTTGTGCACCACCACACCAGGCACACAATATTTTTATGTCCCTGACTGCCATTAACCACAGATCAGCAAGCCTATTTGGCACAAGGCAGATCATGTATACCAAGGACATGTTGTATCGCTGGGATGCACCATAGCCCTTTAGCATCTGTTTTGTATAGGTTATTATGGATATAATTGAAACATTTTATTTATTTATTCATGTTTAAGATTTTATTTTATTCATTTGAGAGAGAATGTGCGCAGCAGGGCCTCTAGCCACTGCAAACAAACTCCGGATGCATGGGCCTTCTTGTGCATCTGGTTTTACATGGGTACTGGGGAATCAAATGTAAGTCCATAGGCTTCACAGGCAAGTGCCTTAACTACTAAGCCATCTCTGCAGCCCGATATAATTGAAACATTTTAGGAAATAAGCAGTTTCCTTGGCTAGGCAGACACATAGAAAAATGTACCTTTGGAAGGTGACAATATTCTAACCCAACATGATGAATGGGGTAACCCTTTAGACCTGGGTGAATTTTTCCTCATTTGTGTGTGTTTTCTGGTTTCCACACATTATGGACCAACCAACGACAACACCTTCATTTCAGCTGACCAATCATGGACTGTGGGCAGGCAGGCTTCTGCCACTCAATAAAAGTCCCTTTCCCAGTGGTCCCTACCACGTTTTCCAGCTCTGGAATGCCCTCCTCCCAGAGGTGACTGTTCACTCTGCTTTCTTTAAAAAACTTATCTAAGCCAGGCGTGGTGGTGGACCCATTTAATCCCAGCATTTGTAAGGCAGAGGTAGGAGGATCGCTGTGAGTTCAACGCCACCCTGAGACTACATAGTGAATTCCAGGTCAGCCTGAGCTAAGTAGGTGAGACCCTACCTCGAAAAATGAAAACAAACAAACAAACAAACAAACAATTATACCTATCTATCATCTATCTATCTTAATTTACTTGCAAGCTGGGAGACAGAAAATTGTCACAGATTAATGTGGGTTCAGGATAATTCCTCAAACTGTCAACCCTGAGTTCATATCTGTCTTTAACCAAAGAATTAGAGAAACAAGATCAAGAAGGATAATTATGAAATTATTACATGCTATTCTAGAACATACAAGGGAGCAGGTAGAGCCGGGAATCTGAGGAAGGGAAAAGGGATCACCCACGAGCCCAAGACTCCATGTGGGAAGTGAGCATGGGCCTGACCCCGGATCATTGTATCCAGTAGCTGTTTCTTTTATTTTAGGTTCTAGATGGATTCCACAGCTTCTGAATGCTAGGCAAACGTTCTGTCATTGTATCAAACCCCTGGTTACTTCTGAAGACCTTTTAAAAGCATTTATTCATCTGGGTGTTGTATGTGCGCATGTGTATGAGCACGTGCACTCGAGCATACGTTCTTGGGCGTGTGCGGGTACATGTGTGCCACTGTGGGCTTGTGGAGATCAGAGGACAAATTGTGGGTTGGTCCTTGCCTGTCCACCTCATTGCTCTTGCCAGTAATCAGCATGTATTTGCTGGGTTAGAAAAGACAAAGAACTGGTCAGTTGGTTTTAATCAAAAAATCCTTTCCCTAATATAGATGTGGGAAACTCCAGTGAGGGAACCTTAGATCTGCATAGATGGTCAGACTGAATATTAAATTGTCTTTCCAAAACAAGTGATCACCACTTGTCTCCTGCTCTGCAGAAAAAAGGTTCATGTTTTATTTATTAAGTAAAAGAAAGAAACAGATGTGGAGGGAAGAAAGGGAGAGAGAAACAGGCACGCCAGAGCCTCTAACCACTGGAAAGAAAACTCCAGATGTATGTGCCACTTTGTGCATCTTACATATGTGGGTCCTCAGGCTTCAAAAGCCAGCATCTTAATGACTAAGCCATCTTTGCAGCTGACAATTTAATTTTTTAAAAAGTTTGAAGGTCTAAGAAGGTCTTGACCCAGGAGGTCAGCTTTGGAAATGAGGGCCGTTGCTGGGACACAGTTGAAATCCAGTTGGTTCTGGTTAGTGGGTGAGATGGAGCCCTGCTGTGACGGTTATAAATCTATTGGGGGCCAAGGGCGGAATGTGATAGCTTGAATAAAATAGATGGCCCCCAACATATTCAGTTGTTTCTTTGTAGTTTACATCTGCAGCCACCTGGCTGGAGTCAATGCCATTGTGTGGATCTTAAGGTGTGGTGGTGGGTTTCAGATTTCCATCTAAAGATATGCAAAGTGTGCCTAGCTGGAGTTCCTGAAGTGTGCTATGTGGCCTTTGACTTTTGGGCTTGTGCTTCTCTCTGTCTGCTTGGGTCTGTGAAGGCAGGCCAGCTTCTTTTGCCATTTATGGAACTTCCCCTGGATCTGTAAGCTTCAATAAATCCCTTCCTCCATAACTGTGCCTGGTCTGGAAGTTCATCTCAGTGAACCTGAAGCTGTCTGTTACACCTGCCAAGGTAAATAAATAACATTCTATGGTGACACTTTCTTCAGAGTGTACACTGGCAAGGTGAGAAGGTGTTGGGAAAGTGGAGACTGTGGCTTTGGCAGACTGCTTTACCTGAATGGTATACACTTCTGTGGGGCCTCTCAGTTGGGACTAGATGGCCTGGGGTCTGGGCTCACAGAAAAGGCAGCTAGACAAGTGCCAGAGTTTAGGTTCTGGGAGGGGACAGCATGTTTTTCAGCTTCTGGGGCCAAAGTCAGACTCAAGGTTAGGTGGCTGCATCTCAGCTCTCAGGCTGGCTGCTGGCCTCCTTATCTGGGGTGCTTCCTTCTACCTGTCTTTCTGCCCCATGGAGGGCCAGGTCACCCTTATCTCCTGCCACCTTCTGAGACTCCCAGGCTCAGAGCCTCCGTGGATGTCAGGGACTGCATCATGATAACCTGTCTGGTTACAAGAGTTGAAACCCAAGTAGGAGGACTCAGCTTCCATCATTCCTGTTGCATTGCTCCTCAGGCCGTGCATTGTGGCACATGATGTTAATTCCAGCACTCTGGAGGCAGAGGTAGGAGATCAATACAAGTTCAAGGCCAGCCTGAGACTACATTGTGAATTCCAGATCAGCCTGGGCTACAAGGAGGCCTGGTCTATCACACATACCCCTTGCTTGCCCACTCACTGGCAGAGCACTGTGCAGATGGGTATTATCTCTGAGTGGAAGACCAAATTAAAATCCAAAAGTGGAGGCTGGCGGTATGGCTGAGGAGCTAATGGGGATTGCTGCCTCCAGCAGCCAGTGTCTCAGAAATAGAACACCTCCCTGGGGCTGCCTAGCACCCACCTCCACCTCCATCATCTCCACCTCCACCTTGGGGGTTGAAGCAGGGTTTTCTGCTCTGGATTCTAGACCTGCTCTTCTTGGCTAGGCTTGATTCTGGTAAATTCTCTTCTCACCCTTAACATCTCACTCTGAGATTCAGCATACTGGGATTACAGAAGACTACTGTGAAACTTCTCGGCCCTAGATATGCCGTCGACTCTGGCGATCAAACTCAGGTACTCTGGCTTGAATAGAGAGAGCTTTATCTACTGAGCCACCACTCCAGACACTCTGTATGCCTTTCTGAGACAGAGTTTTGATAGGTAGCCCAGGAAGGCCTTGAACTTGCCTTAGCTTCTCAAGGACTGGGAATACAGGTATACACCACCATGCCAAGCTCCTCTGGATGTTTTGACACACAGCTCTGCATGTTCAGGGGTTTACCCTGACTCTAGTCCCATGAAATTTGGGGTATATGTGTGTGTGACTATGTGGCTTTGTGAGTTTTACTGTGGGAATATTTCTGTGTTTTTAACAGTTTTTAAATTCATTTTATTATATGTGAGTCTGTGTGCAAGCTCATGTGTATAAGTGTGTGTCCTTTGGCTTTGAAGGTAAGTGCCTTAGCTGCTAAACCATCTCACCAGCCCTCTAAAATGTTTTCTAAAAAGGTTAAGAGAACAGTGTCTCCAGATTGAGTGTACTTGCCCTTATCATACTCCTATTTCGGGAGTCTGGACAATGGAGGCTAGTTCAAGTCCTCAGACTAATTAATGAGTATTCATACCCTCCAGCCAACTACCCCAAGTCCCTTCATTCTTTTAACACAGTTCCCCTCTAGAACAGCCATTACTCAGTGTTAAACCTCAAGGATGCCTTCTTTTGCATCCTGTTGCATCCTGACATTCAGCTCCTGTTTGCATTTGAGAACCCCACTTGGAGGTCAGGACAGATCACTGTACTGTCTTCTCACAAGGGTTTTGGGCTGGTTCCACTTTACTTGCCCTAGCTCTTTCTCAAGACCTGATATACTAGACCTACCCAGTGATCACTGTCCTTCAATATATAGATGATCTCCTATTGTATGAGCCTTCTGAACATACTATTTCTTTGTTTTAACATATTTATTTATTTATTTCAGAGAGAGAAAAAGATGGAGGGAGAGAGAGAATGGGCATTCCAGGGCGTCCAGCAACTGAAGACAAACTCCAGATGCATGTGCCCCCTTGTGCATCTGTCTTACGTGGGTCCTGGAGAATTGAACCAGGATCCTCTGGCTTTGCAGGCAAACTCCTTAACCGCTAAGCCATCTTTCCAGCCCTGGCAATACTATTTCTAGAGCTCCTGTGTATTTTCTCAATTTCTTGGCTAACAGAAGATATAAAATGTCACCTGAGAAGGCTTATCTATGCCAGACTAAGATTACCAGTCTAGGCCTGATTTTAACTTATGGGACTAATGCTCTAGGGCCAGAGAGAATTCAGCATATTCTCTTCTTACTTCCTAAGGCCCTACAACAGTTGAGAACCTTCCTGGAAGTCCATGTGTACTGTAGCATCTGTGTAACAGGTATGTTGGTTTGAATATAAGTATATGTCCCCCATAGACTCAGTGATTTTTAAAGATTTAGTTAGGTTTAATTAGATTAAGAAAAGGAAAGAAGGTAAAGTACAGAGATCTCCTTCCATGCGGATGGCAGAATGGGGTAGAGAGCCCACATGGGAGTAGGAATCCTCCCCCATCTCAGCTAAGTGGGGCCAAGATGGGGTGGGGGGGATTAACAGAACAGGGACCTGGAAGTTCAGGAGCGAAGAAAAACCAAAAAAGAGTGGCTCACGAATTTGCTTTTAAACATTACTTATTTATTTACTAGAGAAATAGGGGTGAAAGGAGAGAGAGAGAGGAGGGAGAGAATGGGTGTTCCAGCTCCTTCTGCCCTTGAAAATGACCTCCAGATTTATGTGGCACCTTGTGCATCTGGCTTACGTGGGTTCTGAGGAATTGAACATGGGTCATTTGGCTATGCAGATAAATGACTTAACCACTAAGCCATCTCTCCAGGCCTCTTAGGCATTTTTTTTTTTTTTTTTTGGTTTTTCAAGGTAGGGTCTCACTCTAGCCCAGGCTGACCTGGAATTCGCTATGGAGTCTCAGGGTGGCCTCAAACTCACAACAATCCTCCTACCTCTGCCTCCCTCCACCCCTTTCCCCTTTGAAACTACACTCTCCATCATTTCCCCTCCCCATCTCAATCAGTCTCTCTTTTATTTTGATGTCATGATCTTTACCTCCTGTTATGACGGTCTTGTGTAGGTATTGTCAGGCACTGTGAGGTCATGGATATCCAGGTCATTTTGTATCTGGATGAGCACAGTGAAAGGAGTCTTACCCTGTCTTTGGCTCTTATATTCTTTCCACCACCTCTCCCACAATGGACCCTGACCCTTGAAAGTTGCGATAGAGATATTTTAGTGCTGAGCACTCCTCTGTCACTTCTTCTCAGCACCATGGTGCCTTCTGAGTCATCCCAAGGTCACTGCCATCTGAAAAGAGAAGCTTCTCTAACCAAAAGTGTCCTACATAAGACTGCACCAGCCTACAGGTGGAGGTATCTCTGTGGAGGGGGGAATCTTTTTCTACCACCCTAGAGACATGAAGGCATGTAAAGAGCTCGTTTCAGGGCTGGAGAGATGTATTAGTGGTTATGGTGTTTTCCTCCAAAGCTAAAAGACCTCGTTTTGATACCCAAGGACCCACATAAAAAGATGTACAAGATGGCACATGTATCTAGAGTCTGTTTGCTGTGGCTAGAGGCCCTGGCGTGCCCAGTCTCTCTGTCTCTCTTTATCCCTCCCTCTTTCTCTCTCAAAAAAAAAATCAAAATTAAAAAACATTAAAAGAAGATTTAGAAAGCCGGGCATGGTGGCGCACGCCTTTAATCCCAGCACTCGGGAAGCAGAGGTAGGAGGATCGCCGTGAGTTCGAGGCCACCCTGAGACTCCATAGTGAATTCCAGGTCAGCCTGGGCTAGAGTGAGACCCTACCTTGAAAAAAAAAAAAAAAAAAGGAGAAGTTTTAGTTAGAACTCTGGATTTTTTGGTTCATTGGCTGTTTGGTGGTGTCTCTCTAGTATAATCTATGGAAGGGAGCCAGCTTCTTCTGATATTGATGGTGTTTTCCCTGGATTCTGTAAGCCTGAAATAAACCCATCCTTTCCATAAGCTTCTTCTGCTCGGGTGTTTGTCCCTGCAACAACAGGATATGCACAACTAGCCAAACCTCACTACCAGGCCCTTAAAGAAGGACAAGCACAGGGGCTGCCTCACGTTGAGTGCACCACAAAGACTCAACAAGCCTTTCAGCAGCTAAAGGATGCCTTGATTTGTGACCCAGCCTGGGCTTGCCCACTTAGCCTGAATTACACCTACATGTTACTGAAAGAAAGGGGACAACCCTGGGAGTGATTACACAATTTCTAGGCCTAAGAGTGGGTACTGAAACACTATATAAAATGGGCAGTTGCTGTGGCTAGGCAGAGAGTTGGGCGAATGGGTGCTTTGTAGGGGACTATATTCTAGCCCAGGATGGTACAGAGAGTGACCCCTCTTTCTTCTTCCTGGCCTTGGCGATGTTTTTTTTTTTTTCCCATGAGTAGGCTGGCATGGCAGGCTTTCTGGGGACCTGTGCAGTCCTGAATGCATTATGGACCAACCAACACGTTTACCTTCAATTAAGCTGACCAGTCATGGACTCTACATAGGTGCGCTTTCCCCATTCAATAAAATAAACATGGACTGGAGGAAAGATTTAGCAGTTAAGGAACTCGCCTGCAAAGCCAAAGGACCAAGGTTAGATTCCCCAGGACCCATATAAGCCAGATGCACAAGGTGGTGCGTGCATGTGGAGTTTGTTTGCAGTGGCTGGAGGCCCTAATGTGCCCATTCTCTCTCTCTCTCTCTCTCCCTCTTTCTCTATGTCAAATAAATAATTTAAAATAAAATGCATTTAAAAAAAAAGACAGCTGGGCGTCGTGGTGCAGGCCTCTAATCCCAGCACTCAGGAGGCAGAGGTATGAGGATCACCAGGCGTTCGAGGCCACCCTGAGGTTACATAGAGAATTCCAGGTCAGCCTGAGCTAGAGTGAGACCCTACCTTGAAAAACAACAACAAAAAAAAACTGTACTTTTTTTTTTTTTATTTTTGGTGTAGAGTCTCAGGCTGGCCTTGAACTCACAGTGATCCTTTTATCTCTGCCTCCCAAGTGTTGTATCAAAGGTGTGTACCATCACACCCAGCTTAAACTTTATGCTTTTAAACACTTTACTGCTTCTTTATTATTTGTCTAAAAATATTTTTTATTTATATATTTGAGAGATAGGGGGCAGAGAAGGAGGAAGGGAGGGAGAATAGGACACCAGGGCCATCAGATACTGCAAACAAAATCCAGGCACATGGTTAACCTTGGCATCTGGCTTAGGTGGGTCCTGGAGCATGGAACCTGGGTCCTTTGGATTTGCAGGCAAACACCATAACTGCTAAGCCATCTCTCCAGCTCTGCTTCTTAATTCTTTAATTGGCAGAAAAAAATGAAACCAACACCCCTAGATGATGTCACAATACTTGCTGCACAAGCATGAGGAACTAAGTTCAATTCCCAAGCACCCACACAAAACCCTGTAAGGAGGTTACCAAGGCCTGTAATATAAGGTATGCAGTGTGAAGACATAAAATAAAGCCCAGCATGCTGGGCATGTTGGCACACACCTTTAATCTCAGCCTCTCAAAGTAGGAGGATGTCCAGGAAGTTGAGCCAGTCTGGGGCCACAGAGTGATTTCCAGGACAGCCTGGACCACAGTGAGACCCTGAATAAAACAAAATTATGCTAATTAAAAAAAACTGGGGCTGAGGGTGTATGCCTTTAATCCCAGCACTGGTGAGGTTGAGATTGGAGTATCACAGTGAGTTAATGGCCAGCCTGGAGCTACAGAGAAAGTTTCAGGTCAGCCTGAGCTAGAATGAGACCCTACCTATAAACAAAACAAAACAGCATGAAATATCAGTTCCATGAGAGACTCTGTCTCAAGGAAATAAGGCAGAAATCTGTAAGTGCAGGACTGTACATACGCATGGAAACACACGTCATCAAATGAGAAGGGTTGGAGATGGTGAGCCGCAGCACATAAGCTATTTATTTAGATGAATTGTAGTACAGCAGATGGTTGAATGATGGAGTCTGACTATAAAAGCCTCAGCTTGCCACTCAACAGGCCAGCAGATCCTAGAGTATACAAAGTCAGGGGGCAAAGATGTGATTTGGGGTGGGACTACTCAGGGCCCACGCCAACTCTGTGATGTACTTTTTTTTGGAACCTACACTGCATTATTATCTCATTGGCCCCACCCACTTTCCTGACTTGTTCAAGGGCACTACCTGCCTTCACTCACTCGGAGACGTCCTAGTGCAGTTGAACAAGATCTTCCTAGTGATATACTTCTCAGGTAGGTTCTCTCTAAAGTACCTCCTGGAAAGCTTAAATTTGGGGCAGGTAGGAAATCTGGGAGCCTCTCAGGATCATCCGAGTACCTGTGTCTTCTGAAATCCTCAATACCCTTAGGTCTGAGAGTTCATGGAAAGGCTTGAGGGATGATCTTCTTAGAGCCCAGACAAAGACACAATGGTATTAAGTCTGAGAGACCCCTACACCATTATTATAGAGGGAAATGAACATCTTTTATCCTACCAAAACTCCAAGTAATGCAAATGCTCAAGAGATTCTCTCAGCTAGAGACAATGCAAAATAGTCTCTGCCTAAGGGATTACTTTTCTACTTCTTCTGGTATAAAGTAGTATACTAGTTGGCCATAGAGACCATTTATTGTCTACTCACTGAAGCATTCCTAATGCCCTCATATTGGGGAGCACCAAGTTGGTATTCATTGAAACACCCCACATTCCTTCAACATGAGTGATAGCTTGTCCTGTAGCCTCAGTGACTCCAGTTATCTTCACAGAAGTTCCAAGTTAGGGTGGTAATGACCCCCAAATTCAGGCCAACTAGAAGATCCCTACCACTCTTCAGCACAACACAGCCATGTATCTTCACTCACCCAAACCCGTCAGTCATCATTCATACAAATAGACAAACTAAAAGCTCATAGCCCCTCTCACCACCCTTCTCCCCTCCCACTTCCCCCTTCCACTGAATGCCATATTCTAAGAAGAAACTGTTGTGAACTTTGCCAGGTTTTAAATTCAGTTGACATATAATATCCATCTGTGTTCATTCATAGGCTATAGTATGAAAGGTAAAGCTATGTAAGTAATGCGTCCTCATCAAATCAGAGATATTGATGCTTCTCTGTCCTTAAAGACCATATTTCAGTGTTTGAAGCCTTCAGCCTCCTGTCTTCTACTTTTTGTTTCCAGTTGTGGGGATGGAACCATTGTCTTCAACAATACTAGGCAAATGATCTATCACAAATTGACTGTCCAAACCAAATCTTTTTCAATTTTATTTTAAGATAGGCTCTCACCAAGTTGTCTAGACCTCATCCTGTAACTCAGGCTGGCCTTGACCTTGTGATCCTTCTGTGTCAGCCTCTCAGGTATCTTGGATACCTGGCCTAGAAAACAAGTCCTATCTTCTCTACTTCTTCTCCTGTTTTCTTCTCCTTCTCCTTCTTCTCCTCTTCCTCTTCCTCCATCCCCTCCCCTACCTCCTCTTCCTCCTCCCCTCCCATCCCTCCTTCTCTGCCTCTTTTCCCATTCTCTCCCTCTACTCCTCCTCCTCTCCCTCTCCTCACCCTACCATCTCCCTCCTCCTCCCCTTCCCTCTTCCCCTCCCCTCTACCCCTCCTCCCTCCCCCTCTCTGACCTTCTACCCCTCCCACTCCTCCTGCTTCTGCTTTTCAGATCTCACTCTATTCCAGGATGACCTGGACTAGATGACTCTGTACCACAGGCTGGCCTTGAACTCACAGCAGTCCTTCTGCTTCTGCCTCTGCCTTCCCAGTGCTGAGATTAACATATCATATATCAATTCATTGAGATCAAATACAAATTAATGTGTTATTTGCATTACATTAATGTGAATGAAGATAAAGTTTTTTGTGTGCAAACATGTTAAATTTCTGGTCATGCGGCAGTTTCACTAGTTGTCTAGTCTACAGATCAGACCATTTCAATTCCTTCATGTCTTTACTGGTCCCTGAAGTCCAGCTCATGAGCCCTGAAACATTGCCCACTGAGCCTGCTGATACCTCCACTGTGACTCCAAGTCTCCAAACAGGAAGCACCAGCTGGCTTTTGTTCTGAGAATCCATCACAGGGTAGAAAGGCCATGGTTTCCACTGTGGACCCCTCGCACTGTGATCTCCTTTAGGGCTTTGTCTACACCTGACACCCACGCCCAGCCCAGAGGAACACTCAGAGGCACCTGGCTGTTTATTAAAGGAGTGCTTCCATGACTGCACACTTCCACTCTACTTTAGAGGGCAAAGGAATCTGGGAGTTCCTTTGTGAATTAGTGGCGAGGATATAGGTAAGGATCAAATTCAAAGAAAGAGAATCAGAGAAAGTACTCATTTTTATTATAAGCCCACTGAAATGGGTGTGTTGGAGAATGCCTCTCATGTCAGGCCCTCTGTAGGATCATGAGAGCTTCCTGGGGTACAGGGAAACTTGCCTCCTAAACCAGATATACACAAAACAAGTGAACATAGAGCATTAACAACCTCAGGCAGTAGTTGCATTTAGCTAGTTGTCCAGGAACTCTCTAGTCCATGAATGGGAAAGCTGAATGAACAGCAATGTAAGATCAGTGGTAAATGACTCCCCTGATACAAGCGGAGTTGTTACAGGCGCCAATTCCACACCCATGTTCTCACCAGACATGTGGTGGGATGCTACATGTCATACTGCTTTACTGAAACCCAGATCAGATTCTGGGGCTCATTATAATCTTCTTTCCCTAATTCACCTCCCCAAATCACCCTGGTCCAGCAGTGGTTTTCCTCTCTGTTCACTGTGATGTTTACTTTCCATATAACTATCCATGAGCTTGTGTGTGATGCCAAATATTTCATAGAAGCCCTGCCTTTCAGACTCTGTGCATTCCTTGATTGCTTGTCTTCCCCAAATCTTCTTCCTATCACACTTCCAATTATATACACACTTTTTCTTCTTGCCCACATGCTCGTGTGGACAGAAGATAAGACAAACATTCAAGTCTTGGAAATGTGACTCATTTATGCCAATTCTTTCTCCTCTAAGATACTGGGTTCCTCTTCATTGAGGTACAGAAAATGTAACAATCTCTCACTTTGGTGAACACAGTAAGAAATAGCATGGGTTGAAGCTTTATAATCTCTACAACAGTACAAAAATTCTCCTGAGAGCATTAACGTATGCTAATAATATTTAAAAGTTTAGATGGAGGAAACAAGTGAAGAAAGCAAACCAAAGAGCATTCCAGATGAACAGGATGCAGAACAACATGGACAGCATCTTTTATCCCACATGAAAATCCGCTGCTCTGAGAGGCTCAGGATGAAGGCACCAGGTGAGAGTAAATGGTGAAACAGCCCTTCAAGGCAAGGGAGGGCCATGGGGTGAGGTTATTAATAGTAGGCTCCATGCCCAGCAGTCAAAGCAGTCACACCTTTATTATGACTGTGCTATTACATGTTATGTATGGTGTCCCCCATCACACTCACCCCAGCAAAGATGGCTAGTAGCCACATCAGTTACATTATGTGATCATGCCAAGGTCACCAGAAAATATACCCCAATACCCTCTAGGGCCTGCCCAGGCCTGACATGACAGGGCTGAGGAGCTCACCCAGCAATAGCTGAGAGGTAAGAACAGCACCTCACAAACACAACTGGATTTAGCCCATGTCTCAAAGATATGTGACATTTAGCAGGACTTTTAAATACTATGAGGTTCACATCCTTAGTCCATAAATGTCATCAAGACAATCACTGTTCTTAATTGATTCTATACCCTCTATTAAATATTCATGGCCTTACAACCTGAAATTTACTCACATAACTCTATCCCCACAATAACATGGAATTTATCTTATTCTGCTCAATGTCTACCAAGCCATATGCCCTTCACAAACACATGCTGAATGAAATATAAGCAGGGAAGTGTTCTAGTAGGGCAGAGGTGAAAAAGCTACACTGGGACCATGGGTGGGAGGAACCAGAAGCTAAACTTTGAGGCGGCTTTGAGGCAGTGTTGGTGTTGGTCTAGTGATTCAGGCTCTCTTGAGTGAGAAAATGTCAAATTAATGCATGGAGAAGGTCCATGGACATGTGGGAGGAAGGGGCCCTCTGATCTCTGGACAAAACATAGCTAACCCCTCAATCCCCTACCCAGTCCTCATTGGCTAACCTTTCTCACATCAGGATCCACCAAGAGCCATGTTAGCGTTTGGAGCAACAGGCTTCGCAAAAGGAAGCAGCGAGTGTCTTATGAGGAGATCAGCCACCCGGAAGAAGAGGAAGATAATTAGTGCTGTATGTAGTCCTTTGACACATCACCTGAAAATATGCCTTCCTGATGTGGTATTGAGATCTCATGTTGCCACTTGTACCTCCAAATGCATTTTTAATCCTTTGGGATGCAACATTGAACTCTGAAATACATTCCCTGCCTGAGATGCTGTGGGCTCCCAAACCCCAGGTCAGCACTGAATATTCAGGGCACACCAATGTCTGGCCTGAGAGTTCAGAGGCCAGGTGATGTGATGAGTGTGGCCTGAGGGGCGGGTTTGCTTGGAGGAGCAGAGGTCCTGAGGTCGGGCAGAAGGGGAGTGGCCAGGCTTTGCAAGGGCACCTGAAGAGTTGGCAATTGAGTGAACAGGCATGGGAACTCACTGCACTTCTTTTTCTTCTCTCATTCTCTCAGCCCCAGACAGGTAAAATGTACTGATGATAAAGAGAAGAACTTGGCGGATATTCACAAGCGTGGAAAAATCGTGAAAATCAGGTGCATAGTAAATAAAAAGAAAAATTCACCACAAGTACCAGTGTCCTTACTACATGCCAAGTACACTATGAAATCTTGTCTAGTTATGTGCGAACCACTTTGTTACCATCGTTCTTACTCTGTCACTCTTGTTATTATTGTATGTCACTTTCCAAGCATTGTTCTTAGCAAGTGCCTAGCAGTCCAGAAGCATTGCTATTGAGTGCCATACACTCTTGTTAGCATCCGTCTTTCTGTGTGTCAAGCACTCCATCAACACTGTTCTTAGAGTGTCCTAAGCCTTCTCTCACAATTGTTCTTACTCTGACAAGCACTCTGGAAGCATTGCTCTTACTATGTACCTACACTCTTTTGTGTCACAAGTACTCTGTTAGATAGCAAAGTTTGGTCATGCAAAATATATACCTAATGCATATTTCTGTCTGGGTTCCCTGCATTCTCCTTGGAAAATCAGTATTGTCAGTTACTCTGCATAGAAATGTATTACCCTTCTCTTACCCTGATGTGACTCCTGTGTTGTTCAATTTCAAACTTTCTTCTCTGCATTTACAGACACATAGGTTATCACTATGTGCATCTGTTGCCAAACTTGCTCCGTTAGAATGCTCTCTTGTCAAGTCCTTCTCATTCCATTTCTGTTCAGCTCATGCTTCACAGGGGAGAGCCTCATCCTTCATTTTCCCTGCATCGGTTCCTGACACATTACAAATGTGGCAAAACTTTCCCAGCTATCCCTTGCTCACATTCTTGTGCACAAGAGGCACACTTGTGTGTATGTGTGTTGAATATCAGATTCTTAGAAGCCTTAAAGACTCACGCATTCAGCAAACACCCAGTGAATGAGTACAGTGTGCTGAGCACTGTCCTAGGGCTGAGGAATGCGGGAGGAGGCAGCGGTAGACATGAAGCCCTGCCCAGGTGGAGGTGGCCCTCTAGAAGAGGATGCTTCCAGTGTGTTCACTGATAGACACTGCACACCTGCGTCCTGTGGTGGGATGCTCAGTACTTGGTCTGACACCACAGCCTGTGCTCTTGCATAGTCTTCAGGTTCAGAGGACTTGGTCAGTTCTTTTGCACAAGTGTGGGATGAAACAGATGAAATCTTCCACTGGGTAAATGGGAAAGAATCAGGAAGGAGCGTACACTCTGGGCCTTGTGGTAAATAGAAATAGAAGAATGCAGGGAAGCAAGAGTTGGAAATTCTCCTAAGCACAAGGATGGAAGAAGTCCATTATGGTTTCAAAACCAAGGGCTCAGAGGCTGGGGTGGGTGTGAACACTGGGGATGTTGTAGTCCTCTCCCAGTCTGACACTTCAGGTTACGGAGATGAAAGGGTCAGTTATGGGGGCTCTCAGAGAGATGGCTTTTTATTTCATTTTTAAAGTATTTTATTTACTTGTGTATTAAAGAGAGAAAGAGACAATGAGAATGCCAGGGCTTCTAATCACTGGAAACAAACTCCCTACGCTTGTACCACCTTGTGCATCTGGCTTACATGGATACTGGGGAATCGAACTTGGATCCTTCAGCTTCACCAGCAAGCACCTTAACTGCTATGCCATCTCTCCAGCCCTAGTTTACTTTTTTTTTCTTTTTAGTTTTTCAATGTAGGGTCTCTTTTTGGTCCAGGCTGACATGGAATTAACTATGTAGTTTCAGGGAGGCCTCAAACTCATGGAGATCCACCTACCTCTGCCTCCCAACTGCACCACCACGCCCGGCTTCCTAGTTTACTTTTTTATGAGAGTGTAAGAGAGAGAATTGGTGTTCTAGGGCCTCCATCCACTGCAATCAAATTCCAGATATGTATGCCATCTCATGTGCATGTGTGACCTTGTGCACTTGCATCTCCTTGTGCATCTGGCTTATGTGGGATATGGAGAGTTGAACATGGGTCCTTGGGTTTTTCTGGCGAGGACCTTAACCATTAAGCCATCTCTCCACCCCAAGAGACGTCTTTTGAGAACAAGCTATCTGTGTTGTGGAACATTAAACCCAACAATATTGGGCTGAAGTGTAGATCCATGGTACAGTATCTGCTTCTCTTGATTAAGGCCCTACATCCAATTCCCATATCTAAAGCTCAAAGCAACACCACCAATGGACATGAAACAAAGTCCCTGGATGAAGTCGTTATTGGTGTTGCTTTGACTCTTTGCCTGTATGGTTTTCATGTCACCTGGGAGGGAGTACACTGCCATCTCTCATCCTACTATAGATGAGAGCTGGTAACCCACACAGATGCGAGCATCTTGGCAGTTTTCCCAGAGCTAGCATACGTAGGAAGAGCTGGTTTTGAAACTCACTGTGACGTCAGCATTAAGGGGATCAGAAGTGAATGATGTGGGAGGAAGAAATGAGTGTGCCTCTGGTTCTGTTCCAAATCTCAGGATAAAGGATGGGGGTCCACTTTCCCAGATGGAGAACCCTTGGATTGGGGACTGCTGGCAGAGAGGAAGAGCATTGATGGTGTCCGAAGAGGCGAGCTATATAGAGTTTGCAGAAGAGAGTAGGTAGAGAAGGAAGGGAGATCTAGGAACAAGTATGGGCTGCCATTTTATTCATACAAATAAAAGACATATAGTGATGATTTGCTTTGTCTTTGATTCTGGGAAGATGTATGTGATCCATGGTTGGATTTCCTAACACAAGGGAGCTGCAGGGAAGGGGGGCCTCATAGATACTTACCTGGACAGAAAATATTATTAGATTCCTTCCAGTAGATTTAGCTCTTTGCCCCATTCCCTCTTCCTCCTCTTTTGTGGTGACCCCTTTGACTACAGGCTTCCTCCTTAACCTTGAGGAAGGAAAGAACAATGATTCATCTAAGGGTTAATGGATTTCACCTACGTCTAGTTGCTATCTACATTAGATTGATCTCCCCACTTTATATCAGCAGAATAAAACATGAAGAATTTTGAAAACAATAATTGGATTCTCTCCAGTAAATGAAGCTCTGTGCTCCCCCATTCCTTCTCCTCACCCTGCGTTCCCCTCTGTCTCCTTGATTGTGATATTTAAATACTGTGGTTCTGAGAATTGTGGCTTTGTTTAACTGCACACACAGCCCTCTTTTCTTACAGAGCCCAGGGCCCTGGGTAGGTAGATTGCTCTTCTGATAATCACGTTTTCACACTGGAAAGATGGCTTAGCAGCTAAGTTTCTTTCCTGCAAAGCCAAAGGACTCTGGTTCCAATCCCCAGTACCCATAACCCAGATGCACAAGGTGACACATGTGTCTACAGTTGATGTGCAGTGGCTGCAGGCCCTGTCGTGCCCATTCTCTCTCTCACTTTCTGTCTCTCTCTATTTCAAGTGCATAAAAAAATGAATTAAAAAAAAACAATTTTCTGTTGTAGTTTTTACTGTCTTAATGTCACTCATAAGTTTTTACTGTGGTTCTAGAGGTTGCTACAGGACTTGCTATATGCTAGGCAAGCACTCTAACATTGAATCTCATTATATTGCTTATTTTTTAGCACTGTGACCACATACCTGTAACATTACATGCATGATGTGTTTTTTTTTGTTTTTTTTTTTTTTTTTTTTTTTTTTTTTTTTTTTTGGTCAAGGGGTTACAAAGATAAAGAAACTCACTTCTGGAAGGATGCCATTCAGTGGGAAGCCCCTTTCCTCTGTCAGCAATCCATGAGGCGCAGAAAGAGTTAAATATCCTTAAGGACAAAAGAGTCAACAATCTGTGAAACAAAAGCTTCTGTTTCTGCATGTGGTCAAGAGTCCCTAAACCTTACATTTTTTTTTTTCAGTTTCTCCTAGAAACGATGACATCTTTATATTTTAGCCAATGGCGTGAGCATGTGAGGCCGAGCTGTGACTAATCACGGGGAAGCACAGGACGTGCACATCGGGGGGTGGAAGACCCAGAGGACTTCCCACTGCCTGGGCCCTGCTTGTCTGACTCTTTCAAAGCTATGCCGCCTTCTACAATCTAAACATTGCCTTGCTGATGTGCATTGGATTGTGGGATCCCCAGATTCATAGTTAGCACACCTAATAGAAATAGGTTACCGGAGGGAAGATTATTTTGTGTCAGTTTCAGGTTTATTTAGTCCATGGTTACTTGTCCCCACACACTTGGGCAGGAATTCATGGGGACAGTGGCTCTTCTTACCTTCTTGTGCACAGGATGTAGATGCAAGCTGTAACCCCGAGGACTTACCCCCAGTGATCCACTTCCTGCAAAGAGCCCAACTCCTACTTCTTACCACCTCCTAATCATGCTGTCATAATATGGATTCACCAAGGGATAATGTAGTGTTTGGTAGAAGGTGAAAGGTTATACCAGATATAATGTAACTGATTAGATCAGAGCCTTCATGTTCCCATTATCTCTGGAAATGCACTGACTCATTTTCCCAGTTTTATACATTACTAATCTCCTGGATGTTTCTATATCCCATCAAGGTGGCAATCAAAATCAAGTATTGGGCCAGGTGTGGTGGAGCATGCCCTTAATTCCACCTTTTGAGAGGCTAAGGTAGAGGATCCCGGTGAGTTTAAGGCCACCCTGAGACTACAAAATAAATTCCATGTCAGCAGTGGCTAGAGAGAGGCCTGTACCTCAAAACAAGAACAACAAGAAAGGCCAGGTGTGGTGGCACATGCTTTTCATCCCATCACTCTGGATAGAGGCAGAGATCGGAGGATCACTGTGAGTTCGAGGCCAGCCTAGGAACACATAGTGAATTCCAGGTCAGCCTTGGCTAGAGTGAGAACTTACCTAGAAAAAAAAAAACAAAAACAAATAATAAACAAACAAAAAAGAATATGTTAGTTTCCTTCTGGGGCTGGAAAGATGGTTCAGCAGTTAAGGTACTTGCTTGCAAAACCTAACAACTCCAGTTTGATTTCCCCTTACCCATGTTAAGCCAGATGCAGAAAGTGGCCCATGCATCAGGAGTTTGTTTGCAGAGGCTAGAGGCTCTGGCCCGCTTATTCTCTCTCTCTCTCTCTCTGTCTCTATCTCCCACCTTGCAAATAAAAAATAAGATAAAATATTAAACAAATCAAATGCCATATGTGCTCAGCCAATTTCATTTTATGTTCAGGCAAAACCTTCACTAACTTGCTCAGGCTAGTGTCAAACTTCTAGTTCTTCTGCCAAAGCATTTCCAAGAGCTATGTTTTGAGGTGTGTATGTGCCACTGAGCCAGCTCAACAAATTTTGGGAGTATTTTTCAGTGTGTATGTGTGTGTGTGTGTGTGTGTGTGTGTGTGTGTATGGGCCTACACGTGCCATGGTGAACGTGTGGAAGTCATGGGAGAACTTTCTTGTGTCAATCCTCTTGCACCACATCCTGAGGCAGGGTCTCTCATTCACTGCTCCATTCACCAGGCCAACTGCTTCCAGAGCTTCTGTCTCTGCCTCCCATCTTGCGCTCACTTCGAGGCATGCTTACATTACAGAAGGCTGCCACAGTTTATCACAACAATTTGGCCTGATTAATTATCTTGATGTTGTACTAGATTTTAGTTTGGGAAAGTAAACAAGAAAGTCGCATTACAAAAGAAATCATATGGCAACAGATTATTACTATCGTTTTCAAGATAGGGTCTCACTCTACCCCAGGCTCTCCTGGAACTCACTCTGTAACCCCAGGCTGGCCTTGAAAAAAAAATGGATCTTTTTTTGAAATAAGCTTTCACTCTAGCCAAGGCTGGTCTGGAATTCACTATGTACTCTCAGAGTGGTCTTGAAATCAAAGCAATCCTCCTACCTCTGCCTCCCAAGGTGTGTGTTATTGAAGAGTTAATGACTCTCCCTGAAAACCAGAGCAAACTAAAGAGTTAATAACGGTCCCTAAGTCAAGAAATCCTTGAAGAAACATCGGAGGCAGTCAGTCCCAGACAAGGCAGAAAACTCCCCTGATTGATGTATTTCCCTTATCTTAGAAAGCCTTGAAGGAACAGAAAACCATCAGGGAAATTCTCCTCTAAAACAAGTTTTGCTGAAAAATCCTATTCTGAGCAAGGACACAAATAGCTACAAGTTCCTTATCGACTTCTCTTGGACCTGCACCTGGAACAGTCTGTTTTTCTTAGGGTCCTCCTTATAAACTTGCACCTCAGCCTAGTTCAATGCTACAGCCTCTATCCCACAGGAAGTTTGCAGCCCCTTGCTGTGCTTCAATAACCTGTCTCTGTCTGTTGAGTTCAAGTCCAGTGATTTCCTTTGCTTTTCTCTTCACTTTTCTTTACATTTGGTGCTGTGACTCAGATCATAGCCCCGAGGGGCTTTCGGGCAGTGCACCATCCCTTTTTTCTTACTCCCCTCCTGTCACCCTCCCTTTCAGTGTTTCACTCCCTCCTAGGAATCACAGAAGCTCGCCTTGCTCACTATTCTGGACTCAACAGCCACCAGTTGTGACCTGAGGTCTCTTTTCTTTTGTTGCCTTTGTCTACGTGAGCAGTGCAAGTTCTGTTCAGCCTCAGGGTTCAGGGAGCTTTATTAGTGGTCTATGTAAATCTAGCTTATTACCTAGCATCTCCATCATTCTCTTTTAACTCTCACTCTTTCCTCTGGACTTTGTGAGCAAGGCAGCTCGTTTGTGGAGACTGAGGCATTCCTGCCAGGGCTACACTCTGGTGAATGACCAAAATCCCTCTCTGAGTTCAGCCTAGTCTCTGACAGCCTCTGTGTAATCCACCATGTAATATTTGTCTCTCCCATTCTATCCCCTCTCCCCCTGAACTTTTGAACTCTAGAGAGGAGGCCACTCAGTGCCCTGTGCCCTATATGCACATCCTCACCAAATTACAGCCTTCAAGACAAGGTACTCACTGTCAGTCTGTAGCAGAGGCACCCTGTTTCAGACCTTAGAAACTCGGGGAGGTTCTACCTTTTCAGCCCGTGGACAATTGGAGGCTCCAGGAGTCTGCCACGTAATGCTCCACCAGTCACTCCAAGCATTGCTATTGCAATGATTCTCCTTCCTAATCCTTGGGTTTTGTTTACCTTCCCTAAGCCTCTGAGGCCTCCCTAATTGATCCTATTATTTAGTACAGGACCTCCGAAAAATAAATTGTGCTGTCATCCCCCACTTTCCAGTTGTTGCCAACCTCTACACCCTCCATTCTATCCTCTTCAAAATATTTCTCTGTCTTTGATATCAAAATGCCTTCTTTACTATCCCCCTACACACAAAGTCAAGACCAATCATTGCCTTCACCTGGAAAGACCCTGACACCTTACAGGCCCAACTATTGACCTGGACAGTCACGCCCCAGGGTCTTTGAGATAGCCTTCACATTTTTGGCCATGCCTTACAATGGGACCTGGCCACTTTAGATTTCAAGCCTAGTTTTCTGCTGCAGATGATCTCCTATTATGAAGCCCCTCCCGGGATTTCAACTTAACACACACCATCATACTTCTCAACTCCTTGGCCTCTTGGGGACATAGAGCTTCTAAAGATAAGGCCAAAATCTGTAAAAACTCTGTTCCGTACCTCAGGATTTCACTTTCCTGGGAAGGAAAAACTATTCCTACCACCAGAATCAAAGATCTCTCTAATTATCCCTTACACCACACTAAATGTGAACTCCTTGCATTGCTTGGTCTGCTTGAACTTTTTCCACATCTGGATTGCAAATTTCTCTCTCATAACCCACCCTTTTATGAGGGCACAAAAGGGTGTGTTGATGAGCCATCCTTCTCCACCACGTCTCTCCAGGCCTCCATAGACCTCCACAGGCACCAGCCTCTCCCTATCTAATACTAATAATCCTTTTTTTCTTCTCTTACACGTCATCCAGGGACAAGCCTTAGCCAATCTCTACCAGAAAGGAGGTGACACTTTTAACCCCCTAGCTTATCTGTCCAAACAATTAGATATGGTAGCACAGGGATGGCCCCCTTGCCTTCAAATATTTGCAGAAGTGGCCCTCCTTGTCTATGAAGCTAACATAACTCCCCCCCACAGCCCTCTTCATATCCCACCTCTCACTCTTTAACGGACCTCCTGAGTCACCAACCATCTCTCTCTCTCTCCCCTTCCCGCACACAGACTCCCCATGCTCACCTTCTTGATCCCAATCTCCTTTTTGAACAATCAACCCTTCTAAATTCTGCTTCTCTCCTACCTGCCACATGCTCCTCTACGCCATCTGATAGCTCCATTCATATCTGCACAGATATTCTAAAATTATCTCTGAACATTTCCACACACATTCATGACTCCCCCTTACCATGTGCTCCCAACTGGTTCATTGATGGTAGCACCCTTAAACAAGAGCCTTTTACAGGAGACTACACCATCCTCCAGTGTGATCTCAACACCCTCAACACCCACAAATAATAGAAGCAAGGTCTCTGCCTCCACATACTACTTCACAACAAGCAGAATTCATTGCTTTACCTGAGCTCTCAGTCAAGCATCCACTCACCATGTGAACATCTATACTGATTCCAAATATGCATACTAACATCATACATCCAAATATTCTAAAGTGGAGAGAGAGAGGCTTCCTTACACAAAAAGGATCCCCCATCATCAACTCCTCCCTTATCCAAGAACTCTTAGACTCAACCCTATTACCCACCCTAAGCCACTGCAAAGGCCACCAATGAGAAAAACAGTACATTTCTATTCTCAATAACCAGGCAGACACTCTCACCTGCCAAATGGCTTTCGCTTACCCACAGTACTCTTTGAAACCGGCTGAACACTCTCCTCCTCTCTCCTGGAACCACACCTTTATTCTTAGCCCATAATACAACTCACAGAACTTCTAACCCACCCACTAAGGAATCTCCCTGTTCACCCAGCTGACAACACTTTGCTTTCCTTTCTTCAGGGCTCATACAACCTTACTCCTGACGATAAACATTTCCTCCAAGACGTAACTGCTTCTTGCTCTATTTGTCAAAATACTAATCCTTACTCTAACATATGTCCACTCTAATTCCCAACCCATCAAATGAGGGAGTGGGGAGCCTCTCCTGCCATGGATTGGCAAACAGACTTTACTCACATCCCCTCTGTCAAATGTTTTGATATCTTCTGGTCCTTATTGAGACCTTTTCAGGATGGATAGAAGCTTTCCCATGACTAACAAGAGGGCCTCAACAGTCGTTAGGCTTCTCCTTACTGAACTGATTCCCTGATTGGCTTTACCCTCCTCTCTGCAATCTGATAATGGGTCAGATTTTATTTCTGCTGTCACTCAACATGCAGCCACAGCCCTTCATATACCCTGGAAGTTTCACACTCCCTACCACTCCCAGTCCTGTGGGAAAGTTGAAAGGGCCAATCACTCTCTCAAAGGGATTCTGACTAAAATAACTCTGGAACTAAAGTTAGATTGGATCAAGCTCCTACCCTTAGCTCTTGCCCCTCTCCGTGCCCTCCCCTGTAAATGAACTAACATCAGCCCATTTGAAGGAGAGTATGGCAGATCCATCACCTGACCCTGGGCTTTACTCCACAGATTCTAATCAGCCCACTACTCTTTCCCAAGATTTTCCTTTTCTCAGAGTAGAGCAATGTAAGACTGCTGATTCAAATAGCCCCACACTTATCCTGAATGCTCTATGCCCCCTAGCCACATTGGGGAATAAGTTTATATTTCTCCCAACAGCTACTCTTCCTTGCAACATAAATGGCAAGGAATTCATAAGATCATACTGCTCACCACCACAGCCTCAAAACTCCAAAATCTTGCTTCTTGGTTTCATCTTTCATGCCTCAGAAACGCACCTCCTTCCTACTCCTCTACCCTCCTAAATCCCACCAGACTCAAAATCTCTCAGCTCTCATCAATTCCTGAAGAGACAAGCAAAACCACAATTAACCTTTTGCTTCCTTTTCCAGATCCAGCAAATGACCCTGAGCCTTCATCAGTTTCACCTTTTCCTGACTGACCTGCTAGAGGACATATGGTTAATGCCACAGCCCATCCACACTTTTGACCAGCTGCTTGAGGCCACTGAGATCCTTTGGTTACAGGGCACTTTTATGTCTTTTCAACCCCACCAGATTGAGCTCTTCACCCTCGCCCTTCATTTTGTCCTTCACGGGGAGAGCTCCTGCTCTGCCCCATCCTCCTGCTTATCCTGGCCCTCATCATAGCTGCAATCCTTACCATTGGACTAGTCACTGCCTTACCCCCTACCTAGCTGTTCTCACACTGAAAAGACAGCTCTCACTCTCCTATTATGGTCATGTTTCATCATCATCATCATAATCAAGAAATGTCACCCATGTTTCTACTCACCCTACTCTTTCTACCACACTCTATCCACTGCCAACTCTTCCCAAAGATGAAATCTCATGCGTACACTCTACCTGACACATGTGTCCCCTCTATGTCCCTAATTGGACCTTCCACCATGGGATCCCCCTTAATGCTAAACTGTACCTTTTCATACCCTAACACCATAATTGGCCCTATTTGATGATATAAAGATAATCAAGAAATATTTTGCCAAGGTGTCACACAAGGACCATGGAAAATCTCACAGATCAATCTAAAAGACATAACATAAACTATGGTATCTATAAAACTCCTTCTCACCCTCAAGACTAAGGGCCGTATTCTTGCATTAAGCTTAAAAAGGGATTCCCCACATACCATTTATTCAAAGGCTACCTTGAATGTGAGTCTCTCCATGAGCCCACTAGAGTCTTGGAATACTCAAAACTTCTGAATACAGTTGGCTGTTGACCCACTGAACAAATGTTCTTTTGCCTACAGGAGGGAAACTCAGCCCATCAGCTTCTAACTAATAACCTCACAGGCCTGTCTGTCAAATACAATGAATATGTTAACGTCACTGGATATAAAATTACACCACAAGGCCATCCGTTGCTCCATTCTGAGTCAGCACTCCCAATCTCTCTAGTCATCCCACAACACTGCTTATACATCCGGTGTACCCCCTCCTAACTCTCATAGCTCTCCGACTCCTAACTGTTCTATTGAACAAAATATCTCTTTCTGCACTGGCAAACGGTTACCCAGGGGATGAATCTTCCTCTGCAATCAAACAACCTACCAAGCCCTTCCTGCCAGCTTCTCTGGAATCTGTTACATTGGACAGATCCTTCCCTTAGTACTTTCTCTAACCCCTTCCCAAAGAAGTATCAGGAGCCTGCCCTCTAACTGTGATGACAATTTAATCTTATTAGATCCCAAACAGGTGGCCGTCACATCGGCCTTTGACTTGCCCATTCCAGGCTTTGTGACAGGAATACAAAAGGCAGTCTCAATATTGGCCTGTTGTTTTCAGCAAAAGGGCTAACCTCACGGCATGAGTTCTGGCAGAAATTAACGAAGAGATGATCACAATATTACAAAATAGAGCCACTATTGAGTTACTATTATTAAAACATCATATTGTATGCTAGCAATTCCCTGGAATGTGCTGTCTTAACATTACAGATAATTCTAATATTATTCAACAACAGATAGATAAAATAAAACAACAAGTTAACAAAATCTATGAGAGCCATGTTTGGTCAGGTTTAGGGCAATGGTTTCCATGGTTAAGCTCTTTACTGGACACCGTTATTATGGCTCTGCTAATTCTCCTTTTTGGTCCTTGCATACTCAGATGCCTCACCGAATTCCTCCAAGACACTTCAAAGTGAGTCACTGAATTCTTCATGGTCACTGAATACCAGCCCTTGGGCATCCAACATCCACAGGACTTGGTGGGATACCCCTGAGAGATCTACTGCCCCTCCCAGCAGGAGGTAGTACGGGGACCTGTTGTCACCGGGCTCCTTCCCATGCAGCCCATCCCTACAATGCTCATTATCACTCATTATCAGTTCTCCCCAATCTTTTTTATCCTTCCAGAGTCTGGACTGAAGGGCTAATGATTCTCCCTGAGAAGAGGAGGGAACCAAAGAGTTAATAAGTGCCTAAGACTAGAAGGCCTTGAGGAAACATCTGGGGCAGTCAGTCCCAGAGAAGCCTGACAACTGCCCTGATTGATATACTTCCCTTAGCTCAAAAAGCCTTGAAGGAACAGAAACCATCTGGGACAAGCTCCCTTAGACAATTTTTGCTGAAAAGGCCTATTCTGAGCAAGGACACAAATAGCTACAAGTTCCTTTATCTACTTCCCTTGGACCTGCACCTGGGCTGATCTGTTTTTCATAGGATCCTCCTCGTAAGCTTGCACCCCAGTCAAGCTCAGTGCTTCAGCCTCCAACCCGCAGGAAGGTTGCTGCCCCTTGTTGTGCTTCAGTGAACAGTCTCTGTCTAAGATCAAGTCCGGTGTTTTCCTTTGCTTTTCTCTTTCACTTTTCTTATAGCCACCACGCCCGGCTAAGGTGGATTTTTGTTTGCTTGTTTGTGAGATCATCCTTTTATCATGAACCTTCCCCTACAAAATCTATCCCATTTCAACCTTTTAATATGGGCAGCCGTCTTGACCAAGTCACCTCTTAAAAGCCCCACATCTCAACCCAGTTTCTATGATAACTAAGTTTCAATAGGCGTTTTGGAAGGGTTATTCAAGTCATTCCAATATTCCCCTTTTTACTCTGCTTTGTTTTGAGACAGAAGGGCCATTTAATCCAGGCCGACCCTTGAACTTGAGATCCTCTGGTCGCTGATTCCCAAATCTTGGGATTATACGTGTGTCAATCGTGGCTGTGCGGAGGGGAAAAAAAAATGAAAGCTCAGACAAAAGTCAGTTTCTTAAAAGCAAAGATAAGCCGGGTGTGGTGGCGCACGCCTTTAATCCCAGCACTCGGGAGGCAGAGGTAGGAGGATAGCCGTGAGTTCGAGGCCACTCTGAGACTCCATAGTGAATTCCAGGTCAGCCTGGGCTAGAGTGAGACCCTACCTCGAAAAACCAAAAAAAAAAAAAAAAAAAAAAAAAGCAAGGATAGCCAGGCATGGTAGTGCATGCCTTTAATCCCGGCACTTAGAAGGAAGAAGTAGAAGGATCGCTGCGTGTTCAAGGCCAGCATGGGACTGAATTGCAGGTCAGCCTGGGCTAGGGCGAAACCCTACCTCAAGAAAACAAAAACAAAAAAAGCAAAGATAGAGTAGATTACAAGAAAACTGAAGTGGCTGGGCAGATGGCTCAACAGTGAAGGCGCTCGCTCTGGAGTTGGAAACCCCATCATACACGTTAAAAAGCCAGCTGCAAAGTGGAACATTCCTCTATAGTTATAATGTGTGTATGTCAATGGAGGCAGATGTAGGGGAATCCCAAAGCGCATGAACCAACTAGTCTGGCATTCCGGGTGGCAGAGTAACAAGGGAGACCCTGTCTCAAATAAGGTGGAGCTGTGGAAGGAGAGGACCAATACCCTGAAGTTGTCCTGTGACCTCTACAAAGGTCCATGGAGCGCGCACGCACACACACGCACGCGCACGCTCACATAAATCAATAAAATGAAAAAGGAAGAAGCCCCATTTAATATTAAACAAGCCAGACGTGGTGTCACATGCCTTTCATCCCAGCACTCGGGAGGGAGGCAGAGGTGGGCAGATCACTGTGACTTGAGGCGCGCGCAGTGGTGATGGCCAGGCTGCAACCATTGTCGGTCTCTCTGGGAGCTGCTGGAGCGGCAGGGCATCCGGGTCCGGCGGGAGACGACGTCACCGGGCAGCGGCGGCGGCAGCGCGAAGATGGAGAGCATGGGCCACAGCAGGGGCAGCAGGACTGACTCCTGGACATGCGCAGCCGAAGTCGACGCGGCCGCCTGGCGCGGCCAGGTGTCCTGTACCAAGGCTGCGGGGGTGGGGGGTTGCCGCCACCTCCCATAGGCTTGAAGCAAGGAGAGGGCTGGATATCGGATTGGGCAAAGTCAGAGTCTCCTTAAATCATAGCATTTGGATCTGTCTCCTGGAAAGATTCAGAGGAAGAGAAGGAGGAGGAGGAAGAGTGGGACAAAAAGCTCCACTGGGAGGTAACTAATAAAATGGTTTCTATCGTGACTCAGAATCTGCCGTCCATCCTTCTTCCCTGCACCCGTCTTGTGTCCTAGGAAATCAAGCATTCCGTCTTCCCACGGTGGAAAAAAAATACTCACCATCTCCTCTATATTCGCATGCAGAATAAGGCGGAAAGCTCACAGTTGTCCCGGTTCTCTCCTTCCTTCCCTGCTCACCCTCTTCTGTGTTCCCTGAATCTCTCTCCTCCCCTGCCCTACTGCTAATATTACTCTTGCCCTTCTATTCCTATACTACCCTTTTCTCGGGGTTCCCCATCTTGGAAAATGACTCCGATTCTTTACCCAGAGATTGGGAACAGAACCTGGGCACATTCAATTCTCCGTCCCTGACCATGTACATATATCCATTATAATATCCCTGAAGTCACACTGGAGCGCCAAACCCAGCTTTTCTTGCCCATGACAGCTCTAAGAGCCCTGGGAAGATGCCTCAAGTATGTCAGCATCTCCTTCACTCATGTACAGTAGGATAACACATAACAGGGTCCACCTTTCAAAGCCTGGGTGTGAGCTGAAAGAATGAAGTCAGAGAGCTCTAATTCTGTCTCCACCTGGCTCCCGTGTTTCATGTACATACCTAGATTGACTTTATTACTGAAGATTGAATCCTTGAGCATGCCAAACAAACACCCTACTACTGATCTACAACTCACTTAGATGGATGGTGTTGCAGTTAACTTTGTGTTGCTGAGACAAAAACCTGACCAAAAGGACGTGAAAGGAGGAAAGGATTTTTTGTGGCTTACTGTGTTGAGGGGAAGCTTCATGATGGCAGAGGAAAACAGAGCATGAGCAGAGGCTGGACATCACCTCTGCCACAGCAGGTGGAAAACAGCATCAGGAGAGTGAGTCAAACTCTGTCAGGGGGGTACTGGCTATCACACCCCCAAGCCTGCCCCCAACAAGACACATCCTCCAGCAAGGCTCCACCCACCAAACTGCCATCAGCTGGGGTCCAAACATGCAAAACACATGATTTTCTGAGGGCACCTGATACAAACCACCAAAGTGGCATTAATTTCCTCCCCTACACAATGGTATGTCCAAAATAGACTCTCCTCCTCCCTTCTCCAGACTTGACTGTTTATCTTACACCATGAAACAATATAAAGGGAGAGTACTTCTTCATCCCACCTGAGCCCTCAAGCCCTTGGTTGTGAGATCCCTGATGGGCTGCTCGTTCTTGTGTTCAGTGGAGTTCCCAACTGTTGCTTTCCTGCTTTAACACTACGCAGATCCTTCTGTCTACCCCATGACCATCAGTTCCAACTCCTTTCCCATTCCTTACATTCCCCAGTCCATTATTTCAGTTGCCTTCTCACACACTCTCCCAGTGGAGTTATCTCAGCCTCTTGCACCTGAAAAATTCAAGGTGAAGATCAAAAGGTTGAACCACTTGCTATAGAAACTCATCACAACACGTGGGTATTTTGTTAGTTAACTTGTTGCTGGGCCACAATACCTGGCAGAAGTGAGTTTAAGGGAGTGTATTAGCTACTTTCTCGTTGGTGGAACAAAATGTTCAATCATAAGCAACTTAGGGAAGGAAAGAGTTTATTTAAGCTTACTCTTCCAAAGGGTACACTGTTATGATGGGGAAAGTATGGCAAGAGGTGGAGGCCAGTGTTATACAGTCATATCAACAGAGAAGTAGAGAGAGTGAAAGGCAAGCAGGGCTAAGCGACAGTACCTAAAGGCTTGCTCCTAGGGACACACTTCTAACAGCAAGGCTCCACCTTCTAAAGGTTCTCCAACCTTCCCAAATAGTACCATTCTGTTGGGGACCAGGTATTGAAAGAAGCCTATGGGGTCATATTCCATTCAAACTGCCACATTCTGCTTCTGATGCCGTGGGCTGTATGAACATCTCATGATACAAAATGAATTCAGTCTAACTTGAAAGTTTCCATAGCTGGGCATGGTGGCACATGCCTTTAATCTCAGTGCGTGGGAGGCAGAGGTAGGGGGACTGCTGTGAATTCAAGGCCACCCTAGGACTACATAGTGAAATCCAGGTCAGCCTGAGCTAGAGTGAAACCCTACCTCGAAAACCAAAAAAAAAAAAAAAAAAAAAAACTTTCCATAGTCTTTACCAGTTCAGACACTGTTCAACAATTCAAAGTCTCATCGAAGACTCAAGGCGGTCTCTTCAATTATGTACTTCCAACATGTAGTGGCACCGGTTTGAATTACATGTATCCCCATAAACTCGTGTGTTCAGAAGGCCAGGATTCCAGATGATGTTAGGCTGGGAGTAGGACCCGTGCTGAAGGAGGAGTGTGGTTGGCGCTGGGATTACGGGTGGGGTGTTACAGCCAGCTCCCCCTTGCCAGTGCTCGGCACGCTTTCCTGCGCCTGGTGTCCACCTGATGTTGGACAGGAGCCTATGCCCACCTCTGCTCTCATGGAGCCTCCCCTCGAGTCGGTACAACACAATAAACCCGTACCTCTCACAAGCTGCTTTTGGTCACGTGTTTTGTGCCAGCAACAAGAAGGTAACTGCAATAAGCACAGAATAAAGATTCCCATTCCAAAAGGGAGACACGAAAGCACAGCAAGGAAGAGGTTGGACCAAAGCAAGACCAAAACCCATCAAGGCAAACACCAAGCCCGCAGCTCCATGCCTGGTATCCGGGACTAGTGATGAAGTCATCTGGGCTCCAGAATGCTTGGGTAGCTTCCCCCCTCCAGCTGTGCCGCCTATAGCTTCTCCATGGTCCAGATCTACCCACAGCCCACAGCTCTTCTTGACCAATGTCCCATGGTCCTGGCATCTCCAACATACTAAGATCTCCACTGCAACGTAGGGTCCTCCTTGACAGCTCCACGCAGTGGCCTCCCAGGGCCTCTTGGCAAGGATTTCAACAATGTCTCCTATTGCTTAGCTGCAGTATCCGTCTGGGACTGTGGTGCAGTACTCCATGACCTCTTCAATCTTCTCTTTCTTTCTTCCAAAACCAGTACTACATGGGGGATGCTGTAAATTTTGCTATAAGACCAGGATGAAACATTGTGCCCATGGAAAACTACTGTAGCTGCCTCCGTGTGCTGACCTTGGGAAACAGAGACCTCTTTCAGCATTCTTCTTTCAGCCATTTTCCCTTAAAAATGCATTTCTATTAGCTTGCTCCTTCAATGGGTGGATTTTGCCCTCACAGCATCCTTCATATTGCCCCAGTGCAAAGTGATTGGCTTATCTTCTTTGAAAAAGAAAACAAAATATTCATTTATTTATTTGCAAGCAGAGAGAGATAGAGAGAAGAGAGACAGGCAGAGAGAATAGGCACACCAGCCACTGCAAAGAAACTCCACGTGTGTGCACCAGTTCGTGCATCTGGCTTTCTGTGGGTACTGGGGAATTGAGCCCAGTTCATTAGGCTTTGCAGGCAAGGACTTTAACTGGTGACATTGACTTATCTCTAATAGTGGTAAAAGGTCTTCCACAATTACAGCTGAAGAAGCTGCAGTTTTTGTGCGTGGTACTTTTTTTTAAATTTTTATTTATTTATTTGAGAGTGACAAAGAGAGAGAGAGAGAGAATAGGCGCGCCAGGGCCTCCAGCCACTGCAAATGAACTCCAGATGCGTGCGCCCCCTTGTGCATCTGGATAACATGGGTCCTGGGGAACTGAGCCTCAAACCGGGGTCCTTAGGCTTCACAGGCAAGCACTTAACTGCTAAGCCATCTCTCCAGCCCTGTGCCTGGTACTTTAAACTTATTCACATTTCTTTCTGTGTCAAACTTTAAATTTTTCACGTTTTTCTACTATATTTCCCTGTGTTCCATTGCAAATCTGAATCAGAGTAGCAAACAGAAACCAATGCCACAAATTCAATGGCTTTCTGTCTTGAAAATTTTCTCCCCCAAACACATTAGTTTATTACGTTTATTATTATTTCTAAAAACATTTTATTTACTTATTTATTTCCCAACAGAGTAAAGGAGAAAGAAAGAGAGAGTGTGTGAGCACCAAGGCCTCTTGCCAGTATAAATGAACTCCAGTTGCATGCACTACTCTGTGCACCTGGCTTTACGTGTGTATTAGGGAATTGACCCCAGGCCCTCGGGCTTTACAAGCATCTGGCTTTAACCACTGAGTCATCCCTCCAGCCCCCAAATTAGGAGTTATAGTACTGTGGTGGTTTGATTCAGGTGTCCCCCATAAACTTAGGTGTTCTGAATGCTAGATTCCCAGCTGATGGAGATTTGGGCATAAATGCCTCCTGGAGGCAATGTATTGTTGGGGGCCAACTTGTGGGTATTATAGCCAATTTCCCCTTGCCAGTGTTTGGCATGCTCTCCTGTTGCTGTTGTCTACCCGATGTTGGCAAGGAGGTGATGTCCACCCTCTGCTCATGCCATCGTTTTCCCCTGCCTTCATGGAGCTTCCCCACGAGTCCATAAGCCAAAATAAACCTTTTTTTTTTTTCACAGAAACTGCTCTTGGTCGGGTGATTTTGGCCAGCAATGCAAACCTGACTGGCACAAGTATCATACCACAGGATGGGCGTGGCATGGATGAGTACCAAAGCCAGAGAGGAGAGGGAGAGAGAGAGAGGAGAATGAGACTGACTCTGGAACTCCAAAGAACATAGGATGCATTTTACTTTTAGAAAGGATAAGGGAAGGGGGTAAGTTCTATTCCAAGTGACTCAGCCTAAGTGCTCGGAGTCATGGAGGCAATGGAGAGTGGGAAGATAAAGCAAGCCTACAAGGCCTCGAAGGAGGAGGGTTACTGCTCTTCGGTAGGACCCAAAGCCACACAGAAAACAGGGCCTGGTCTTCGTGTCTGGCTTTATGTGAGTCTTGGAAAATCAAACCCAGACCAGCAGGCATTGTAAGGAAGCACCTTTAAACAGTGAGCCATCTACACAGCCCAAGTCTGTTACTTTTAAATTAAACTTCATTCACATTCTCAGAATGCAGGCAGTGTCTTCCTTTCCTTCTTTCTTTACCTCTTTCTTTCCTTCTTCTTTCTTTCTTTCTTTCTTTCTTTCTTTCTTTCTTTCTTTCTTTCTTTCTTTCTTTCATTTTTTGCAGCCAGTTTATTGACTGTAATATTACATGAATGGTTTCCTAGCCCAGTTACTGATGAAGTCCGTTTTCTCCTTTGAAAGCTCCTGATTCACACTTCCACAGGCCACATTTCTCTCAGCCTTTTGGTCTTTCAAGTTCCTACCAGAATGGTCCACTAAGCTCTGCTTATAGCACTGTAAGGCATCTCTAGCCCAAATTTCCAAATCCTTCCACATTTCTCCATCAAACCAGTTCCAAAAGCTTAATCATCACATGTTCAGGTTTATAACGGCAATGCTCTTAGGGAAGGAACGGGTTAGGCATACAGTTCCAGAGGGAGGAGACTGTCATGCAGGGGAAAGCATGCCAGGAACAAGAAGGCAGTGTTCACATGATCACACTGTCACATCATCAGGGAGGAAGTAGAGATAGTGGAGAGCAAGCAGGGCCAGGCTGTAAAACCTCAAGGCCATTCCCAGTAGCATACTTCTTGCAGCAAGGCTCTACCAGTAAAAGGTTCTACAGCTTTCCCAAGTTGTGCCACTGGCTGGTTACCAAGTGTTCAAACAAGCCCATGGGGGTCATTTTACATTCAAACCACCACCGGAAGGAAGGCTTCATTTCAGTTTATACTTCTAGGTTACAGAGTTGGTCACATTCAGCCCACAGTGAAGGAGCAGAGAGCAATTAATGTTGATTCTCAGAAAGCTTTTGCCTTTTTATACAATCTACGACTCTGACCCATGGAATGGTGCCACTCACAGTTATGATAAGTCTTTCCATCTCAATTATCCTAATAAAGAGGCTAATTTAATCTAGACAATCCCTCCCTGATGATTTTAAATCCTGTCAACTTGTTAATGAACATAAATTATCACAAGTGTAAATGAAGTGTCTTATTAAAAATGCACCATGAGGACTGGAGAGATGGCTTAGTGGTTTAGGTGTTTGCCTACAAAGCCAAAGGACCTGGGTTCAATTCCCCAGTATGCATGTAAGCCAGATGCACAAGGTGGGCATGCATCTGGAGTTCATTTGCAGTGGCTAGAGGCCTTGGTGCACCCATTCTGTTTCTTTCTTTGTCTCTCTCTCTCTCCTCTCTCTCTCTCTCTCTCTCGTTGCAAATAAATAAATAAATAAATATAAATAAAAACCAAAATCAAAATTAAAAAGTGCACCATAAGCCAGGCTCAGTGGCACATGCCTTTAATCCCAGCACTCAGACAGCCAAGGTAGGAAGATGGTTATGAGTTCAAGGCCTGCCTGAGATTACATTGAGAATTCCAGGTCAGCCTGGGCTAGAGTGAGATCCTACCTAGAAAACAATAACAATAACAACAAAAAGTACACCATGGGAATATCCTCTGCTATAATGCCATCTCTACATACATAGGGATATTTGTCTGCCTTTCCCCATGTGTCCTTAGCACCTAGAATAATGCTCAGTGAAGAGTGCCTACTCACTAGAGGGTTAGGGTTATTGAATTCATTATCATTATTATTATTATTTTTTAGTTTTTCTGAGGTAGAGTGCTGACCCAAATCTTACTCTGTAGCCTCAGGCTGGCCTTGAATTCATGGTGATCCTTCTACCTCTGCCTCCCAAGCGCTGAAATCAAAGATATGCACCACCACACCCTGCTGCATGATGACTTTAATGGTGTAATTCTGTTCTTTCAAATATACCTCAAACATCTTAGGTTTTGGGAAATGGTTTAACGGGAGAGTGCTTGTCATGCAAGCATGAGTGCCTGAGAGGGGCTTTGATGCCCTGAATCTGATCCCCAGCATCCATGTAAATAGCTGAGTGTGGCCTTGCATGCCTATAACAGAGACAAGAGAATCGCTGGTGCTTTCACACCAGCCAATGTGAATGAAAAAAAAAATGGCAGTTCCAGGTTCAGTGAGAGACTCTGTCTCAAGGAAACAGCAGTGGACAAGTGAAGAGTGATAAAGGCCACCTGATCTCTGCTCTGGCAGAGAGTAAAAATAAAATTTAAAAACTCACACATCTCTACACAAGACTGACAAGAGTCAATAACTGAGAGCCATTTGCAAATGTTTATTGTCAGTGACTTACGCAGGGTACATGAATATGGTACTTTGCAGTATGGAACACACACTGAACAGGAAACTCGGGAAAGAAATTGTCCATCCACTTTGATAGTGGAGCAAGGCTAGTATAGATGCTCATAGTGCTATTTTCTCTGTTTGTAATTTTAGAGGAAAAAAGCTTATGACTAAACACCTAGAACTACTTTGGTAATAACACCTTATGTGAGGAGAGAAGTGTAGTGCTATTCTATGCAAAGAATGGTCAATACTTTCTTCATAAGGTAAGTGTAGAAGTAGAAGAATAGAAATCTGCATCAGGTATGTTTTTCTCAAGATATTATTAGTATCTAACAGAGTGCTTACCACATATCAAACACAGGGGTTACAGAGTACTTACTACATAACACCAGTGCTATCAGAGTGATTCACACATAGTAGAAACAACACTTAAAGCATTTGGCATATAGTAAAATAAAGCTTACAAAGTTCTAGGCATATAGTAATAGCATTGCTTATAAAAATTCTCTTTTTGTTTTTTGGCATTCCACGGTAGGGTCTCACTCTAGCTCAGGCTGACCTGGAATTGACTATATAGTCTCAGGGTGGACTCAAACTCTGGGCAAACCTCCTACCACTGCTCCCCCACCCCCGAGTGCTGAGGTTAAAGATATGTGACAACATGCCTGGCTATTTTTTTTGTGGTAAAAGTTTTGTACATGCTGGAAATAATGCTAACAAATTAGCAGAAAACAAGAAAAGTGGTAACAATGCTTGCTCCAGTAAGACCAATCCTAACACACACACACACACACACACACACAAAGTACTTACAGAGTGTTTGGTACACAGTAAAAACAATGCTCACACAGTGACACAGAATAAGAACAATGTTAAGAGGATATTTGTCACCAAGTAGAAATAATGTTTAAAAGAGTCCCTGGCACATGGAAAAAATGATGATGTTTAACTTCACAATTATGAATTTTTCCTTTTGATGTTGAGGAGTACATAGTTATGCCCATCACCATGAATGGTCAACAACTTCATTGAATATCCCATCCTGGGCAGATTTTACCTGTCTGGGGCTGAGATAATGAGAGAAGAAAAAGAAGTGCAATGAGTTCCCATGCCAGGTCAGTCAGTAACCAACTCTTCCAACTGCCCTGCAAAGCCTGGATGCTCCCTTCTCCCCACCTCAGGATTTCTGCTCCTCCAACCAGACCCTCTCCTCAGCCCACACTGACCACTTCAACCAGGCCTCAGTACTCCCACACCAGAGGAAGCTGTGGCCTGCACACTGAGAGCTTACCTCAGGATTGGGAGCCCATAGAATCCTGGGTAGGAAGGGTCTCCCATATATAGAACATGGAATGGAGAAAGCATGGGACATTTCATTTGGTTTCAATGCTGTACCCAAAGGATTAAACATGAATAATTTGGAGGTACAATTGACCAAATTGGATCCCAATACGATATCAGGAAGATGCATTTCTTTTGGGGGGAGGGGTTGTAGATATGTCAAAGGTCTACTTACAGACTCAATCTTCTTCATCAGGGTCGCTGATTTCTTCATAAGACACCAGTTGCTTCCTTTCCCGCAACTTGAGGGTCCAGGCACCCACATGGCTGCTGCTAGGCTCTGATATGGGAAAGGTTATCAAATGAAGGCTGGACAGGAAGACAAATATTTGGCCCTATTTTATCAGAAAAGTCGAGGGCTTATGCATCCCATGTGCCCATGGTCCAGCTTCATGCTTTTCTTTTCACATCTTCTGGCTCAATGAAGCTGAGACAGAAACTCCACATCAACACAGCCAAAAGACCAGTCCACTTTTCAGTTTCTGGACCCTCCCATAGTCCAGGGTAGAGAAAACAACCTTCACCTGACTAGAACGTTCCCTCATACCCTATGTCATTTAGCATATATTTGTTAAGGGCATACTATATATCAGACATTGACTAGAGTAATTCCTATGTGACTGTGTGGAACAGAATTACCCAGAAAACTTTCATGATATGAGACCTTGCAGACTTACTCTAATACTAACAACTCCATAGTATGGTCCAGGAATCTTAGGCTCAATGGTTTAGAAGGTTTGTCCAATGCCCAATGTCACATGGCATTTAGATGGAGGAGAAGTCAATCTGTGATTTTGAACTCCTGTCTAGCATCTTACCTGTTGATGCATGACCTCCTTGGCCCAGCCAGGCCCTGGACTTGAGTAGGGCCCATGCTACATATTCAGCCATATCCTTGACCATAGCTAAGGAAACCAGAGGGATTCCTTCCTTCATCATTTGCACTCACCTGATACATTCTCACTGGGCATTTCCAAGGCACTTTCTCTTCCCAGGGGGTGCATCTGACTCTCAACTAGTCCTGAGTCATGTACATATGGCACTTTCTTTTCATTATTTTCTTCCTGTTTGGGTTTCTTCAGCGTCTTCTGTATGTGACGGGCACATATAAATGGTATCAGTCACACTTCTCTAGTTCTTTAGAGCTCATAAAGCATCTTTGCATGCATTGCCTTAATGTCACCACTGAGGAATCATTATACTATATGTACTTAAAGATGAAAAACATGGAAGCTTCCAAAGGAAAGTAATATACTAAATGAACAATGCCTCCAGAACTAAAACTCTTGTCTTCATGCTTTGTCCAGCCTGACATGCTTGGAAGCGACAAGAGTCTCCATGCAATTCACAGTATTGTGTGAAATGAAAATTTGGGGGATAAAAGCATTAGAAGAATGCACAGCACCTGTGCAAGGCAGGTATTCTAAAAACTACTGGGCATCACAACAAGCTTGTGGACAGTTCCACTCATAGTAAATGTCAAAGTAAACACAGGGAGAACACACAGATGGATAAGGTTGGTGTGGAGGTAATGCAGGGAAAAAATAATATTGAGCTGTAAAAACTGACTTAGTTATCAAAGAAAATAGTGCCACATGTGACATCCCACCTTATTCTGGTGAGAACATTAAATGTGGAATTAAACAAGGGGGAACATGCACCAATTCTGCTGCATCAAGAAGTTTCATCTCTCCCTAATCCTAAACTACCTTTCATTCACCTTCCTCATTCATGCATGAAGGAATTCAAGTAAGACAAGCTAAAGTACTTTCTGATCTTGTAAACACTTTCCATTCATTTTGTTTATTTGGGTGTTGGGAAGGAGAGCAAAGAATCACTAGGGCTTGCTGACAGACTGGAGCTCCATGTTGAGGGAGAGACCTCATCCAAGGCAATACATGGATGAGTGAGAAGAAATGGACACCCCACATTCCCCTCTGGCTTTTATAAGCATGTGCATGGTGTGAACGTATCTGCACACACACGTGCATGCATCACACGCAATTATCAAGCTACCAATGTTATACCTTCACTGTGATAATAGATGAGAGGGGCTGGGGATGTAGGCCATTGGTAGAGCACATACTAATGTGCCAAGCTCTGGGGTCCATCCCCAGCTTAAAAGAAACAGAAAGACAAGGAGCAAAGAGAGAGATAAAGAAAGAAAAAAGAAGAGAAGTGGGGACATGAGAGCCAAGATAGATTTGATGGTCTCCAACTCTTACCAACATTGACATACCTGGAGTGACCAAGGCACTGACATTCTTTAGATTTGAAACACACTCACCTGGCAATTTTTCTGTGGCGTGACAAAAGTCCTCTCAGGAGACTCATCTGCATGAGAGTGATAAGTCAGAATGGTTTCGTGGCTAATAACTATTTCTCAATTCCAGGCCCCTATAGCGTTAGGAACGTTGGAGCAGAGGGTGGCTGTCCACTCAAGGAGGAGGAGCAGGTGAAGAACGACATTTATTTGTTGTGTTGACTCAGAAGTCTCCTTTTGGTGGTTTATAAAATATGGACTAAACCTCATCAGTACCTCAGTTTGTCCCATTACACTTTCTTACACTCACCCCCCAATTATTAAATTGATTGGTAGAAAATTTGAACTGTACACACTGAAAGATAAGTGACACTTAAAAATCATTGCACAAGTACAACCGGTGAATCTCAAGTGTTAAATGAACAAGGAAGATTGATGATTTAGCTCGGTGGTGCTAAAAACCTGTCTAATGTAAACACTAATTTTTTTTTAAAGCACCAACTTGAAGATAACTCCAGCCCTTTGTTTTCAGATCTATTACAGTGATTGTGTGAGCTTCTAGATTCAGTACTGTGTAACTGGAATCCTGTCTAACAGGCCTGTGGGAGACACTGAAGTCTCTTTAGTATACAGAGCAGAAGAGAGAGTGAGCACATCCATTCATTACACATTGCTGAAATGCACAAGATCCGTCACCACTAAAACTGGCATGGGCATAATGGCTCATGCTGGCTCATGATTGTAATCCCAGCACTCAGGGAACTGAGACAAGAGAATTTTAGGCCACCCTTGGATACAGAGTTCTAGTCCAGCCTAAGCTACATAGTATGGGCCCCTATTCCAAAATATGGAGGGCTGGAGAGATTGCTCAGTGGTTAAGGTGCTTGCCTGCAAAGCCTGATGGCCAGGGTTTGACTCTCTAGTACTCACATAAAGCCAGATGCACAAAGTGGTGCATGCATCTGGAGTTATTTTTTTGCAGCAGCTGGCGGCCTTGGCACGCCCATTCTCTCTGCTTGTAAATAAATAAATAAATAGAGAAATAATTTTAAAATAATGAAAAATGAATTAAAAAAATCTTCTAAGCCGGGTGTGGTGGCGCACGCCTTTAATCCCAGCACTCGGGAGGCAGAGGTAGGAGGATCGCTGTGAGTTCGAGGCCACCCTGAGACTACATAGTTAATTCCAGGTCAGCCTGGACCAGAGTGAGACCCTACCTTGAAAAACCAAAAAAAAAAAAAAAAAAAAAAAAAAATCTTCTATTGGGTCTGCATCCCTTTTCATGTACATTGTATTGCTTCTCTGACCAATGGGAAAAAAAATAATTTTGTGTTTGTGTGTGTGTGTGTGTGTGTGTGCATTTGCTAGCATGGGAAATGATACAGAGTTATCATCTCTAAATAAACATATAAACAACTCCCTTCTAAGGTGAAAATATAGAACCTATTTTTTGTTGGAAATGGAAATTAATCTGGTTTTGACAAAATATAGGGAAATATCTATTACATTTTTTATGCATTCTTATAAAATTGACTGTGAACTTTTAGGTCAATTTGTCATTTAATTAAAATTGTAATTACCCTGTTGTTCATTAATAGTGTTCATCAGGAAGTACATATCCTCCAGAAATGGAACTGTTTCGATTCCCTTATTGGACTTCGGGGTAAGTTGGAAGTATAGGAGCAATTCCAAACCAGCCTAGAGATGGATTTAAGCAAAACCACAGCAAAATACACTCTTCTTTTGAAAAGTGAAGGTGTATAGGTTTTTATTAGCCACAGCAGAGAAGCGGGAGAGACTAAGATCCACCAGAAAGGAGGAAAATGGCCAGAATCTTGTAAGGCAATTGTAGCCCTGATCCAGGCAATCCACACAACCACTCAGCGCTGCCCACCCAGTGCCGAGCTGCAGGAGCAGACACCAAACTAAAGGATTTTCCAACCTCATCAGCCTCCTTGCAAAGTCAAGAAACCTGAAGGGGAGACAGCAGAGATCAGCTAACAAGTTGCTCAAAGGGATACCATTGGGACCAGCTAAGCAATTCCAGTACAACTCCTGACTTCCTGCACTCTCCCATCCCCCAACCATCAAAACTGTGAACCTCCAGAGAACACATTCAGCTCCTGGCAGCAGGGCATCCAGCACAGCTGATCAGAGCACCAGATCCACAGCACAACATGGAGGGATCAAGGTGGGCGCTCATGATCGGTGAGGTTGGAAGCCACCCCAAAAGGTAACAAGGCCAACTGACCAAAAAAAACAAGTAATGTAGGCCTTCACTAGAAGTGCTAATCTCTCTTTCCATGTCAGGGCAGGTTATGGGTTACATATTCTTGGTTGGCTTTACCATACTCAATTAAGCTGTATTTGGGGGGTTGACTATTGTTGCTTTTGATGCTTTCAGATTTATATGGCCTTTGTTTTGTTTTGTTGTTGTTGTTGTTTGTTTTGGTTTTTTTGCTTCTGCCATTATTGGGGTAAGGTCTGATTCACATCCACGCTGACCTGGAACCCAATTCAGAACAGAAATCTCAGCCTCCTAGCTGACAAGATTAAGGATGTAGAGCAACACACATCCTTAGGGATTTTAGCTTTATAAGGTTATCTGTTTGTTTTAATCCCCAGGCTTGCATACTATGTGCTGGTTTTTATTGAATGTGTATACTGCTCAGTAGAAATTTAAAATTTGCCAGTAAATTGTTCCACCCAGCCCACTAGAATAATTGAATAGCAGGCAAACTCAACACCTAGAATTACTTGTGCAGTTGAACTGGGGTACAAGAGCTACACTTGGCACCTTAAACTCATATCCTGAAAGTATATAAAGGTGCTGCAGTTAAGTATAAAACCTAAGAGACACTATGAAAAGATGAAACATAAGGATTCAGGGTATAACAGAAGGAGAAGAATTTCAATCCAGAGGCTTAGTAGGCATTTCCAACAAAATCATAGAAGAAAATTTTCCCCAAATTGGGAAAGAAATGCCAATGCAGATATAAGAAGCTTTTAGAACACCAAACAGACAAAACCTGGAAAGAACCTCTCCTTGCTGTGTTATAATTAACCTACTAAACATGCAAACCAAAGAAAATATATTGAAAGCAGTTAGAAAAGGCAAGTCACCTACAAAGGCAAGCCCGTCAGAATAACAGCAGATTATTCAACATGAACTTTAAAAGTCAGAAGGCTTGGAATGATGTATTCCAATTTCTGAAAGATAACACCTGTCAACCAAGATTACTTTATCCTGCAAAGCTATCTATCCAAATTGATGGAGAAATAAGGACATTCCACAACAAAAACAGGCTAAGAAATTTATGACAACTAAACCAGCTCTACAGAAAATACTTGAAGGAACCCTTCATGCTGAAGAGAAAGCAAAAAACACACAGGAGGAAATAGAAAAAAATAAACCATACTCAAATAACAGTTAAAACAAGCTAGTAAAGGGAAAACAGGAAGCACTACAAAATAAGAAGAATGGTGAGAATAAATACATACCTTTCAATAATAACTCTTAATATCAGTGGCCTCAATGTCCCAAACAAAAGACACAGGCTTTCATACTGGATGAAAAGGCAGGATCCTGCTATTTGTTGCCTCCAGGAAACTCTAAACAAAAGATAAACACTGTCCTATGGTGAAAAGATGGAAAACGGTATTTCAAGCAAATGGGCCTAGGAAACAAGCAGGGATTTATATCCCAATATCTGACAGGATATACTTCAAACCAACATTAATGAGGAAAGATAAAGGTCATTTTATACAGATTAAGGGAATACTCAAACAGGAGGACATTACAATCCTAAACATATATGCACCTAACATGGGGGCTCCCAATTTCATCAAACACTATTAAACTTAAGGTCACAGATAACACCAAACACAACTGTAGTGGGTGACTTCAATACCATACTCTCATCAATGGACCAGTCATCCCAGCAAAAAATAAACAGAGAGACAACTGGATTAAATGATGTATGGAACAAATGGACCTAAAAGATATCTATAGAACATTCTATCCAAATGCGGAAGAATATACATATTTTTCTCAGCAACACATGGAACATTTTCCAAAATGAACCATATATTAGGACACAAAATCTTAACATATACAGGAAAAGTGAAATAATCCCTTGTACTCTATCTAACCACAATGGGATTAAACTACAATTCAGCAACGAGAAAAACTACAAAGCATACACAAATTCATGGAGACTAAAGAGTACACTGTTAACTGATGAATGAGTCATTGAAAAAATCAAAAATGAAATCAATAAATTCATAGAATCAAATGATGATGAGACTACAACATACAAAATCCTTTGGGACACAATGAAGGCTGTCCTAAGTGGAAAATTTATAGCTCTAAGTGCCTATATTAAGAAATTAGGGCTGGAGAGATGGCTTAGCAGTTAAGTGCTTCCCTGTGAAGCCTAAGGACCCCGGTTCGAGGCTCGATTCCCCAGGACCCACGTTAGCCAGATGCACAAGTGGGTGCACGCGTCTAGAGTTCGTTTGCAGTGGCTGGAGGCCCTGGAGCGCCCATTCTCTCTCTGTGTCTCTATCTGCCTCTTCCTCTCTCTGTCACTCTCAAATAAAAACAAAAAATTTAAAACAATAACATAAAATAAATAAAAAGAAATTAGAGAGTTCACTAGTAAACAATTTAATGACTCACCTTAAGGCCTTGGAAAAAGAACAATAAGACAAACAAAAATAAATAGACAGGAGGAAATAATAAAGATTATGGCAGAAATGAATGAAATAGAAACAAAAAAAAATCCAAAGAATCAATGAAATAAAGAGTTAGTTCTCTGAAAGGATAAACAAGATTGATAAACCCTTGGCAAATCTGACCAGAAGAAAGAGAGAAGACACAAAAATTAATAAAATTAGAGATGAAAAAGGCACCATTACAACAGATACTAAAGAAATTCAGAAAATCATAAGGACATACTTTAAGAATATACATGCCTCTAAGTTTGAAAATCTGAAAAAAATGTATGATTTCCTTGATTCATATGACCTACCAAAATTAAATCAAAATGAGATAAACCATTTAAATAGACATATAACAAGTACAGAGATCCAAGCAGTTATAAAAAAAAAAAAGTATCCCAACCAAAAAAAGTCTACGCCCAGATGGATTCACTGGTGCATTTTACCAGACATTCATGGAAGAACTAACACCACTGCTTCTCAAACTTTTCCATAAAATAGAAAAGGAAGGACTTCTACCAAACTCCTTCTATGAAGCTAGCATCACCCTGATACCAAAACCAGACAAAGACAGAACAAAAAGAAAAGAAAATTACAGACCAATCTCCCTCATGAATATAGATGCAAAAATTCTCAACAAAATATTGGGAAACAGAATACAAGTATATATCAGAAACATTATTCAGCCCAACCATGTAGGCTTTACTCCAGAGATGCAGGGATGCTTCAACGTATGCAAATCGATAAATGTAATATACTATATAAATGGACTGAAGGACAAAAATCACATGGTTATATCAATAGATGCAGAAAAGGCATTCAACAAAATCCAACATCCCTTCATGGTAAAAGTATTACAGAAACAGAATAGAAGGAACATATCTCAACATAATAAAGGCTATTTATAACAAACCTACAGCCAACATAATAATAAATGGGGGAAAACTTTTAAGTTTTCCACTAAATTTAGGAAGAAGACAAGGGTGTCCACTGTCCCCACTTTTATTTAATATAGTACTGAAAGTCTTAGCTATAGCAATAAAGCAATACTCATAAAAGGGATACAAATAGGAAAGGAACAGATCAAATTATCATTATTTGCAGATGACATGATTCTATACATAAAGGACCCTAAAGACTCTACAAGCAAACTGTTAGAGCACTTTTAACAACATAGCAGGATACAAAATAAACAAACAGAAATCAGTAGCTTTCCTATATACCAACAGCAAACATGCGGAGAATGAAATCAGGGGATCTCTCCCATTCACAATTGCCTCAAAAAAAGGACCTTGGAATAAGCTTAACCAAGGAAGTGAAGGATCTCTATGATGAGAACTTTAAAACTCTCAAGTGAGAAATTCCAGAAGCACTAGGAAATGGAACAATATCCCACATTCTTGGATTAGAAGAATCTATATTGCAAAAATGTCAATCTCACCAAAAGCAATCTACACACTTAATGCAATCCCCATTAAAGTTCCAATGAAATTCCAAATGAAATTAGACCCAGTCATTTCACTATACACAAAACTCAAGTTCCAATGGATTAAAGAGGTCAATATAAGACCTGAAACTCTTCAACTACTGGTAGAAAAAATAGGAGGCACTCTGCACAACATAGGAATGGGAAAAAACTTCCTGGACAAAACTCCAGTAGCCAAGGAAATTAAATAAGCACTCAACCAATGGGATCTCATGAAGCTAAAAACCTTTTGCACAGACAAACATACCATCAGCAGAGTCAATAGATTATCCACTGAATGGGAGAAAATCATTGCCCGCTATTCCAATGACAGAAGCCTAATATCTAGAATCCACAAAGAACTCGAAAAACTACACAACAAAAAAGTCAAACAATCCACTCCAAAAGTGAAGCAGAGAACTAAATAGGGAGTTCTCAGAGAAGGAATTCCAAATGGCTAACACACACTTAAGAAAATGTTCACCATCTATAGCCATTAGAGAAATGCAAATTAAAACAACAATGAGATTCCACCTTACCACAGTAAGCATAGCAAATATTGAAAAAATCAAATAGAAACAAATGTCGGTGAGGCTGTGGAGAAATAGGAACACTCATTCTCTGTTGGTAGGAATGTAAGATGGTACAACCACTGTGGAAATCAATTTGGAGACTCCTGAAAAGGATGAATACAGAGTTACCAACAAACCCTGTTATTCCCTTACTGGGCATTTATCCTAAAGCTCCACATCTCAGTTCAGAAATATTTGCTCAAATATGTTTATACCTGCTTAATTCATAATAGCTAAAAATTGGAACTAACCCAGGTGCACATCATGGGATAAATGGATAACCAAGATGTGGTATATCTACACGATGGAATTCTAGTCAGCAGTAAGAAAAAAAATGACACATTGAAATTTGTAGAAAAATGGTCAAACTTGGAACAGATCATTCTAACAGTTCATTCTAAGTGTACCCACACAATCACAGAAAGACAACCATCACATGATCACACTCATCTGCAATTCCTAACCTGGATCAGCCCAAGTTGCTGACATAACTGAATAGCATCTTGAGGCTTGGCCAATAGGGAGGATAGAGCTTGAGGTAAGGGGAAGGTTAGGGGAAAACAAAATGAACACAAGTTGAACTGGTACCATAGAATCCTATATCTGGAAGTCAGACTAAAAGGTATAACCCTCAAGAGGACCTTAGAGGGAGCACCTGAATTGAAGGGCCCTGGAGAGAGTGAGGTGAAACCTAACCTCAAATATCTCCTGTTTCTCTTTCTTCTCTGGCTTTTTCTTTTTTCTTTTCCCTTGGTTCTTTCCTGTAATGCTCTGTACCAGGATGTGGTCTACATCCACAATGAGCTGTTGATCAGAGAGACCTACTAGATCTCTCAAAAGAAACAGGACAGACTTCTGTAAGAGCACTTTCTTACCCATCAGAGGTTAATGGTAAGACCCTACTGCTGAAGACACCAAACACTGTCAACATGGACCACAGAAAGACCTGGTTGGAATGTGAAGGAGAACCAGCCCCCAGATAATTAGCCCATCTAATGCTGGAATGTGCTACATGAGCTACCAGGGTAAAGTGTCCAACATTGGTCCAAGCAACTCAAAGCCTAAGTGACTCAGAAGTGAACAACTTGACATGATTCTCACAAAACTGCAATAGTGGCACACAGCCATGGTGGACAACCAACTGCTCTTGGATTGGCTAACAGATCTGTTCAGTGGAAATGAAACCATATCTGGAACTGGGAAACAAGTCAGAATCATATCCAGATAATGAATCTGCTTTCCGTTGTCTAGCTCCCACAAACCTTAGACTATAAGAGGGTCTACACACTTTTAATACTCTCTAAATTGATAATGGTTATCCCATTTAACTGGTGCTGACTTCACTCTCCGTTGGAGAATCTGCTTGTCTTTTTCAGATGGGAACTGGACCTGAGGATATAAATGACCAGCGAATTTCAGCCCTGCCTCAGCTGAAACCACAGAGGAATTGGGGAAATGAGCAACTGTGCTGCTTTCTTAGTTAAGCTGATATCAGCACAAGGGTGATGGAGAAAGATACTGAGGACACTCAACACCTACCAAACCAGAGATCCAGGTGCTCCTAAGTGTCCATCACTGAAGGAGACTTAAAATGCTTCCAGCTTGGCTCAGAGAATTTTGCTGAAGAGGGGGCGGAAAGATTGTTAGAGCCACAAATTGGGACATTTTGCACAGAGACACTGCCTCTCCCCCATAACTTACTGCTGCCCCCCATAATGCATGACCCACTATCCCCATGGGGTTGACCTGCATCCTCAACAAGGAAGCCTCTTCAGAAAAGGGGCAGGGAGGAGGGAAAGTATGGTTCCAGCATGTGATGTTTACGTACAAAATATGTCCATACCTAATAATAAAATTTAATTAATTGATTAATTTAAAATTCCAATGGCATTCTTCACAGAAATAGGAAAAAACAATCCTAAAATCCATCTGGACACACAAAAAACCTCAAATAGCCAAAACAATTTTGAGCAACAAAAATATGGCTGATGGTATCACCATACCCGATTTTAAGCTATATTACAAACCCATAGTAACAAAAACAGCATGGTACTGGCACAAAGAGACACACATAGACTAATGGAACAGAAAGGAGGACCCAGATGTTAATCCATGTGTTATAACCATCTGATTTTTGACAAAAATGCCAAAAGTATTCATTGGAGAAAAGACAGCCTCTTCAACAAGTGGTTTTGGGAAAACTGGCTATCTATATAGAAAGATGAAAATATATCCTTTTCTTTCTCCATGCATAAGAATCAAGTCCAAATGGATCAGGGACCTTAGTATCAGACCTGAAACTCTGAAACTGCTAGAGGAAAAGGTAGGGGAAACCCTTCAACATATTAGCATAGGCAATGACTTTCTGAATATAACCCCAATTGCTCAGGAAATAAAACCACTAATAAACCACTGGGATTTCATGAAATTATAAAGCTTTTACACAGCAAAGGACACTGGGAATAGATCAAAGAGACAACCTGCAGAATGGGAGAACAAATTTGCCAGCTATAGATCTCAGAGAGGATTAATATCCAGAATATACAAAGAGCTCAAAAAAACAATAAGAAATCAAACAACTCAATTAAAAATGGGCTATGAAACTAAATAGAGAGTTCTAAACAGAAGAAATACATATGGCATATAAACATCTAAAAAAGTGTTCTACATCCTTAGCCATCAGGGAAATGCAAATGAAAACTACTTTGAGATTTGATCTCACACCTGTAAGAATGGCTCCCATGAAGAAAACAAATGACAATAAATGTTGGTGAGGATGCGGACAAAAGGGGAACCCTCCTATGAAATTTGCAGGGAAATGGATGGCTCTGGAAAGGATTACACTAAGTGAGATAACCCAGGCCCAGAAAGCCAAGTGTTGCATGTTCTCCCTCATATGTGGATCCTAGCTACAAATGTTTAGACTTGTGTGTGAGCTGGAACCAAAAAAAAAATGGTAGCAGAGGACAGCTAGCTGTGAAAGAGCTATAAGACAGGGAGGAGAAGGAAGGATTCTAGGGGATGGTATTGTATATATGTAAGTAGAAGAATAGATTACAAGGAGTGAGATGGCCTAATTGAGGACAGGGAAAGAGACTGAGTAAGAGAAGGGTGGTGGGAGGGTCAATCAAAATTCAAGATATTCTGAATAAGACTTTGAAAGCCTACTTTTTTGGATAATGGCACATCCAGAAGCCATCGATTGCTACTAGAAAAATTTAGCGCCTGGGATTGGATACCTTCCAGTGAGTTATTGGCCAGGAAGGTCCCTGTTGCCTCCAAAACATTGCATGCTATTGCCAAGGCCCTTGGTTTCCCATGAGTAACAGATGGTAAGACCCTATTGCTAAAGATTTCACATACCTGGGTGGCAAGGTCACAGAGAAATCAAACTGGGGCTGAGCTGAAAACCTTCTCCCTGTAAACCAGCAAACTGAAAACTGGAAAAAGCTACACTGCACGTAGCCCTATGGGAGACAAGTCATCAGTGGTGAAAACAGTGGACACTGGAACCCTCAAGTTTGGCCAGACAGGCTAAATGACCAAATGGGTGCCATAGTGGCATGTCTGCTCTGGGGGAAACCAACTGTTCTCTAATGGGACTGGAGGCCTCATCTATGGGAAGGAATACATGCTGGGTACTGAAGACTTAGTCAAAAGCCTATGGCAGGGGAGGTCATGAGCCTTAAGGGTATAAAGCCTGCTCCTGTCTGGATAAATGCATATATTATTCTCATCATCTTCCCTGAAAGCACTAAACTTAATGTTCATATTCATATATTAATACTACTCCCACTTTTGTTTAGAGAAACTTCTCTTTTCAGATGGCGATGACCACAGGGATGACCCAAAAGGCAACATAGTGCTGAGAAGAAGTGACAGAGGAGTGTCCAGCAGTGAAACATCTCTATCACACCCTCCAAAGTTTAGGGTCCATTGTGGAAGAGGTGGCAGAAAGAATGTAAGAGCCAAAGGAAGGGTAGGACTCCTTACAATGTCACTGTCCAGACAGAAATTGGCCTCAATACCCATGACCTCGCAGTGCCTAACAATATCTTAAGAAGACACTCATAATAGGAGTAAAAGATGATGACATCAAAATAAAAAGAGACTAATGGAGAGAGGGAGGGGATATGATAGAGAGTGGAGTAGTGAAGGGGAAAGTGGGGGGAGGGGATAGAAAGATCATGGTTCATTGTCTGTAAGTATAGAAGTTGTTAATAAAATAATAAAAAACAGAACTGTTTCACGGATAGGTAGAGGGCTCAGTAGGTAAGGATCCCAGCACCCACATTAAACAAAAGACATATTTCAAGTGTTCTGGTGGAGAATGACATTGAATCCACTAGGGTTTCAATAGTGTCCAACTAGTGCTTCATAGCTCTCCAATTAAACACACCAACCATAGCAGAAGCTATCTGCACAGCCTTCACCAATTCCTACCTTCCTTCCTGCTCCACTCAATGGTTTATATATTTACAATTTGTTTGGTATCCATGAAAGTATACATTCTATTCTTCATGTTTTAGAATTGTATATGATTTGTGTGTATTTAACTTTGTGCATCAGCTCTTTTCCCCTCAGCTCTGACCTATAGGATGGAAGAGGCATTTGTGAACGTTTTCCGGGCAGCTAGACTAAAAAGCGGTTGAGTTCAATTATATCCTTCACAGCCCTTTCCTTCCCACTCACCTTGATTCTCACAGCCATCGCCTTTATCAGAATCATTGTCCTTCGACTCTATGGCCTGTTTCTTGGACTGCATGAATACTGGGAGGTTAGTTTTCAGGCCTAGAAAGAATCAAAAACACTCGTTCCTTAAAAGATAACTTGAGGAGGTCTATGGAGATGGCTTAGTTGGTAAAGTGCTTGCCATACAAGCATGAGGACCTGAGTTCGGATCCTCAGCACCACATAAAGGCTGGGTTCAGCAGAACATGTCTATAATCCCATTTTTGAAGAGGTGGAGATAGGAGGATCCCTGGGACTTGATCGCCAGCTAATCTAGATTCAATATCAGTGAGAGACCTAGTCGTAGAAAATGAGATACTGAGAGTGACTGATGAAGACATCTGATGTTGACTTCTTTTTTATATTAAAGATTTTCACAGTTCTTTCTCAAATATTTTATTTATTTGAGAAATAGAGGGAGAGAGAGAGAATGGGCACATCAGAGACTCCTTCCACTGCAGACAAACCTCAGACACACGCACCACTTTGTGCATCTGGCTTTATATCAGTAGTAGGGAATCGAACCTGGACCATCATGTTTTGCCAGCAAGTGCTTTTTACGGCTGAGCCATCTCCAGCCCCTGAGGTTGACTTCTGACCACACACATGAGCACACATATACACATGCATGCACACCACCTGAAAAACCAAAAGCAGATAATCCGAGGAGGAAGGAAGGAGAAAGGGCTGGGATGGAGACATCAGCCCAAAGGGCTGCAGGAGGGCAATGTGCAGGCTGCAGGTCTGAGCCTATGGAAATAGTATAAAAGAGCAGGTGGCTCAGCAGCTGCCTTAGAATTTCTCCTGCATGAAAGGAACAGGGGGTGGGGTAGACACGTGCTGTAGCCTGAGAAGTCACAGCAGGGAAAGGGAGTGGATGGGGGGTTCTCATCTCATAGACTCCCAGGCTTGTCTGTATCCAGAACGTCCTGTTACCTAGTTTGGTCATGGTGGTGTAGTTTCTTTTCATATAGACATAGGTAGTTTTCTCCGAATAGCTCAGCTTTGCCCATTCTCTTTTGGAGAAGTATTGGGAAATGTCCTGGAAGGCCTAGAAAAGAAGGAATAGTACAGGGTAGCTGCCACTCAGCCCCACCACTTCCGCTGCTGCCGGACGTGTGTAATGCATTTGGGAATTTGAGGACACCTCTACTTGGTGATGTGCAAGTCACGTGAGAGGATAAGGACAACAGGCTCCTGCCTCTCCCTGGGCATGCAGTAGGTGCCTAATGTTAATGCCAACTTGTTCTCCTGCCTTCTGAAATGGACTGAAAGTGACCAAATGGGTGTAGTGCCAGGACACAGATCTACTGTTTTCAGTGAAGCTGGAGGAAGACACCATGAGTGAGGCTTTGAGTGTACTGCTGAGACCCTGATCTTTGTCCCCAGTGCCTCTGCTAGCTAAATGCAGCCCCTGAGAAATCCACTTCCCCTCCATTGTCCATGTGGCTACTTGTCTGCCCCCTGCAAGTCAGCTCACCTTGCAAGTTTTCTTTGACTTTTGTTTTTCTCCCAAGAGGCTCCTTGAACAGGAGCTATTTCTCTCCTTGGCACTGAGAATATTGTGATCTTGAAGGGACACAGATTGATTGTCTCCAGCCATGAAACTGAAGGGCCTGTAGAAGAACACAGAGGGACAGCAACACTCAGTCACCTGAAGCTGCCTTCTACTCCCTTCCACCATGGACTTCTCTGTCCCCGAGGAAGGACATGGGTGGGGTCCAATGGCAATAAAATGATTGGTGTATCTGGGAGAAATAACGGTTGAGAATTACAGGGTTAAAAAAACATAATTACAGAGATTTTTGGGCCCCTAGATGTGTATTTTAAACTGAAGGAAAAAAATTAAACAGCTTGTTGGATAAGCCAGGTACAAAAGGACAGACCCCACATGTTCTCACCTGTATGTGGAAGGCAAAACAGTTAATTTTACAGAAGGTAAAAGCCAAACAGTGATCAATAGTACATGGGGGAATGGAGGACAGTAGAATACAGTCAGACAATAGGTGCCAAATTCCGTTAGAGAGAAGAGTAAGTTCTAATGTTCCACAAGAGTGACCATAGTTTATAACAACTGGTTAGTTTACATAGAAGGAGGGTGGAGGGGCTGTAGAGATGGCTTAGCATTTAAGGCATTTGCCTGCAAAGCCAAAGGATCCCGGATCGATTTTCCAGGACCCATGTAAGCCAGATGCACAAGGGGGTGCATTCATCTGGAGTTCATTTGCAGTGGCTGGATGCCCTGACGTGCCCATTCTTTCCTTCTCTTCTCTTCTCCCTCCCTCCCTCCCTTTCTCTCTCTGAAATAAATAAAATACAGGTATTTTTTTTTTAGAAAAAAAGAAGGGTGGAGGCAAAAGGCTGCAAATATTTGATGAGTACACATTGCAAACATATCTTGAATTTTCACACTGTAGTCCATAAACATCTTATGTCTGTTAAAAAAATAATAAGTGGGGCCAGGCGTGGTAGGGCACACATTTAATTCCCAGTACTTGGGAGGCAGAGGTAGGAGTATCGCCATGAGTTTGAGGCCACCCTGAGACTACATAGTGAATTCCAGGTCAGCCTGGGCTAGAGTGAGACCCTACATCAAAAAAAAAAAATTAAGTGGAGCTGAGGAGATGGTTCAATGGTTAAACACACTTGTTTGCAAAGTTTGTTAGCCTGGGTTCAATTTCCTGTACTCACAAAAGCCAGAGGCACAAAGTGGCACATGCATGTTGAGTTCCCTTGCAGTGGTAAGGAGCCCTGCCATGTCCACTCTCTCTCTGTCTCTCTCTCTCTCTCTCTCTTTGCATATAAATAAATAAATAAATTTTAAAAAATAAATGGAAATCAAGCATTATGGTGCATGCCTTTAATGCTAGAACTGGGGAGGCAGAGGTAGGAGAATTACCATGAGCTGGAAGTCACCCTGAGACTACACAGTGAATTCCAGGACAGCTGGGCTAGAGCAAGACCCTACCTCAAAAAAAAAAATGGACAAAAGCTAGAAAAAATGTTAGGAAGTCAGGCTTGGTGATGTGCGTCTATAATCCAAGCACTCAGAAAACTAAGGCAGATATGTGGTTGAGTTCAAGGACAGCCTAGGCTACTTTAGTGAGACTGATTCAAAACAACTTGTAAAGAAGTAAAAAAAAAAAAAAAAGCCTCTGTTCATGAAGTAGTGAAGTAAGTGTGTAGTGTATTTTTAAAGATTAAACTTGATTTTTCTAAAGCAAAAATAAAAAGTATGAAAAGGACTGCAGACATGGCTCAGTAATTAAAGGCACTTACTTACGATACCTGTGAGTCCCAGTCCATTTCCCCAGTACCCACATAAAGCCAGATACACACATTGGCACATACATCTGGAGTCTGTTTGCAGTGACAAGCGCCCCTGATGTACCCATTCTCTCCCTCCCTACCTCCCTTCCTCCCTCTCTTCCTCTCTCCCTCTTCCCTTGCAAATAAATAAATCAAATTTTTTTAAAAAATCAATGAATTTTTAAATTAAAATATTTTAAAATATTTCTTTGTATGTATGTATGCGTGGAGGCGGCGAGCGTGTGTAACGTTGCTGCTTCAAACAAATGCTTGTGCCACTTTTTGCATCTGGCTTTACGTAGGTGCTAGGGAATGGGACCTGGGTCAACAGCTTTGCAAGAAAGCGCCTTTAGTCACCAAGCCAACTCCCCAGCTCCTAAAATGTTTTTTTTTCAAGGTAGGGTCTTACTCTAGCCCAGGCTGGCCTCGAACTCACAGCAATCTTCCTGCCACTGACTCCTGAGTGCTGGGATTAAAGGCATGTGCCACCACGCCTGGCCTAAAATATGTTTCAACTTAATGTTTTCAGGTTTTAGTCTTCTGAACGTTTTTAACCTTTTATTTATTTCAAAATTAAAATTTTAACTTACACATGAAAATGTTACATATATCTGTGTATAGTGTGACATTTTAATCCATATATGGTCATCAGTACATGTGTAAATGTGTGCTTTTTCCTTTGAGACTGAGTCCTGCTTTGTTGCCCGTTCTGGCCCCAACTTCTTGCTTCAAGAGATCCTCCTGCCTCAGTCTGCTCTTAAGATTATCATTTTAGTTTTCGTTATTTATTTATCTATTTGGAGAGAGAGAATGAGAATGGGCACACCAGGGCCTCCCACCACTACAAACGAACTCGGAACACATGTGCCACCTTGTGCATCTGGCTTTACTGGGTACTGGGGAATCCAACCTGGGTTCGTCGATTTTTTTGTTTTTTTTTTGGGGGGGGGGTTTCGAGGTAGGGTCTTGCTGTAGCCCAGGCTGACCTGGAATTCACTATGTAGTCTCAGGGTGGCCTTGAACTCACAGCAATCCTCCTACCTCTGCCTCCCAAGTGCTGGGATTAAAGGCGTGTGCCACCACGCCTGGGTCCCTCAATTTTGCTGGCAACTGAATTAACCACTAAGCCATCTCTCCAGCCCCCATTTTACTTTTTGGATGTACTCTGAAAATATCTTCATTTACTTGAGAGAGGGGAAGAGGGAGGGAGGGAGGGGCAACAGGTGCGCAGAGGCCTCTAGTTTCTGCCGCTCCTGACTCCCAATTTGTAGTTTTGAGTGCACGTGCTCCAGGATAAAGGGGGAAGTGGTGAATGTCACAGGTGGCATGGCCTCTCTGAGCGATGAATTTTTATTGCCAAGGAACGCTCTCTTTTGTTGAAGTGGGTTTCTGTTAATTCAAGTGAATAGGAGGGCAATCGCTGGGTTGATCTGGAAATTATTTGAGTGGAGGAAGAGAGCCGGAATCTCAGAGACTACAAAAACAGACCTCACTCACTGTCAGTAATATGGGACATTCAAAGACCCATCAACTTGGGGGTCCTAAAAGCGTAGGCACCAGAAATATTTTGAGGAGTAGAGACTAAGAAGTCTGTGGAGCCCGGAAGATTGCCACTTTATCCTACAGGGGTAGTAAAGTGGTCTCTCAGCAGAGGCAATATATATATCTGATACTGTCTCTAATTGAATAAATATAGGGGCATCTGGCTGATTTGGGGGTTTGGGGTCGGGGAGGAGTTTTCCTTCCACAGAAATTGTATGGTCACAGTCTGGTAGACCCAAGCCGATTCCCATTTTGTCTCAGCTCCCGGATCTTCCCAGAAAAGGCTTGCGTCAACTTACCTACCGAAGGTCATTCAGGGGTCTCAGAAGCCAAGGAAAGACACACGTGCTTGGGTAGGGGTGGGTAGTCTACAGAAACTCCCAGCTTTTCTAGCTGTCCCCCCTTTCACTCTTCTGGAATGTCCCTCACAGAGAACGGAAGCCTACCTCAGATAGGACGCCATCACAAGGGTCTCTCCACAAAGACACCTAGAATTGTAATTCCAACACAGAGTGACGATCAACCAATAAGGGCACTTACTATGTGTGAGCTAACCAATCAGAGGTCAGGAAACTGGGTGGGGCAAGGGAAGTACAAAGAACGGGGAAGAAGACCCAGGTTCGAGGGGCAGATAATTCTTCTCAAAGGCGTCGGGGTGAGTCTCTGAATGTTCTCACTGAAGAAATGATTTTGCTCCACACACGTCTCTGGTGGGCTACCCTGCTTGTGCTTTTAGACAATGGTGTCGCTTGGTAGCAACAGGACTAAGCCAGTGAAATTAAGGAAGAAAGAGGAAGCGGGTACTGTTACTGTTGCTGATTATTATGAGGTAGTTGTTTTCAGCCATCTGGATTTGATACAAGTTTTAGTTCTGCCAAGGCAGGCAAAGTGGTATTCATGGTTATTTGGGACTACCTACCTACCTATCAGGAAAAAGGAGGGAGGGGATTTACTCTTAATTCTTATCATAACCTTTGTAGTGGTAGTGGGGTCATTGGACTTCTGTTGCAGAGGGTCTGGTCCACTTCAGAGAAATAGTAATTAAACAGGTGGCCTGGGTCATTTTGGGAAAATAGCAATTCATGAATTGTTTTGCAATTGATACAGGTGGCCTGGGCCACTTCTAGGAAATAGTCATGCTTTGTATAATGAGCACCAGCATTCAAAGTGGAGACATTTTCCCCTAACACATGGGAAGAATGACAGAGGCATCTCTGTTGTGAAAGCTGGGGGGTGAGGGGATCCTGTGGAGTGCAGTATGAGGCTCCATGCAGGCAGGAAAGAACATGCATGCAGTTGTCTGTGTGGGATCCTTTCTGAGATCAATTTCACATCTGTTAAAATAGAAATTTCATACCTTTGAGGTGTGACCTTGTTAGACATTGTAAGGGTTTTGTTTTGTTTTGTTTTGTTTTAGCAATCTTAAGGAGGATGGTCCAATTGCTTTACCATGGAAAGGATGCCTGAGGAAAGAGTATCATAGAAATGCAAACACTTTTGGAAAGAGTTGACTGGAGAAGGAACCTGCTTTTCAAGGCTATGATTTGTTTTGTCCCTGAATTAAGAATATGGCTGTGGGGCTGGAGAGGTGGCTTAGTGGTTAGGCACTTGCCTGTGAAGCCTAAGGACCCTGGTTCGAGGCTCGATTCCCCAGGACCCATGTTAGCCAGATGCACAAGGGGGCACACGCGTCTGGAGTTTGTTTGCAGTGGCTGGAAGCCCTGGCGCACTTATTCTCTCTCTCTCTCTCTCTCTCTCTCTTTCTCTCCCTCCCTCCTTCTCTCTCTCTCTCTCTCTCTCTGTCACTCTCAAATAAATAAAATTTTTTTTAATGTTTAATTTTTTTTCTTTTTTCTTTATTAGTCAGTTCTGTATTCAGCAAATACAGTCAGTTTGGTACCATTATTAGGCTCATCCGTGACCTACCCCCTCCACTTGGCCCCTCCCTTAAAAAATAGAATATGGCTGTGTCCTGCACAACTGGTATGGGTTTCAGAAGCATGAAAAATGCATGGAATGGTCGTGACTTGCACACGGTTCCAGGAGCTGCTGCTGAGATGCGGCATGAGGCAGGGCATGATGCCCTGATAGGCTGAAAGAGCCTTTGGAAGATGGACCGTGGTCTGCATGAAGACCTCAAAATGTTTTGTATATACCAGGACAATGCAAGGGCTACCATAGAGATGGAAGTGTTCCCTGGCTACTCTGCCCAGATTGAGGGGCAGAATTGGAAAATCTGGAGACTGTCAGTCCCTGGTTGTGTATTGAACTTGAACTGCCGAAGTTTGATGTTTGTTTGATGGTGGTTGAGTTTGCATTGTTTTAGTCTCTCCTTGCTATGCCTTATACCAGTTGAAAATGTTTACTCTGTGCCTTTATATGTTAGAAATGTTTAACTTGTTTGATTTTACAGGTCTTAATATCTGAAGTTGGGCAAGACTGTGGGGACCTTTGAAACTGAACTGAGTACAATTTACAATGTGTGATGGTTATGAATCCATTGGGGGCCAGGGGCGGAATGTGGTGGTTTGAATAGATGGCCCCCATTATGTTCAGTTTTTTTATTTGTTTGTAGTTTACATCTGCAGACACCTGGCTGAAGGCAGTGTCACTGGGTGGATCTTAAGGTGTGGTGGTGGGTTTCAGATTTCAATCTATAGATATGCAAAGTGTGCCTAGCTGGAGTTCCTGAAGTGTGCTGTGTGGCTTTTGACCTTTAGGCTTGTACTTCTCTCTCTCTGCTTGGGCCTGTGAAGGCAGGCCAGGTTCTTCTGCCATTATGGAACTTCCCCTGGATCTGTAAGCTTCACTAAATATCCCTTCCTCCATAACTGTGCCTGGTCTGAAAGTTCATCTCAGTGAATCTTAAGCTGTCTGCTACAGTTTTTTTTTTTTTTTTTATTTTTTTGGTTTTTCAAGGTAGAGTCTCATTGTAGTCCAGGCTGACCTGGAAATCACTATGTAGTCTCAGAGTGACCTTGAACTCATGGTGATCCACCTACTTCTGCCTACAGAGTGCTTGGATTAAAGTTGTGTGCCTCCACATGTGGCTTTATTTTTATATGTTCTGATACCACTCTTTTTAAAAAATGATTTAACTATTTGAAAGAGAGAGAGAGATAATGGGCATGCCAGGGTCTCTATCCACTGCAAATGAATTCCAGATGCATGTGCCACCTTGTGCATCTGTCTTACATGGGTACTGGGAAATTGAATTTTCCGTCCTTAGGCTTTGCAGGCAACTGCCTTAGCTGCTAAGCCATCTCTCCAGCCATGAAACCACAGTGCTGTGTTTTGCAAATATCACCGTCCATTTTTTTTTCTTTATTGTGGTTTGGAATGTAAGTAGTTGAATTTAGGGGTAGGAATGTAATTCATTGGTAGAGCGCTTGCCTACGTTCAGTGATCAGCACTGTGAGAAAAATCTTTTTATTCTTCTAAAACTTTATTTATTTATTTGAGAGACAGAAATTGGCAGATAGAGAATAGATAGATAGATAGATAGATAGATAGATAGATAGATAGATGATGGAGAGTGGGTGCACTAGAGCCTCTAGCCACTGCAATGGAATCCAGATGCATGTGCCACCTTGTGCCTCTGGCTTATGAGGGCACTGAAGAATCGAGCCTTGGTCCTTAGGCTTTGCAGGTAAGCTCCTTAATTATTGAGCCTTCTCTTCAAACCAGAAACAATATTTTAAGTTCATTTTAATCTCCAAGGAAATATTATGCATTTGTATTCCCTAGTTTTGTCTTTATTTCCTTATTCTGTAGATGGCATCCTCAGTAATTTCAGAGGAAAATTAATTTTTTAGGACATACAGAAGCAGGCCAAATTGTATCTCTAAAATTCTGAGCTCCACATCAGCTGGGGGAAGTGCTCTTGTTTTCCTTCTTCAGTCACCTCACCCTCTAATCAGTGGCTACATGATCTTGGGCAAGGCAGGAACTTTCTAGTTTTCAGTATGTATATGTATGTATATATATATATATATATATATATATATATATATATATATATAATCTGCCTTATAACAGGCATACTGGCACATGCCTTTAATCCCAGCACTTGGGAGGTAGAGGTAGGAGGATCACTGTGAGTTCAAGGTTACCCTGAGACTTCATAGTGAATTCCAGGTCAACCGGGGCTAGAGTGAAACCCTACTTTTAAAAAAATGGGCTGGAGAGATGGCTTAGTGGTTAAGCGCTTGCCTGTGAAGCCTAAGGACCCTGGTTCGAGGCTTGATTACCCAGTACCCACGTTAGCCAGATGCACAAGGGGGCGCACGCGTCTGGAGTTCGTTTGCAGCGGCTGGAGGCCCTTGCACGCCCATTCTCTCTCTCTCTCTATCTGCCTTTCTCTCTGTGTCTGTCGTTCTCAAATAAATAAGTAAAAAAATAAAATTTTTTTAAAAACTGCCTTATGGATACTTTTGAGTATCTGTAAACATAAAGGAACTTTTACAATGATACCCCATCACCTACTCATTCTAATCATTAACTCATAGCCAATTTTGCTTCATCTAGATGAGGTGTGAAAACTATGGACTGTGGACCAAGTCTGGCCTGCTACTTTTCAAATATGAGCTAAAGTAATTTTCCTTCTTTGCTAGTTGGAAAATGTTGTAAGTACAATAATATTGTGAGACACATGAAAATGATATGAAATTAAAATTTCAGTGTCCATAATATTTTTTGGAACACAGCCAATGAGCACCATTCATTTATGCATCATATCTACTTTCAACTGACAATGGTAAAGCCCAATCAAAGGCTGCTTTCCTCAATTTGAAAGTAAAAAAAATCCAAAAAGCTCTGAAATCTGAGACTCTGAATGCTGAAATTATGCTCAAAATTTTTGAATTTGGAGGCATTTGGGATTTTGTTTATTTCATGTTTTTAAGACAGGGTCTCATTATAGTCCAGGCTGGCATTGAACTCATGAGAACTAAGGACATATTTCACAGGTAGAATGCCATTAGCATACAGCCCTGAAGTTTATCCCTATAATCACAAAAGAAAAAAAACTGAGCCCTAACTAGATTTTTTATTTTTTGGGGGGGGTGGGGTTAGAGGTAGGGTTTCACTCTAGTCCAGGCTGACCTGGAATTCACTATGGAGTCTCAGAGTGGCCTCAAACTCCTGATGATCCTCCTACCTCTGCCTCTCGAGTGCTGGGATTAAAGGCGTGTGCCACCATGCCTGGCTAGATTTTTAAGTTTTTTAAAAATATTTTTATTTATTTAGTAGAGAGAGAGAGATGCCAGGGCCTCCTGCTGCTGCAAATGAACTCCAGACGCATGTGCCACTTTGTACATCTGGCTTTACGTGGGTACTCAGGAATCAAACCTGAGCCTGCAGTCTTTGCAAGTAAGCACCTTTAACCATTGAGCCATCTCCCCAGCTTCTTAGGAATTATTTGACGAGACGAGGAATTTAACTATGGATGATCTAAAGATATTGTTAGTATCTTTGGTAACAGTATGAACTTTTTTTTGGTATTGGGGATTGAACCTAAGACCTTGTGTGTGCTGGACAAACACTCTACCAGTGAGCTATAATAAGAAGTTTTATTGCTGAGTTTTCCTAAAGGGTTTTTGATTTTTGATTCAAGTCGGTACCAGTCATAGTTATCTAAAGATGGTATGTTTAGTTAAACTTCTCTGGAAGAGGCTTTGAGAGCAGGATGGCATGGATTGAATCTGAAATGTCCCCTCAACAGGCCCATGTTTTGAAAGTTATACTCGCCCCTGGTTCTGGGTGACTTTCTCAGCTCCCTGGTCCATGCAATGTGAAGAAGTTCTCGTCCTCACGCCTCCCCTACCGTGATGGGCTGCAACCCTCTCCAATTGTGAGCCAAAATGCACTTCTGCTCCCTTACATTATTTCTCTCAGGTATTTGGTCAGAGCAACACAAAAGTAACAAATACAGGTGATTTCCTGGGTTTCCCTGGCTCCTTTGCTATGGTCTCAGAGTTTGTGTGTTCATGATTTAAGGCCTGTTTCTTTCTGGTTCTTCTGCTTTCAGTCTTTTCCCCCTCCTTGCATAGGTAATTTCAATATGGGGCAGAGAATGGAAGCATTATGGCAAAGAAAAGTATGATAGTGGAATACTCTATAATTTAACTTCTGTTTCCTACTCTGATAAAGCTGGGAATTTACATTTGGGAATGAACCTTTCATAATGTTTTCATTGTAGATATAGCCCCATATGTGTGGGTCATGTTTTTTTTTTCCCTTGCTGGGACAGTATAGCTGAGAAAAACAGCTTAAGAAATATTTATTTCAGCACATGGTTTCAAAGAATTAGGCCTATGGTTGTTTGGCTACATTATTTGTAAGTGTATGGAAATTCTGGAACATAATTAAGGAAAAGCATGGCAGGCAGGAAGCAGAAACAGACAGAGCATGAAACCAAGGGCATAGCTTTCAAAGGTGCACCCCCAGTGACCTATTTCCTCCAGTTAGGCCCCACCTCCTAGCCCCTACCATCTTCCGATAATGCTATCATATTATCAATTATCAAATTATGAATTAAGGGCTAGAGAAATGGCTTAGCAGTTAAGGCACTTGCCTGCGAAGCCTAAGGACCCACGTTCGTCTCTTCAGATCCCAGGTAAGCCAGTTGCACAGTGTTATGCAAGTGTGCAAGGTCACACTTGTGCAAAAGCTGGCACACACATCTAGAGTTTGATCACAGCAGCTGCAGGCTCTGGCATGTGCATTCGCCACCCCTCGCCTTAAAAAAGCCAGTCTGAGCTGGGCGTGGTGGCGCACGCCTTTCATCCCAGCCCTCGGGAGGCACAGCTAGGAGGGTCGCCATGAGTTCCAGGCCACCCTGAGACTCCACAGTGAATTCCAGGTCAGCCTGGGCTACAGTGAGACCCTACCTTGAAAAACCAAAAAAAAAAAAAAAGGCCAGTCTGTTGGGCTTGCCTCAAAAAAATTATCATTTAAGCCGGGCGTGGTGGCACACGCCTTTAATCCCAGCACTCAGGAGGCAGAGGTAGGAGGATCACCGTGAGTTCGAGGCCACCCTGAGACTACATAGTGAATTCCAGGTCAGCCTGAACTAAAGTGAAACCCTACCTCATAAAACCAAATATATATATATATATATATATATATATCATTTATTCATTAGTTGGTCGCCCTCATGATCTAAATCCTTCCAATAAGCCTCACCTCTGAACATGGTTGCATCAGAAACCAAGCCTTGAACACACGAGCCTTTGGGGGGCCATTCATATCCAAACCATAGCACATGTGTAAAGGATGTTACTGTCAGCGATTTTCTTTACCATGCACAGAAATATGCACTTCGGTTCTGTTACTGTCTTGATCTGTAGATAAAATGTACTCCAAAAATGTACATTTTTACACATATTATTAGGAACATGTTTTTGTAATACTGGTATTGATCCCAGGCCCTTATGGATGGTAAGCATTTGCTCTACCACTAAGCTATACCATTAGCTCTGTAAGCTTTCAATTTTGAATATAAGCAAAGTTAGAAATTTTAGTGAACCATTTTCTAGTTACCCAGATGCAAAAAAAAAAAAAAAAAAAAGATCAAGTGATTGGCTATCTTCACTTGATCTTAGCCAAAAATCTGAGAGGCAATGATTGGCCATCTTGTTTAATCTATCATTTTCCCCACCCACTCCTATCATCATCTAGCTATCTAGTCCTGTATTAATATGATTTTTTAAGATTTATACTACTCTGTTAATGAGATATTGGTAAGTTTCCTTTTTCTGTTCTTGTTCTATTACGGCATCATACTATGTTGGCCTCATTAACAAGCTGAGAGGTATCATCTGGGAGAATTTCAGTAAGCTTGGTATTATTTTCTTAAATGTAAGAAATCTTCAGGAGCTGGAGAGATTTCTCAGTGGTTAGGGCACTTGCCTGCAAAGCCTATTGACCTGGGTTTGATTTCCCTGTACCCACACAAAGCCAGATGCACAGAGTGGCGCATGCATCTGGAATTTGTTTCCAGTGGCTAGAAGCCTTGGCATGTCCATACTCTTTGTCTCTGTGTCTTTCTGTCTCTATCTTTGCTTGCAAATAAAAAATATTTTTAAAAAAAGAAGCCTTCAGTGAAGTCATTAGGATATGGAATTTCCTTTGTGGGATACTTTGAAATTATTATTTCAATTATTTTTTTTTAATTTTTTGTCAAGGTAAAACCTCACTGTAGCCCAAGCTGACATGTCATTCACACTGTTGTCCCAGGCTGGCCTCAAACTCACAGTGATCCTACTACCTCTGCCTCCTCAGTGCTGGGCTTAAAGGTGTGCACCACCGTGCCTGACAATTCAATTTATTTAAAATTTCAAAAATTAGCCAGCAATCAATGTCAATGCTTCCACTATAGTTAGCATGTAATTTCATTTTTTCAGTCTCTCCAAGAAAATCCGAGGTGTGTTAGCCTGTCCTTTGAAGCCTGTCCTGGGAGAGGTGGTTCCTATTCTTGCCTCATTTCTTAGAAAAAAATCAGAGAGCTTTGAAACTCAGCACTCTTTCTGCTCTAGACATTCTAATTAAAAACTATAGTGACAGAGAGTATGCAAATAAATAGTATTGAATCCTCCGGTTTTGGACAATGGAACACTCGGGAGCCATAGATCGTTGTTAGAAAATTTTCAGTGCCAGGGATGGGATACCTCCAGTGAGTTGTTGGCCAGGGAGGTCCCTGATGCCCCCAAAACATTATAGGCCATTGCCGAGGCCCTTGGTTTCCCACCAGGAATAGATGGTAAGACCCTATTGCTGAAGACTCCATATACTAGGGCTGCAAGGCCACTGAGAAATCCTGCTGGATCTGAGCTGATAACCTCCTCCATGTAGACCAGCTGACAGAAAGCTGGAAGAAGCCATTCTGCATGCACTTCAATGGGAGAAAGAGAAATCACCAGTGAAGATACTCAACAGTGGACACTGCAAGCCTTATAATTAGCCAGCCAGGCCAAATGAGCCAACGGGTGCAATAGTGGCACATCTCTCATGGTGGAAACCAACTGCCCTCTAATTGGACTGGAGGCTTGCTCCATGGGAAGGGAATACATCCCTGATACTGAAAACTTAAAACAGGGGTAGTCATGAGCCCTAGGGGTGTAACGTCTGCTGATGTCTGGAAAAATGTATATACTATGCTTATCAAACTGCCCAGTAAGCACGTATCTTAATATTTATATTAACGCTACTCTCACTTTGGGTAGAGAAACTTCTCTTTTCAGATGGCAGTGACCTTGGAATGACTCAGAAGGTATCATAGTGCTGGAAAGAAGTGACTGGAGTACTGAGTAACATCTCGATCACACCTTCCAAGGCTCAGGGTCTAATGCGAAAGAGGTGGCGGAAAGAATGTAAGAGCCAAAGGAAGGGTAGGACTCCTTACAACGTGCTCCCTCCAGACATAAAATGGCCTGGATATATATGACCTCATAGTGCCTGACACTACCTACACAAGACCATCATAAGAGGAGGAAAAGATCATGACATCAAAATAAAAGAGAGACTGATTGAGATGGGGAGGGGATATGATGGCGAATGGAATTTCATAGGGGAAAGTGGGGGGGAGGGAGGGTATTACCATGGGATAGTTTTTATAATCATGGAAAATGTTAATAAAAATTGAGAAAAAAATCTATACTGACAGCATGACAGTTGCCATGATTGATGCAGTTCTAGATGAGCCCTGCTATCAGTTTTCTTACTACCCTTGTAAAAGTGGATTCCTCCTCCCTTTCAAAGATAAGTGGATCTATTCTCAATGAACTTATTGGACATGTGATATTACCCTTATTGCAGGGGGGCGCTGTTAGCGCCAAGTTAGACTTTTTCCAAGCTCTGGTTGTCACTGGAACAAACAATCTAAGATACATGGACTTGTTGTGCATGTTGACTGGGCCAGTTTACTCTCAGATCACAGCCCTTACTCATAAGCAGACTTACTATTCCATTGCCAAATGCATAGCTGCCTTTACTAGAGCATGCCCTAAAGAGGGACCAGCCGTAGTAGGGCTGTTTATTCAAGATGTCAAGAACTCCAAGTCTACAGATTCCATTTGTCTTTAGCTCCCCTTTCTCTTAGAGAAGATGGACATCATATTGACTTAAGCGGACACTTGGAACTAAGATCTGTAATACTAGAAGCTTTCTCATCTCCTAGTGAAGAAGTGAAATCAGCTGCATCCTATGCATTAGGCAGCATTAGTTTGGGCAACCTGCCTGAATATCTGCCATTTGTTTTACAAGAAATAACTAGTCATCTCAAAATGCAGTATCTTCTGCTTCATTCCTTGAAGGAAATGATTAGCTCTGCATCAGTGCTAGGCCTTAGACCATATGTTGAGAATATCTTGGCCTTATTACTAAAGCACTGTGAATGTGCAGAGGGAGTCATCAGAAATGTCGCCAAGTAGCCGGGCGTGGTGGCGCATGCCTTTAATCCCAGCAATCGGGAGGCAGAGGTAGGAGAATCGCCTTGAGTTCGAGGCCACCCTGAGACTCCATAGTGAATTCCAGGTCAGCCTGGGCTAGAGTGAGACCCCACCTCAAAAAACCAAAAAAAAAAAAAAAAAAAAGAAATGTCGCCAAGTGTCTAGGAAAACTCACTTCCATGGTTTAAAGGATATTTGATATCAGATTCATCATATGCCTGAATCTCAGTGGTTATAGCTGTGAAATTGACTATTTCTGATCACCCTCAATCTGTCAGTTCACTACTACATGGGTGTTTTCCTAAAAACTCTGGGAGGCCCAGATTTGAATGTAAAAAGAGTAGCCTTTGTCACATTCAATTCTGCAGCCCATAACAAGCCATGCTTAATAAGGGATCACTTGGATTCTGATCTCCCACATCTTTACAATGAGACAAAAGTGAGAAAGGAGCTTATAAGAGAGGTAGAAATGGGTCTATTTAAACACACAGTCTATGAGGGATTTTCTAGATTAGGTTAGTTGAGTTGGGTAAACCAACCCTAAATATGGGCTGCATCAGTCCATGGGCTTGAAATGCATAAAAAGGAGACAGGGGCTGGAGAGATGGCTTAACATTTAAGGCACGTGCCTGTGAAGCCTCAGGACCCAGGTTCAATTCCCCAGTACCCACATAAGTTAGATACACAAGGTGGCACTTGTGTCTGGAATTCATTTGCAGTGACTAGAGGCCCTGGCATGCCCATTCTCTCTCTCTCTCTCTCTCTCTCTCTCTCTCTCTCTCTCTCAAATAAAATAAAATAAAATAAAATAAAATAAAATAAAATATTTTAAAAATAGAAAGATAGCTGAGCACAGGCATTAGTCTCCTTCTGCCTCCTCACTGTCAACTGAATGTGACCAGCTGTTTCATGCTATTGCCTCCATGCCTTCTCCATCTTGATGGACTGAATCCCCTTGAACTATGAGCTTATATAAACCTTTTCTTGTCAGGTGTGGTGGTGCATGCCTTTGATCCCAGCACTCAGGAGGCAGAGATAGGAGGATTTCTGTGAGTTCAAGGCCAGCTCGGGACTTCAGAGTGAGTTCCAGGTCAGCTTAGGCTACAGTGAGGCCTATCTTGAAAAAAAAAAAATCTGTTCTTCCTTAAATTGCTTCTTGTCAGGTATTTGGTCACAGCATGAGAAAATTAACTAATTATAGCATTATATTATGTTTTCATTTGCTTTTCTATTTTTTAAATATTTATTTACACAGAGAGAGAGAACAGGTATTCTAGGGCCGCTAGTCACTGCAAATGAACTCCAGATGCATATACCACCTTGTACACCTGGCTTTACTGAGGAGCCAAACCTGGGTTATTACCTTTGCAGGAAAGCAACTTAACTGATGAGTCATCTCCCCAGCCTTGCTTTTCTATTTTTGAGGCAAGGTCTCACTATGTTGTTTAGGCTGGCCTTGAATTTGTAGTCCTTCTGTGTCTGCCTCCTGAGTGATGGGATTACTCGTGTACCACCATTCATTTTTTTTAATGATTACACTTTCACATATTTTTACATAACTTTGTTTTGCCTTTCTTTGTCAGTCCTCTCCATTTTTGTCTTTTGCTTATTTCTTTCCAGGAGCATTTTGTATATGAGTATAGCAGTTACCTTCTCTCATGTCCAGAATAAAACATCGAGCCAGAAAGTTTCTAGGGTAAGTTTCATCATGATGGGAAAAGCATGGCAAGACAGAGAGCAGGGTGTCACATCTTGCTCCATCAGCTGGAAGTAACCAGCAACAGTGAGCTAACGAACACTGGCAAGCGGGGGGACTGGATTATAAAATCCCAAAGCCTGCCCCAAGTAACACCTCCTCACAGCAAGGTTCCACCTCCCAAAGGCTCCACAACCTTCCCAAATTGCTACCAGCTGGGGACCAAATATTCAAAACACTGGAGGTAGCCAAGCATGATGGTGCATGCCTTTAAACAGGGAGGCAGTGGTAGGAGGATCATGGTGAGTTTAAGACCACTCTGAAGCTACATAGTGAATTCCAGGTCAGCCTGGGAGGAGACTATGGGTGACATTTTATTCAAATCACTCAAGAAATTATAAGATTTCATTTTCTTCTCTCTCTCTCTGTTCTGAGGATAGAACCGATGGCTTTGAACATGCCAGGCAGGTGTTCTACCATTGACTGCACCCCCTAGCCCAGTGATGGAAATGTTGAAGTAGTCATTGCATTTTTGCCAATTAGTGATTTATCTTTGAACTTTATTGCTGTTTTCTCTCACTAAAATATAAGCTACATGACAGAAAATATTTTTTGCCAAGTGTCTTTCTGGCTATATCCACAGTCACTGCATAATAACTTCTATCAGGTAGGTGCTTCATAACTGTTTGTTGAATGAATGAATACTATTTTGTGTGGTGCTAGGGATGGAGACCAGGGCCTTGTACATGCTATACAAATGCTCTACCTTTGAACTATTCCAGCCCAAGGTTATTTTCAATTAACAGTATTGTTACATATCAATCAATGCATAACCTTCTTGGTGTTTGGGGTTGTTTGTTTGTTTGTTTGTTTTGGTTTTTCGAGGTAGGGTCTCGCTCTAGCCCAGGCTGACCTAGAATTCACTATGTAGTCTGAGAGTAACCTCAAACTCACAGCCATCCTCCTACCTCTGCCTCCCAAATGCTTAGATTAAAGACATACACCACCAAAACTGCTTCCCTCCTTTTTGCTTTTTATGATTGCATGTAATATTATCAAATTACAGTTAACAGAGATTGTAGAATAATTGATTCATTCAATGCTCTGTGAAGATTTTTCCATATTTTGTTATTAGAAACAGTACTGTAGTATATCTTCATACATAGTGCTTTACTAACATGTTAATATGTATAAAGAATGATTTTTTTAGAAATGGCATTGCCAGTCAAATGTATAGCTTTCAAGTTTAAGTTTTGATGGATATTGCCCACTCTATTGTACTAATGGATACAGACAGAAAAGTGGAGTGTACCTATTTCATGACCTCTTTACAATACTTATAAATGCAGATTTATAATAATATGTAAGGAAGAAGTGGTATTGTGTTTCAGCTTGCATATGTCCTTATCTGAATGAGGTAAGCATCATTGCACATTTTAAAATCCATTTTCATTTCTTTGTGAATTGCTATTTGTGTCCCTTAACTATTTTTCAATTCTTTTGCCAATTTGTTTACACACACAAATGTATGTATATACATACATACATATATATATATATACATACATACATAATTTTCATTAGTTGTACATGACTAGATTATGTAAGATTTTGTTAATACAAGTATAAATTCCCCACCCCCCGTCAGTTATTTTCTCATTGGTAGGACAAAATAATCAAAAGAAGCTTAGGGAAGGAAAGAATTTATTTTGGCTTACACTTCCAGAGAGTAGAGTTCATTATGGTAGAGAAAGCATAGTAGGATCAAGAAGTTGAGGGCTGGGGAGATGGCTTAGCGGTTGAGCACTTGCCTGTGAAGCCTAAGGACCCCGGTTCGAGGCTCAGTTCCCCAGGACCCACGTTAGCCAGATGCACAAGGGGGTGCACGCATCTGGAGTTCGTTTACAGAGGCTGGAAGCTCTGGCGCACCCATTCTCTCTCTCTCTCTCTGCCTCCTTCTCTCTGTCGCTCTCAAGTAAATAAATAAACAAAAAAAAATTAAAAAACGAAGTTGATATCAGATCATCAAATCAGAAAGGAAGAAGTAGAGACAGAATAGCAAGCAAGGCCAGGCTATAACACCTCAAGGTCTGCTTCTAGTGACATGTTTCCCCTAGCAAGGCTTCACCTCCTAAAGGTTCCATAACAGAACAGCACCACCAACTGAGGATTAAGTATTCAAACACATTAGTCTATGGGGGGGCATTTATTCAAACTACCATACTTCTAGATAGTTTTACATCAACTTTCATGTTTTACATGCATATGTGATTTTATGTATCTATATAAAATCTAAGAATCACATTTGTCTTTACAATGGAACAAAATTCCGTTGTGTATATATACCTGCTGACTGGCTTTCATAGTGCTGGAAAGTGTTATGCAGCCTGTTGGGGAAGAAAAGTCACCAAAAGTCTTAACCAGCAGTGGACCCTGAAAGCTAAACAACTGGCCACCCAGGCAAGATGTGTCCTGTGGGCCAATAATGGCATGTCTGTTATGGGGGTAACCAACTGCTCTCTCATTCAATTTGAGGTCCACCAAATGAGAAGGAATTCATGCTTGATACTGAAAATCTACTCAAAAGTCTATGGCTGGATAAGTCACAAACCCTAAGGGGAAAATTATTACTGTTGTTTTGCTACATGGATATATCATGCCCACAGACTTGCCCTGTAAATACTTATGTTTATGTCCATACATTAGTGCTGCTCTCACTTTTTAAGATGGTGCTGACTTTTCTCTCCCAACAGACTACATAGCATTTTTCCCCAGCATTTTGACAGTTAGTCAGAAGCAAAGAAGCTATCAGCTCAATTCTAGTTTTATTTCTCAGTGTCCTCCACCCTGTATCTGTTAAGGTTTGCTTTGTGTTCTAATATATTATCTATCTTAGAGAAACTTTCATGTGCTATTGAAAAGAATGTGTATTCTGCAACATTTGGATGGAATGTTCTGTATATGTCTGTTAGATACATTTGTTCTATGACATAATTTCATCCAGATGCTTCTCTATTTACTTTTGCCAGGATTATTGGTCAATTGGTGAGAGTGGGGTATTGAAGTTACTCAATACTATTGTGCTTGTGTTAATCTGTGACTTTAGATCCAGAAGTGTTTATTTAGTGAAATTGGGTGTACCCATGTTTGGTGCATATATGTATATAATTGTAATGTTCTCTTGTTGTACTTCCTTAATCAGTATAAAATGGCCTTATTTCTGTCTTCTGACTAATGTTTGTTTAATTCTATCCTGTCAGATATTATAACAGCAACCCAGCTTGTTTTCTGGACCTATTAATTTGAAATGTCATTTCCGTCCTTTCACCCTAAGGTAGCATTTGTCCTATGGAGAGAAGAGTTTCTTGGAGGCAAAAAGGAAGGATCTTGCCTTTTTTTTCTTTCTAATGATAATCTAACAGATTATCCAGCTTTTTTGTTGTTATTTTTATTTATTTATTTGAGAGCGACAGACAGAGAGAGAAAGAGGCAGATAGAGAGAGAGAGAATGGGCGCACCAGGGCCTCCAGCCACTGCAAACGAACTCCAGACGCATGCACCCCCTTGTGCATCTGGCTAACTTGGGTCCTGGGGAGTCGAGCCTCGAACCAGGGTCCTTAGGCTTCACAGGCAAGCGCTTAACTGTTAAGCCATCTCTCCAGCCCTAGGATCTTGCCTTTTAATCCATTCTTTTAGTCTGTATTTTCATTGGGACATTGAGACCATTAGTATTCAGAGTTATTGAGAATTGTTTATTAGTTCCTATCATTCTTGTTGATTTTATATTGCTTGATATTTTTTCTATATCTCTCTTATGCTAACTGTTGTTCAAACATAATGTGTTCTTTCTTCTGGCCTCATATATGTATTTTTTCTTCTCTTTGGTTTGAAGGGTTAGTTCAAGTATTTTCTGTGGTGCTGGCTTGGTGGTCATGTATTCCTTTAGCCTGATTTTATCATGGAGAATTCTTCTATCTCCTTCAATAATGACAGGTAGTTTTCTTAGATATAGTAGTCTGGGTTGCTAGTTGTCTTTCAGAACTTAAGATACACCATCCTAAGCTCTTTTGGCTTTTAAAGTTTTTGTTGAAAAATCTGTTGCTATTTTGATGGGCTTGTCTTTGCAGTTGAATAGATGCTTCTCTCTTACTGCTTTTAATGTATTTTCTTTAGTTTGTGTATTTAGTAGTTTAATTATAATATAATGAGAGATTATTTTTTAATATTTTATTCATTTATTTACTTACTTACTTATTGGAAAGAGAGAGAAAAAAAAGGACAAATATAATGGGTGCACCAGGGCCTCCAGATGCATGCACTACCTTGTGCATCTGTCTCATGTGGGTCCTGGGAAATCAAACCTGGGTCCTTAAGCTTCTCAGGCAAGCACTTTAACCACTAAGCCAGCTCTCCAGCCCAAAGAGAGAGCCTTTATGTTTGGTGTTCTAAATACTTCTTGTATTTGTATTGGCATCTCTTTCCCTAATTTTGGGAACTTTTTGTTTTATTTTTAAGTTTTTAAAATTTATTTGTTTTCATGCATGTGAATTTGTTGTGCATGCATATATGCCAGGCTCTCTTGCAACTGAAAACCAACTGCAAAAGCATGTACCAGTTTTTACATCTGGCTTTAAATGGGTGCTAGGCAATCAAACAAAGGCTTATAGGCTTGGCAAGCCAGCACCTTTAGCCCTTGGGAAATTTTCTTCTATGATTTTATTGAAAATACTATGCCATTTGATTGGAATTCTTCTCCTCCTTTTATGTCTAGAATTTTTAGATTTGATCCCTTCATAGTGTTCCAAATGTATTGAAATTCTCGTTCATACTATCTTGTTTTATTTAAAAATAGTTTTTAGGGCTGGAGAGATGGCTTAGTGGTTAAGTGCTTGCTTGTGAAGCCTAAGGACCCCAGTTCGAGGCTCGATTCCCCAGGACCCATGTTATCCAGATGCACAAGGGGGCACTCACGTCTGGAGTTTGTTCGCAGTGGCTGGAAGCCCTGGCACACCCATTCTCTCTCTCTCTCTCTCCCTCTTTCTCTCTCTGTCTGTCGCTCTCAAATAAATAAATAAATAATTATAAAAATGCTTTAAAATATTTAAAAATAGTTTTTATTTATAAGCAGGGAGAGGGACAATGAAGGAATATGAGCATTCCAGGGCCTCTAGCCACTGCCATTGAACTCCAGATACATACTTTGTGTATGTGGCTTTTGGTGGGTACTGGGGAATTGAACACTGAGCCTTATGCTTTGCAGAAAAGTGCCTTGACTGCTGATCCATCTCTTCAGCCCCCATACCACCCTATTAATTTAGCTTTCCCTTGTTGGAATGTTCCAGATCCTCCACCTTGTCTTCAAGATCAGATATTTTGTCCTCTCCTTGATCCATTCTATTGGTGAGGCTTTCTATGGAGCTCTTAATTAGTGTATTTTTCATTTCCAGTAATTCAAATTGATTGTTCTTCAGTATATTTTTAAATTATTTGCAAGCACAGAGACAGGAAAAGAGAAGGGAGAGAGAGAGAAAGAGAAAGTTTGGGCACACCAGGCCTTTGGTTACTGCAGATTCCAGATACACATGCTACTTTGTGCATCTGGCATATGTGGGCACTGGGGAAGCCAACCCAGGTTGTCAGGCTTTATAAGCAAGTTCCTTCAACCACTGAGCCATCTTTCTAGACCTTCTTCAGTATTTCTTTTTAAAAATATTTTATTTTGATTTCTTTGAGACAGAGATAGAGAGAGAATGGGCATGCCAGGGCCTCTAGCCACTGCACACTACATGCATGCACCACCATCTGGCTTATGTGGGTTCTGGGGAATCTAACCTGGGTCTTTAGACTTCGCAGGCATGTGCTTTAAATGCTAAACCATCTCTCCAGCCTAGTATTTCATTTTTTAAAGAAAAGTTCTTTCTTTTTTTTTATTTTATTTATTTGAGAGCGACAGACAGAGTGAGAAAGAGGCAGAGAGAGAGAGACACAGAGAGAATGGGCACGCCAGGGCCTCCAGCCACTGCAAACGAACTCCAGACGCGTGCGCCCCCTTGTGCATCTGGCTAATGTGGGTCCTGGGGAGTTGAGCCTCGAACCGGGGTCCTTAGGCTTCACAGGCAAGCGCTTAACCACTAAGCCATCTCTCCAGCCCAGAAAAGTTCTTTCTTAAAAAAATATTTTATTTTATTTTCTTATTTATTTGAGAGCACGAGAGAGAGAATGGGTACACCAGGGCCTCTAGCCACTGCAAAGGAACTCCAGACACACATACTACTTTGTGCATCTGGCTTATATGGGCACTGAGGCATTGAACCCCGGTCATCAGGCTTTACAAGCAAGTTTCAACCACTGAGCCATCTCTCCATCCTTTCTTCAGTATTTCTTTTTCTTGAAAAAAGAAAGTTCTTTCTTTTTAAAAAAATATTTTATTTATTTATTTATTTATTTGAGAGAGCGAAGAAGGGAGAGAAAATGGGTACACCAGGGTCTCTAACCACTGCAAATGAACTCCAGATACATGTGCCATCATGTGCATGTGGCTTACATGAGTACTGGTGAATTGAACCTGGGTCCTTAGGGTTTGCAGGCATGTACCTGTGGTGGTTTGACTAGATGGCCCCCAATATATTCAGCTTTTTATTTGTTTGTAGTTTGCATCTGCAGCCACCTGGCTGGAGGCAGTGTCACTGGGTGGATCTTAAGGTGTGGTGGTGGGTTTCAGATTTCAATCTAAAGATATGCAAAGTGTGCCTAGCTGGAGCTCCTGAAGTGTGCTGTGTGGCTTTTGGCTTTTTAGGCTTGTGCTTCTCTCTCTTTCTCTGCTTGGACCTGTGAAGGCAGGCCAGCTCCTTTGGCCATTATGGAACTTCCCCTGGATCTGTGAGCTTCAATAAATATTCCTTCCTCCATAACTGTGCCTGGTCTGGAAGTTCATCTCAGTGAACCTGAAGCTGTCTGCTATAGTACCGTAACTGCTAAGCCATGTCTCTAGACCTTCTTCAGTATTTCTATTTCCTTACTCATATCTTGTATTGACCTCCTTATTTCATGTGTCTGCTTTCCTTTATTGTCTTGTGATTCGTGATTCTTTCTGAAGTTTAATTTCTTCTTTGATTTCTTTGAGCATATTTGAATTCTGTTTGGCATTTCTTCCCATTCAGTCTCACTAGGGGTGGTTACTGTGAGAGACATAATTTTGTTTGGTTTTTCAAGGTTTTTCTCTAGATCAAGATGACCTGTAATCTACTATATAGTCCAAGGGTGGCCTTGAACTCATGGAGATCCTCTTACCTCTGCCTCCAGAGTGCTGGGATTAAAGACATGCACCACCATGCCTGGCAGATTCATAATTTTTGGAGAGGTTCTGTTGCCTTGATTTTTTTGTTTCTTTTATTACTGCATTGAGATGTTCACATACGGGGTTATTTTATTGCATGAATCTTCTGTTTGTTTAGCTCATTTCTTCTGTGTTGTTTCAGCTGGCTTTGTCAGTCAAAAGCTTGAATAAACTGATCTAAAAGCTTCATAGGAGAGGGGACAATAGGATCCCTTAGTTTTCTGCCATCTCGGGTGGTATTCCTGGTGCTGGCACATAAGGGATGGGATGTCATGGAATACTGTTTTGTGGCACCCTGGAGCAGCAGGTACCTGTTGTTATCTCCTCTGGGCTCTCCTGATCCTGTAGGGCTGGTATGAGTAGGAAGATCCCTCTCCCAGATATCTCCAAGGCTCCCACTGGCTCAGGCAAGGCAGGGCCTCCTATGGCATCAGTCTGGAGCCTGATGTCCAATCCTTGCTGATTTCCAGCAGCTACCTCCTGCCTCTCTGCAACAGTCAAACTTGGATTAATAAACTCCTTATGGATATTGACTTTTGTAGAAAAGGGGTGAAAAGGAGTATATCTCTTATAAACTTACCTCTTTTTTTTCCCCTGCAGATTTCTTTGGCGAGGGCTTCTAGTCCATCATCTTTTTAATCATTTTTTTTTAAATCTATACATCAATACTCAATCAAATGTATAGCTAGCAGAGACTTTTTTCCCATTATGTAGGCTGTCTTTTCACTTGTTCCTTAAACTATTCAAGAGCTTTTTAATTTTATGATGTCCCATTTATTAATTATTGGGATTATTTTATGAATGACTGGAATCCAGTTCATGAAATCCTTGCTTATGCCTACATCTTGAAGTGTTTTCCCTTCTTTTGCCTCTAACAGTCTCAGAATTTTGGGTCTCGCACAAAGGTCTTTGATCCATTTGAGGTTGATATTTGTACAAGGTGAGAGATAAGGATGTAGTCTCACTTAATTGCATATGGATGTCCAGTTTTTCTGGTACCATTTGTGGAAGAGTATCTTTTGGCATCTTTGTCAAAAATTGCATGGCTTTGGTTGTGTGGGTTTATATATGGGTCCTGTATTCTATTCCATTGACCTACATGTCCATTTTTGTTCCAGTACCATGCTACTTAAAAAGTTAAACTTGGTGGGCTGGAGAGATGGCTTAGCAGTTAAGGTGCTTTCCTGCAAATCCTAAGGACTCATGTTTGATTCTCCAGGTCCCACATAAGTCATATGCATAGTGACACAGGTACACAAGTGCACAGTGTCGCACATGCACACAAGGGGGCTCACACATCTGGATTTTGATTATGGTGGCTGGAGGCCCTGGTGCACAAATTCATTCCTCCCCCCCCCTCTTACAAAAACAAACAAACAAAAAACAAACCTTAAACTTGGTTCCGGGTATGGGAGTGCATGCTTTTTATCCCAACGCTTGGGAGGCAGAGGTAGGAGGATCACTGTAAGCTTGATGCCAGCCTGGGACTACAGAGTGAGTGCCAGGTCAGCCAGGGTTAAAGTGAGACCCTACTTTGAAAACAAAACAAAACAAAACAACAAAATTTAAATTTGGGGCTTGAAAGATGGCTCAGAAGTTAAAGACACTTGCTTGCAAAGCCTGATGGCCCACAGTTTGATTCCCCAACCCCCATATAAGCCAAATACACAAAGTGGTGCATGTATGTGTAGTTCGTTTGAAGTGGCAGGATATGCCTCTTTCCCTTTGTCTCTCTCTTTAAAATAAATAAATAAATAAAATATTTTTTAAAAAGATAGTGGATCAGAAAAAAAATTAACTTCTGATCTCTTTTCTTCTTGCTTTATAAGAGCTCTCTATGTTGAAGAGATAGTTCTTTGTCATATGTGTTGTTCACTTATCTTTTTTTCAGTTACATGTTTTGAGTTTATGATATATTTTGCTATGCAAAACATAAAGTAGTCATCAATATTTCCCTTTGTGGCATCTTGATTTTGTAACATGCTTATAAAAGTTTTTCTACTCTGAAGTTATTTACAAAAGTCTTTCCTGTGTTTATTTTATTTCATTCTATTTTATTGTAGTGGTGCTAGGCATGGAACTCCAGACTTTTGTACATGGTAGGCAAGTGTTCTACCACTGACCTATACTCCCAGTATTCCCATTTTTTATTTTATGGTTTGTTTTTCTTGGTTTAAACTTTTTATATCTTCAATTTATTTCATTTTATTTTATTTATTTGAATGAGGGAGAGAGAGAAAGAGGAAGGTAGAGAGGGAGAGAATGGGAGCACCAGTACCTTCAGCGGCTGCAGAAGAACTCCAGATGCATGCACCACCTTGTGCATCTGGTTTACGTGAGTACTGGAGAATCAAATCTGGTTCGTTTGACTTTGCCCGTTCAGTTTACTTTCATGTGTTGTGTGACATGGGAAATCCATCATCACAATTTTCTCATAACCATCTAGTTTTAAGTAATCTTTCCCCCACCCTTAGTGAAAATTATACCTTTATTATATATTGCATTTCCTATTTTTATTTGCATCTATTTTTAGACTCTCTATTCTGTTGCACTATTTGTAGTAGTTATCATCTCATTGTGGGACAAAACAACCAACCAGAAGCAGGTATAGAAGTAAAAAAGGTTTATTTTGGCTTACAATTTCATGTGGAAGTTTTGTAGTGGTGAGGAAAGCATGGCGGACCAGACAACTGGGGAATCACATCTTGTAAATACAGCTGTGAGGAAGCAAAAAGAGTTATCTGGGCAGCATTGGAAAGAGGGCTAGACTATAAAATCCAAGGTCTCACACCCTAGTGGCAGACCACCTTCAGCAAGGCTCCATCTTGCAAAGGTTTCATCAGCCTAGGACTAAGTAAACAGCTTAGTCATAAACACTTGAGACTATGGGTGACATTTTACATTCAAACCACTACACTATTCTTGGCAATAACCAGATTGTACATTAGCTCACCCATTAAAAATACAACACAAAGTGCAAAGGTAAGCATCCTTCATGTATTCATTGTGAGAAAATGAGCAGAATTAACAGATTTTACAACAATACTCTGTTACAGGAACAAGTGACATTTGAAAATGTGGTTTTGGACTTCACCCAGGAAGAGTGGAAGTATCTGGACACTTCTCAGAAGACCCTACACATGTATGTAATGCTGAAGATGAACAGCTTACCTGCACATGGTGGGTAAGGGCAGATTTCCTGGGCAAAAAAAAGAACCATCATATCTGACTTTTCCTCCATTACTGTCAACACTGTAACCTTCATGATTTTCCCTTAATAGAATGATTTCTAGTTTTAGATTTTTATGTTTATTTTATATTTAGAATTTATTATGTGTATTGCATAAGTTAAAGATACATATTTTGGGGGACACTCCTGAAATTGCTTCCTCTCCTGAACTTCTGAGGCTATCTTTATTTTCTGTAACATGCTGAAACACGAAGAGGACCCCTGGTTCATAGAAAGTGAATTGTCAAGGTGAATCTACCCTGGTAATCAAGAATTGTATGGATTAGCCAGGCGTGGGTGGCGCACCCCTTTAATCCCAGCACTCAGGAGACAGAGGTAGGAGGATCGCCATGAGTTCAAGGCCACCCTAAGACTACATACTTAATTCCGGGTCAGCCTGGACCAGAGTGAAACCCTACCTCAAAAAACCAAAAAAAAAAAAAAAAAAAAAAGAATTATATGGATGATCAAGGAGTCTTATTCCTTGACATTAGTGGCCTCTTCCTTAAATCTTGAGTTTACGAGACCTCCTGTAACCTTGATAGCACCTCTGACCATTGATACCTGTTTAGTTATTTTGTTATTGTTTTTGCATTTGTTTTTTAGTGATTTTCTTTCAGACAGGGAGAAAAATCCCAAATCTTCACTGAAGTTCATTTCTGGAGAACTTTTATTTCAATGGGATATATTAGAAAGAGCCTAAAAGGATAATTTATTGTTTTCTATTTTGAAACTCTGGCATATTGGTGGTCAGATAAATATCAAAGAAATTAAGACAGACTGTTGAAACAGGCCACTTTCATTAACCATAAGATGGTGACTGATAAGACAAGCTCTATACATAACACATTTGGAAAAATACTCAATAGATGCACAGAACTTTATACTTTAGGTAAAACCATAATTATGTTTCATATGAAAGATCCTGAAATCTAATTCAGAATTACTTCATTTAAAAATATTTTATTTATTCATTTAAAAGAAAGAAGGAGAGAGAGAGAGAGAGAATGGGTGCACCAGGGCTTCCAGCCACTGCAAATGAACTCCAGATGCATGCACCACATTGTGCATTTGGCTTACATGGGTACTAGGGAATCAAACCTGGGTCCTTAGGCTTCACAGGAAAGTACCTTAACTGCTAAGCCATCTCTTCAGCCCCCAGAATTACGACATTTTAATACAATCTCTATAAGAAAGACCACCATTGAGAGATTTGGATGTAAAGGGCCACCTAGCTATATGCTTCTTGTCCTGTGCCTGAGAATCCAAACTGGAATGAAGCTCTCTGAAGATAATCTATTTGAAGAAGTTCTCTATCATAATCAAGCCCATATTCAGGATAAGAAAGGTCAAGCTGGAGTGAGTCCAAATGTTCATATTTTATGTGGAGAGGACTTTATCAAGAAGTCATAGGTCATCACACATCAAAGAACACATACTGGAGACAGGTGAGGTGAAGCACATCTATAGTCCCAGAACATGGGAGACTGAGGTAGGAGGATTATGCGAGTTCAAGGCCATCACTGGGCTACAGAGTGAGTCCCTCATCAACCTGTGCTAGAGTGAAACCCTCCCTTGAAAAAAAGAAGAAAGAACACATATTGGGGAAATGTCATATGTATGTAGAGATTGTAGGAGGGCCTTCAATGAAAAAACAAACTTCATTGTGCATCAGAGGATTCATAGTGGGGAGAAACCATATGAATGCACAGAGTATAGGAGGGCCACCTCCTAGAACTCATCCTTTATTGTTCACCAAAGAGTCCATACTGGGGAGAAACCTAATGAGTTCTTTCAGTGTCCAAATGTTTTGTCCCAGAAGTCACATCTCCCTATCCATCAGTGAGTTCATACCAAAAATAAGCACTATGAAGGTGGTGAATGTGAGAAAGCCATCTGTGAGAAGTCTTATTTTCTTCAATTTTTAAATTTTATTTGCTTATTTGCAAGGGTGGGGGGAGAAAGAGAGAGAGAGAGAATGAGAATGGGCATGCCAGGGCCTCTAGCCACTGCAAACAAACTCCAGATGCATGAGACACTTTGTGTATCTGGCTTTACGTGGGTACTGGGTAATTTAAGCTGGGTCCTTGGGCTTTGCAGGCAAGCACCTTAACCACTAAGCCATCTCTGCAGCCCTCATTTTTTAATATACCAGATTACTCATACTGGGGAGAAGTTCTACAAATGTACTCAATGTGGGAAGACCTTTCCTCAGACAGCACAGATTTTCGTACATCAGAGAACACTCACTGGAGAGAAGCCCTATAACTGTAGTTGGAGGGCTGTCAATGAGAAATCACATGTAGTGAATATACAAAGACTTTGTGCCAGCAGTCTCACCTCATAGGTCACCAGAGAATTCATACAGGAAAGAAACTGTATGTGTGTACTTACTGTGAGAAGGCCTTTTCCCAGAAATCACATCTCACTGGCTATCAAAGACTTCATACTGATCCAATGGGAATATGATCAGTTTATAGTATGTTCATAACATTCCCCATCAACATGATTAAAAAGATGTCATACTAGAGAGAAACCTTATATATTTACTCAATGTGGAAAACCTTTTCTCAGAGATCACCTCTTATCATACATCAGAGAATTCAAATGGAGGAGAAACCCTCTGAGTAAGCTGAGTATGGGCTAACCTTTTCCTGGAGAGCACAGATAACTACATGCCAGAGAACACACACTGAGAAGTCCTCTGTGTGCCGTGACTGTGGGAAATCTTCTGCCACCATGTATACTTCCCTGGACATCAGATTCCATATAGGAGAGAAATCACAAATAGGTACCGATTGTGAAAAATTCGACCTTTTTTGCATGGAAAAACAAGTGAACAGACATTATATGGATATGTTACATATTAAAAATGACACTACTTTTAGCCAGGCACGGTGGCACAAGCCTTTAATCCCAGCACTCGGGGGGCAGAGGTAGGAGGATCGCCGTGAGTTCAAAGCCACCCTGAGACTAATTCCAGGTCAGCCTGGACCAGAGTGAGACCCTACCTCGAAAAAAAAAAAATGACACCACTTCAAATGTATGTTCCTTAGTATATCTCATTACCTATCTACAGAATGGTCTGATTAGGTGCTCAGTGTACTTTCAGTGCTGTAAATATGGAATTTATTCATTCATCCTTTAATTCAGCTTCATGTTAATGTGAAAAAAAATGTTGTAAATAATGAATTTTTAAGGAGAAAAGTTTTATTTTTACTCACTGTTTCAGAGGTTTCACTCCATGGTCATTTGGTCCTGTTGCTCTTAGGACTGTGATGACACAATACTTCATGGTGATAGTAGAGGAGTCCTGTTTGCTTCATGACACTGGAAAGCAGAAACAGGAAGGGTTCAGGGTCCAAATATCCTTTTTGAATATATATCCCAAATGACCTATCTTCTAGTAGGGCTCACATCCTTCTAATATTGCCACATGATAGTGACCAATCCTCTAACAAATGGATCTTTGGGGGCTACTTTAAATCCAAACTATATCACCCTCAGATGATCTCTGCCCCCTTCACAGAATAAATATATCTGGAATAGTTAGCACTGTTTTCTTATTGTCTGCTCCTTAAATGTTTCACAGAATTCTACTGTAATATTATTTGCATATGGTGAATTATTTGAAAGCCACCATTTTGTCATATTTCTATACTTCTATCATCATTTTTTTCTGTTTATATAAACTTATGTTGATTTATACATGTATAGACATAAATTCCTTGTAATTTCTTTCAAATCATCAACTTCCTCAAGATTATTAATATATTTGTTCAACTTTGAGCAAATGTGCATCTCACTATTTCCTTTATATGTGAGGTTATTTCATTTATCATAGAATATATTTGCAATTTCTTTTAGCTAACCTAATACTGATGTCTTATTTATTTTACTTCTGTACCCACCCACACAGCAGTGCTTTGATTTATACAACTTTTCTGTTTTCTAATTGATTCCATTGTGCTTTTATTTCATTAGAATCCTTTTGTCTGGTTTTCTACAATTTTTTTCTTTTTTAATTTTTTAAAATTTTTAAAATATTTAATTAATTTATTTATTTGAGAAAGGGACAGAGAGAGAGAGAGAGAGAGAGAGAGAGAGAGAATGGGTGTGCCAGGGCCTCCAGCCACTGCAAATAAACTCCAGATGCATGCACCCCCTTGTGCATCTGGCTTACGTGGGTCCTGTGGAATTGAACCAGGATCCTTTGACTTTGAAGGTAAATACCTTAACCACTAAGCCATCTCCCCAGCCCCTATTTTTTTAACTTTTATTTATTAGACAGAGAACCAGAGGCAGAGAGAGAGTGAGAGAGAAAGAGAATAAGAGAATGGGTATACCAGGGCTTCCAGCCACTGCAAACAAACTGGTGCATCTGGCTTCCATGAGTCCTTGTGAATTGAACCTTAGTCCTTTGGCTTTGGCTTTGCAGGCAAGCACCTTAACCAATAAGCCATCACCCCAGCCCTTTTTCTTTTCTAAAACCTTTTTTTTTTTTTTTTTTTTTTTTTTTTGGTTTTTCGAGGTAGGGTCTCACTCTGGTCCAAGCTGACCTGGAATTAACTCTGTAGTCTCAGGGTGGCCTTGAACTCATGGTGATCCTCCTACCTCTGCCTCCCGAGTGCTGGGATTAAAGGCATGTGCCACCATGCCCGGCAAAACCTTTTTTTAAAATATTTATTTTATTTTATTTTTTGAGAGCAACAGAAAGAGGCAGATAGAGTGAGAGAGAATGAGCATGCCAGGGCCTCCAGCCACTGCAAACGAACTCCAGACACGTGTGTCCCCTTGTGCATCTGGCTAACATGGGTCCTGGGGAATCGAGCCTCGAACCAGGGTCCTTAGGCTTCACAGGCAAGCGCTTAACTGCTAAGCCATCTCTCCAGCCCAAAACCTTTTGTTTGTATGTGTCTGTGTAAACTATGTGTGTGATGTGGTAGGTGATATGTGGTGTGTAATGTGTAGTGTATGAACGTGTGTGTGCAGATGCATGCCCCAGATGTATGCAAGTAGTAGTCAGAAGAGAACACTGAGTGTCCTTTTATGGATCATCCATGTATTTCCTTGAGATGGAGTCTCTCTCTCTCTCTCTCTCTCTCTCTCTCTCTCTCAACCAAGAGCTGCTGTCATTCAGTAAGTTCCAGCGAGTCCTCCGGTCTCTGCTCTTTCCCCCTTAGACTGGAGATAGAGGCATGCATGGCCTTACCCAGCTTTGTACTTTTTATTTGAGAGACAGTGAGTATGGGCATGCCAGGACCTCCTACCTCTGCAAACTCCAGACACATGTGCCACTTTGTGTGCTGGCTTTATATGTGGGTATTGGGGAATCAAACCTGGACTGTCAGGCCTTGTAAGCAAGTGCCTTTAATTGCTGAACCATCTTTCCAGCCCCATGCCCAGATTTTATGTGGGTTCTTAGGACCTAAACTCAGTGGTCTCTAGCCTGAGAGACCCTCATGCTTAAATACAAGTGTCCTTAACTATTCTGCCATCTCCCTCAGCCTCCCCCCTTTTATAGACAGGATCTCACTCTGTAGCTCAGGATTGCCTCAAACTCTTAACCCTTTTACCTCAGCCTCCAAAGTGCTGGTATTAGAAGTATGACCAACTACACCTGGCTTCCAACTCCTTTATTTGAATGTATAACTCAATTAAAGGCACCCTTCCTAGTTTATTGTGGGTGTTTTGTGTTATTATTTTTTGGCAGTACTGGGAATTGAACGATGCTATGCATGCTAGGCAAGTGCTGTACCACTATGCCAAATTTCCAGCTTATACTATAAATTTTAACTTGAGGACTACTTAGCCATTTGTTGTCCAAAGTAGGGATGTATTCTATTTTTCAGTTGGTAAATCCTATTTCTTAGCCCACTTTTTTTTCTCAGGACTGGGGTATTCAGCCCTAGTCTAAAGGTATACAGAGTGATTATCTCTGCCTGGGGTTCCCGGGTGTGCTTTGCTTATGGTGCTGGCGGTGTATTTCTCTCTAGACATGTGAAAGGGAGCCAGCTTCTTCCACCATGTTGGAACTTCCCCTGAATCTGTAAGCTTCATCAAATCCATTCCTCCCATAACTTTTGCCTGGTTTGGAAGTTCATCCCAGCAATGTGAAGGTGACTACAACACAGCCTGAAATGTCTAAGACAGTGGAGTGTCTACTTATTGAAGTTATTATGGCCTGGTATCTGGAGTCTTGTCTTCTGTGAAGTCAAAACCTTACTGCTAACCACAACACTGGGAAATTTCTTTAAAATGCCCCAGAGTGTGGATGGACATCATTTTTTTCACGTTCAACAAAGTTTTTCATTGTGTGCTTCACAGCACACACAATTTAGACAATTCTGTAGTGAGCAGAGCACACATAATTTTTAGTCCTTTGGTGAATACAAACTATATCCTCTGATGATGTGATTAAATGTTCTGAATAAGAAATAGCAAAATAAGGGAACTAGGGGTCACTGGTGGGTACCAGCTGGGCTGGGAAGAACTAGACTGCAATTTTAACAGAAAACAAAGGAAGTGACAGAGTGCTTGAAGGAAAAGCATGGCAGATGGAAGGAACAAGTATAAATACCCTGAGGCAGAGGAGTAGCTGCATTGTGCTTTGCTGTCTCAAACTATGCAAAAGCACCTCAATACTTACCTTCAGTGGTCGTAGGTTGTAATGACCCCAGATGCCTGAGAGAAATGAACATAAATTCGTTCTGATGTTGTTCACCTTTCAACCCACAGGGGAAAAATTCAAGAAATAAGAATCCACAGTGGAAAAAAATTACAAAGCACACTATTTCGTTGACTTTGGAGACTGTCTTGTTGAGCTCTTGAATATATATGTTTTTAGATCAGTCAACTGCTTATTTGCTGCGTCTATATTGTTGATTGTTTCTAGAAGTAGGGCTCTAAATTCTTTCGCTGACATTTCAGCTCTCTTGTTTTCAGCATCCATGATGGGGGAGTCGGGAAATTGAGAATGTTTTGTGGTAGTTTGTTGTTTCTTACTCTTTGTATTTCTTTGTTGTGCTTTGGGCATTTGTGGAAATGGATGTTTCCCCCCCCCCACTCCCCACCCCCGCCAACACACACACACACTTTTATTTGTAGTTCCAGTGTTTGGGATGTAGAGATAGGAGGATTCTAATTATGAGCTCCAGGGCAATGAGAGAACCTGTCTCAGAGGAGGTTAATGTTGTTCCTGAAGATGAAACCTATATATTGTTACCTTCTTGCTGCTGGCACAAAACACCTGTAGCAGACAGTTTCAGGTTCGCTGAGATAAACTTCCAAACCAGGCACAGTTATGAAGGAAGGGATATTTATTGAAGCTTACAGTTCCAGGGGAAGTTCCATAATGGCAGAAGAAACTGGCCTGCCTTCACAGGTCCAAGCAGACAGAGAGAAGCACAAGCCTAAAGGTCAAAAGCCACACAGCACACTTTAGGAACTCCAGCTAGGCACACTTTGCATATCTTTAGATTGAAATCTGAAACCTACCACCACACCTTAAGATCCACCCAGTGACACTGCCTCCAGCCAGGTGGCTGCAGAACGCAAACTACAAACAAATAAACAACTGAAATATATTGGGGCCATCTATTCAAACCACCACAACACCTGACCAAAAGCAGTCGATGGGAGGAAAGTTGTTTATTTTGGCTTATAGTCTCAAGTGGAAGCTCCATGATGACAGAGAAAAGATGGTAGAGCAGAGGCTGGACATCACCTTCTTGTGACAGACAGCAGGTGGCAAAGAGCAGCAGGCCGGTGAGCAGAACTAACACTGGCAACCCTGAGCTTATAAGCCCATCAAGGTCCACCCCAGTAATATACCTCTTCCAGCAAGGCTCCACCTCTCAAATTGTCATCAGCTGGGGATCAATCATTCAAACCACATGAGTTTATGGGGGACATATAATTCAAACCGTCACAAAACCTGAGGTTATCTTCACATGCACACACATACCCATACCCCCATATGATCATAAACGTATACATAAAAGAGAATGGATGATGAGCTGGGTGAGGTGGCACATACCTGTATTCTTAGCATTTGGAAGCCTTAGGTAGGAGTATCACAAATTCAAGGCCAATGTCGGCTACATAGAAAGACCCTGTCTTGGGCTGGAGAGGTGGCTTAGCCGTTAAGGCGCTTGCTGGAAAAGCCAAAGGACACGAGTTTGATTCCCCAGTACCCACATAAGAAGAGATGCACAAGGTGGCATATGCGTCTAGAATTTTTGGCAGTGGCTGGAGGCTCCAGCATGCTCATTATATCTCCCTCTTTCTTTCTCTCTCTCTTCCTCTCTCTCTCTCTCTCTCTTCCCTCTCTCTGAAATAAGTAAGTAACATATTTTTTAAATATATAAAAAAAGATTATACTAGGTGAGGTAACCCAGACCAGAAAGCCAAGCATCACATGTTCTCTCTCATATGTGGATCCTAACTACAGATGATTGAACTTCTGTGTGAGTAGGAAGAAAACTCAGTACCAGAGGCCAGTAAGCTAGAAAAGAGATAGAAAGGGAAGAGAAAGGAAGGGAGAGGCATACTTAATAGGATGGTATTGTATATATGTAAGTAGAAGAATAGATTAATGTGGGTGAAAAGGCCCAAAAAGAGGTCTGGGGAAGAGATTGAGTAAAGGAAAGGTGGAGGGACAGCTAATCAAAATCTAAGAGGATATAAATAAAACATATGTAATCCTACTTTTTTGGACAATGGAACACTCAGGAGCCATAGATTGTTGCTACAAAATTTTCAAAGCCAGGGATGGGATATCTTCCAGTGAGTTGTTGGCCAGGGAGATCCCTGATGCCCCCAAAACATTATAGGTCATTGCCGAGGCCCTTGGTTTCCCACCAGGAATAGATGGGAAGACCCTATTGCTGAAGACTCCATATATTAGGGCTGCAAGGACACTGAGAAATCTTGCTGGATCTGAGCTGATAACCTCCTCCATGTAGACCAGCTGACAGAAAGCTGGAAGAAGCCATTCTGCATGCAGTTCAATGGGAGAAAGAGAAATCACCAGTGAAGATACTCATCAGTGGACACTGCAAGCCTTATAATTAGCCAGCCAGGCCAAATGAGCCAACGGGTGCAATAGTGGCACATCTGTTATGGGGGAAACCAACTGCCCTCCAATTGGACTGGAGGCCCATTCCATGGGAAGGGAATATATCCCTGATACTGAAAACTTAAAACAGGGGTAGTCATGAGCCCTGGGGATGCAACGTCTGCTGCTGTCTGGCCAAATGTATATATTATGCTTATCAAGCTGCCCAGTAAGCACGTATCTTAATATTTATACCCTTATATTAATGCTACTCTCACTTTTGGTTGACAATCTTCTCTTTTCAGATGGCAGTGACCTTGGGACGACTCAGAAGGTATCATGGTGATGGAAAGAAATGACCGCAGTGCTCAGTACTACAATATCTGTATCACACCTTCCAAGGCTCAGGGTCTAATACTGAAGAGGTGGCGGAAAGAATGTAAGAGCCAAAGGAAGGGCAGGACTCCATACAACATGCTCCCTCCAGACACAAAATGGCCTGGATATCCATGGCCTCACAGTGCCTGACACTACCTGCATAAGACCATCATAAGAGGAGGAAAAGATCAAGACATCAAAAGTAAAAGAGAGACTGATTGAGATGGGGAGGGGGTATGATGGAGAGTGGAGTTTCAAAGGGGTAAGTGGGGGGAGGGAGGGTATTACCATGGGGTACTTTTTATAATCATGGAAGTGGTTAATAAAAAAATTTAAAAAAAGATCTGGGTGTGGTGGCGCATGCCTTTAATCCCATCACTTGGGAGGCAGAGGTAGGAGGATCACCATGAGTTCAAGGCCACCCTGAGACTACATAATGACTTCCAGGTCAGCCTGAGCTAGAGTGAGACCCTACCTCGAAACCCCCCCCAAAAAAAGTTGAAAGAAAGAACGAAAGACCCTGTCTCAAGAAATTAATCAAACCAACATCAAAAAGAGTGAATGATAACTTTCATCAAATTACCTTCTCACCATCTCATTATTGGAGATGACCATATACTCATATGGTCCTTATATTGAAACATTCTTTCTTTACTCAAACAAACTTGATTTTTCACTGTTCTGAAGGTAGATTCCAGAGCCCTGTGCATGCTAGGAAATCACTATACCACTGTGGTGGTTTGATTCAGGTGTCCCCCATAAACTTAGGTGGTCTGACTGCTAGGTTCTCAGCTGATGGAGATTTGGAAATCAAAGCCTCCTGGAGGCAGTGTATTGTTGGGGGTGGGATTATGGGTATTATAGCCAGTTTCTCCTTGCCAGTGTTTGGCACACTCTCCTGTTGCTATTGTCCACCTTATGTTGGCCAGGGGGTGATGTCCACCCTCTGCTCATGCTATCATTTTTCCCCTGCCATCATGGAGCTTCCCCTAGAGTCTGTAAGCCAAAATAAATGCATTTTCCCCAAACTTGGTTGGGTGATTTCTGCCAGCAACGTGACTGCAACAGTAATGTTGGTACTGAGGAGTGGGTCACAAAAGGGAGGGATGAAGGGGAAAAGGAAGGAAATAAAGAAAGCAGAAGGGGAGCTGGTTGAGAAGAGGGAGAGGAAAAGGAGAGGGTACTGGGGGCGTGAGTGTGATAAAATATATTGTATACATATGAGATGTTACAATGGCAGACAGAGACAGAAAGTTCCCTTGAGCCCGAAATTTCAAGGCCAGCCTAAGCAATACAGCAAGATTCTGTATCCTAAAAGACAAAAAAGATCATACCCTATCACAGCATACACAATATAAATTCTAGATGTAACAAAAGGTAAATGTTGGACCACTTGGGGTGGGTTTTTCCCTTGGCTGGGCCTGGCCTGGCTCGGCACAGGCCCAGCCAGGAGGGCCCCTAGCCCTTACTCTCCACATGGGTTCTTTTGGCAGGACCTCCTTGAACTTTCTTTTCTCTCTTCTCTTCCCACGGTTTTTCCCTACCTTCCACATGGCCTGTCTAGCCATGTGGGTGCCTTTGCTTGGCTCTGTACTTCCCTCAATAAATACAATAATTTAATGACAAAAAGAGTAAATGTTCAAAATTCTAGAAACTGTAAAGGAAACATCTTGTTAAATTACATTAATATCTGGGGCTGGGGAGATGGCTTAGAGGTTAAGGTGCTTGCCTGCAAAGCCAAAGGACCCAGGTTTGATTCCCCAGAACCCACGTAAGCCAGATGCACAAGGTGGTACATGCATCTGGAGTTCGTTTGCAGTGGCTGGAGGCCCTGATGCACCCATTCTCTCTCTCTCTCAAATTATTAAATTAAAAATATTTAAGAGAAATATTTATTAAAAACATTAATATCATGGCCTTGATAGCTTGAAAGGACAGAGAAAATTGAATTAGGATGACTGTATTACAGATAGTCATCTTTACTCACAGTGATTGTAAAACTGCAGCTTTTCTCCCTGTTTGGATCTTTTGAGCAAGGCCAAAATTCTGTCACTCATTTTGGGAAAAGTCATTCTGATCTTTTTTTTTTTTTTTTTTTTCCAAGGTAGGGACTTGTTCTAGCCCAGGCTGACCTAGAATTTACTATGTAGTCTCAGGCTGGCCTTGAACTCACAGTGATCCTTCTACCTCTGCCTCCTGAGTATGCATGTGCCAGGACTCCAGACACTTGTGCCACTTTGTACATCTGGCTTTATGTGGGTACTGGGGATTCAAACCTGGGTCATTAGGCTTTATTATGGGCAAGCCCCCTTAACCACTGAGCAATCTCTTCAGCCCTCTGACCATTTTTAACCCTAGTAAAATGTGTTTGATGCCTATTATACAGTAAATATTGTTTTATATTTTATAAGAGAAGCACTGTACAGATACAGGAGGAATGTTCAAGACCAAATAGCCATAAAAAATATAAAGTCAGGTCCTTACCATACTCCTTACAGTTTTAAAAAAAAGATATTTCACATGTGACAAAAATTTAAACCTAAAATACTGACACGTTAAGAACAGTAAGAGAGCAGGCTGGAGAGATGGCTTAGTGCTTAAGACACTTGCCTGCAAAGCCAAAGGACCCAGGTTCAATTCCTCAGGACCCACATAAGCCAGATGTAGAAAGTGTTGCATATGTCTGGAGTTTCTTTGCAGCAGCTGAAGGCCCTGACACACCCATTACCCCTTCTATCTCTTTACCTCTCAAATAAATAAATATATATATTTAAAGAATAACAAGAAACACAGAAAAATTAAAAGAATATTTTTCTTAAATTCCTTTTGGGGAAATCCTTTTTTTAAAGTTTTTATTTATGTAGGTACTGAGGAATTGAACCTGGGTCCTTATGTTTCTCAGGCAAAGACCTTAACTGCTAAGCCATCCCTCCAGTCTGGGGAAATCCTTTTAAAGCATACTGTAATATATATACATGATTTATTTATTTGAGAGAGAACTGTTGCAAATGAAGTCCAAATGCACGCACCACCTTGTGTATCTGGCTACTGTAAAACTAAACAGTGGCTGGCAGGATTTGCAAACAAGTGCCTTTAACCATTAAGCAATATCCCTAGCCCCATATTTTTTTAAGTTTGTATGATTTTTTTTAAATGTATTTTATTTCATTTTATTTATTTGCAAGCAGAAGAGAGACAGAGACAGAGACAGAACAAACATACCAGGGCCTCTAGCCATTGCAAACAAACTCCAGACGCATGTGCCACTTTGTACATCTGGCTTTATGTGGGTACTGAGGAATTGAGCCTGAGTCTTTAGGCTTTGCAGGCAAGTACCTTAGCTGCTGAGCCATCTCTCCAGCCCCAAGTTGGTATGATTTTTGTTTTATTAATAATTTCAGCTCTTTAATCCCAGCACTTGGGAACCTGAAGTAGGAGGATCACTGTTAGTTCTAGGCCAGCCTAGAGCTACAAAATGAGTTCCAGCTCAGCCTAGGCTAGAGTGAAACCCTATTTAGTAAAACTGAAAATGAAAAAAAAAAAAAAACCAAATCAAACATGCTAAAATCTACCATAAAGCAAATAGCAGGACCAAATATAGTAACTTGGTTTGGTTTTGGTTTTGTGGTGCTAGGATGGAATCCAGAGCTGCACACATAGTAGGCAAGTGTTCTATTACTGAGCTGTATCCTTTGGCTTGATAGATTGATTTTTGTCAAGGGAAATACAGAATATATGTGTGACATATTCATGACACCGATAGGCTTATATGAGTATTAAATTGACAAGGTATTTCCACACCATATAATCATAGTTACGTTTTCGTTTGGAGTCAGAGGATTAAATTATGAAAAGGTTTTCCTTTTCTGACAATGTCTCACTATGCACCTCAGGCTGGCCTCAGTGCTGAGACTGTGTGTCCCACCACACCTGGATTTTCCTTTTCCTTTTATGGAGGCTTTTAATTTCCTATTTGTATTCTTTGTAATTTTTCTCCATGTGTAGATTACATTTACGGGGAGAAAAGAAAAACAGACTTTTCAAGTGGAAGGTCATTTTCTTGTCTGTGGAGCATGAATCCACAAATAGATACAATAGCAAAGAAGCCCTCCCACCCTCCATCCTATCAGCATCCACTAGAAAAGAAAACTAAAATGGCTTCACTGGAAGAATCCTAAACAGAAACTCATTGATCGTTAAAAAGAACCAACAATAGAGGTCGCATGTGTACAGAGTTCATTTGTAGCAGCTGGAGGCCCTGGCAGGCCCATTCTGTCTCTCTCCTCTCTCTGCTTGCAAATAAATAAATAAAAATATTTGAACAAAAGCACCAACAATAGAATAAAATTTCTTAGGATTAAGTGCCTAGAAATCATTACTTCCTAATCTCTTCTCTTTTTTATTTTTATTTACTTGAGAGTGACAGACAGACACCAGCCACTGCAAACAAACTCCAGACGCAAGTGCCCCCGTATGCATCTGGCTGATGTGGATCCTGGGGAATCGAGCCTCGAACCGGAATCCTTAGGCTTCACAGGCAAGCACTTAACCACTAAGCCATCTCTCCAACCCAATCTCTTCTCTTTTTAAGTAGGCTATAAACATGTAGGCAATCGTGTTTGCCATTGTCTCTGTGGTTATCAGGTGACTCACAGACAACTTATATACAAATAAAGTCATGTGAGTACTTTATCTCCTTATTCTGTCTAACCTTCTCTGGTTATGTTGTTTCTTTTAAAATTATTTGCTTTTCTCCGTCCGAGACGTCACAGTGCTGCGGCTGAACCCGAACATGCTTAGGGAAACAGTCAACTTTAAAATGGTGGGAGCATGGAGTTGTTTCTCCTGAACCTCTCTCCAGCAGCTCGGCGGGGCGGAGGACGCAGCAGTGTCATGTCTGAGGCCAAGGAAAGCACTCAGCAAACTGTAAAGTGAAAAGCAGACGGCGTGAGCAGTGTGGAGGAAGCGGCAGAGTTTCTTTTCCTGAGACTACCCTTCAGGATGGCAGATGAGGTGGCCATGGCGGGTCTGTGTAGGAACGAGAACGTGAGTGCTCCGCAGCAGCAACTGGTGTCATTTGAAGATGTCACTGTGGACTTCACCTGGCAAGAGTGGCAGCACCTGGATGTTGTTCAGCAAAACCTTTACAGAGATGTGATGCTGGAGAACTACAGCAGCCTGATGTTCCTGGGGAACTGTATGACCAAACCAGATTTGATCTTCAAGTTGGAGCATGGATTTGCACCATGGAGTGTGTTAGAATGCTCAATTCAGAGGCTTCCAGAATTGAAAACTCAACACAAAATGCAGTGGAGAGAGACTGATGATTTTAAACAATTGCAGAATACTGTTTACCAGAAGTTACATCAGACATGTTATCAAGGAAGAAACACAGGTGACAAGCTGTATGCATGTAGGACAACTTTTATCTCCAAGTCACACCTCACTAATCATCAGAGAACTCAAACAGGGCAAACCAAGCCTGGCAACTGTGGCCCTGCAGATCAGCACCCCTGATGCTGGATCCGCTACTGCTGCCACTGAAGCTGCCGCTTCTGGATCTGCCGCTGCTGCCGCTGGAGCTGCCACTGCTGGATCCACCACCGCTGAAGCCGCTGTAGCTGGTGCCAGAGCCGCTGATGTTGTTGTTGGAGCCGGAGTCATGGCTTCCACCGCTGAAGCCGCTGCCAGAGCCTCAGCCACCACTGCCAGAGCCCAAGCTGCCTCTGCCGGAGCTGCTTCTGCCTGCCCGTGTGGGCTCTAGGGCTCTAGGTACTCTGGATCTCTCCTACTTCTCTGCTGCTGTTTTAATCACTTATACACCTCCGTTTTTAGTAAAGACAGAAGACATGCCTTCACCTCATAGCAAGTCACGGAATTCTTCATGATCACTGAATATCAGCCCCTGGACATCTTTTAATGTAGATACTGACTGATAAACTCAGCGTTGAGAAAGAATGCTTTAATGTTTCCTGTAAGTGTCCTTACTGCTTGTGGTGTACCTATGTGATCTGAAAGAGCTACCTAGCAGGACTGATATCTGTTGTACTATAGTAATGTTCAGATAGATGTGAATGACCACAACATCATTTTGTGACATGCTTCCCCAAATGCCTCAGCTGACAAATTTACAATAATACACTGCCATTATGTATAACAGGGTCAAAAAAAAATTATTTGCTTTTCTCCAACTTTTCATATGGTAAAACAAGTGAGGAATACTATGTCAGGGGTGCCTAGACTATTCTTAGGCTTTATGACTCATTAAGTTTCACAACTCATAGAAGTTATGCTATTTGTGTTTGTGGTTTATTGCAACAGAAGACAGAGCTTTAAATCATCAAAGAGGCACATAGCAGGTTTCTGGAGGCATGAGGCAGATATTTCTATTTATTCTCTCATTAATGTCATGGATAGCAGTTATTTTCCCAGCAATGGCATATTATCAACCAAAGAGGCTCCCATAGGTCTTGCTGTTCAGGGCTTTCCATGGTTTTTTTTTTAAATTTTTAAATTTTTTAAAAAATATTTTATTGCAGCTGGGCGTGGTGGCACATGCCTTTAATCCCAGCACTCGGGAGGCAGAGGTAGGAGGATCACTGGTGAGTTCAAGGCCACCCTGAGACTATATAGTGAATTCCAGGTCAGCCTGGGCCAGAGTGAGACTATACCTCAAAAAACCAAAAAGCAAAAATATTTTATTGTTTTATTTATTTATTTATTTATTAGATACAGAGGGAGAGAGGAAGAGAATGAGCACGACAGGGCCTGTAGCCACTGCAAACGAACTCCTGATGCATGTGCCACAATGTGCATATGGCTAATGTGGGACCCAGAGAATCGAACCTTGGTCCTTAGGCTTCACAGGCAAGCACCTTAACTACTAAGCCATCTCTCCAGCCCTTAAAAAATATTTTTATTTGCAATCAGAAAGAGAGAGAGAGAATGAATGGGCATTCCAAGGCCTCTAGCAGCTGCAAACAGACTCCTGATGCATGAGCCACTCTGTGTATCTGGCTTTATGTGGGTACTAGGGTATCTAAGTAGGGTTATTAGGTTTTGCAGGCAAGACCCTTAACTGCTAAGCCATTTCTCCAGCCCCAGCACCCTGTCCAGAGTTTTAATAGGAGGATCAGTGTAGTTCTGGAATGTCCACATGGCTAACCTGAACTCCCCAGTGGTCAAATTGATGAAGTGTGGCCCATGTCCCAAATGTACAATAATACAAATTATATTGTTAGTTTAAACTGTTTAACATGGCCCAAGATTTTGGGTATCCAAAGACACAATTATAAGTCAGTATATGACATCTCATATCACATCCTGGGCCTGCTGACTTTACCCTTTATTGCATCACACTCGTTGCCCTTGATCTAGACTTTTTGTTTTATTTTGTTTTATTTTGTTTTTTAGAGATAGGGTCTCACTCTATCCCAGGCTGACCTGGAATTCACCATATATTCTCGGGGTTGCCTCAAACTCACATGATCCTCCTACCCCTGCCTCCCAAGTGCTAGGATTAAAGGTGTGCACCACCCCATCCGGCCCATTGATCTAGATTTTTAATAGCAAAAATGATAATAATATTTGAGTATTTTTCTTTAGTGTATTCAATAAAACATATATCAGATGCAATAATAGTATGAAAAGCCAATATGAGGGTAAGTATGATGGGTAATATTGGTTGTCAACTTGGCAGGATCTAGAGTCACCTAGGAGACAAACCCTCTGGGCATGTCTGTGAATGAATTTCTTGATTATGTTAACTGGGATGGGAAGACCCACTGTAAGCTTGGACAGCACCATTCCATGGGCTATAGTCCTGGACTAAATAAAAAAGAAAAAGCTAACTGAACATTAGCATTCGTCACTCTCTGCTTACTATGGATTAAATGTGACCAGCGTTTGTTATGCTTCTGCCATCATGCCATGGTGCACTGTATCCTCTCAAACTGTGAGTCAAAATAAAACATTCTTCACTTATGTTGCTGTTTCAGTCAGTTTCATGTTTCTGGAACAAACACCTAACCAAAAGCAGCTTATAGGAGGAAAGGGTTTATTTCAGGCTTACAAATTCCATGGGGACACCATCAATGGCTGTAGAAGCTGTGAGCTTATGTCCATAGATCCAAGAAAAGAAACACCTCCTATAGCCAGCACCACAAAAAAGCCAGAGTTTAAACTTCCCCCCCAAACACACCTTAGGGCTAGACTCCAAGATCTACCCCGGTGACACCTCCTGAAGCCAGGCTGCTGGAGACACAAGTTACAAGGTCAGTGTGAGTCTATGGGGTCATACATTGAAACCACCACAGTTGCTTCTTTTTTTGTTTTTTTTTTGTGGGTGTTTTGTTTTGTTTTGTTTTTTCGAGGTAGTATCTCACTCTAACCCAGGCTGACCTGGAATTCACTATGTAGTCTCAGGGTGGCCTCAAACTCACAGTGATCCTCCTACCTCTGCCTCCCGAGTGCTGGGATTAAAGGCGTGTGCCACCATGCCCAACCACAGTTGCTTCTTGTCAAGGATTTTGTCACAGCAAATAAGAAAATGACTAACGCAGTAAAGATAAATTTAAACAAATAATCAAGCCGTCCTATAAAACCATTACATTTTCATGCTAATTGAATTATTTTTCCACTGTTAGGAGGGATGTCGTGTTCAGTCACAGTACTAATCCAGACTTCTGGCAGCAACACTGATTTAGCAAGTACCTCTCCTTCAGCCAATTCCCATTCATATGGAGTAAAGTTTTATGCTGTAGTCCTCCCTTCGTTACAATTTCACTTTCTGTAGTTTCAGTTACCTGTGGTCAACCATAGTCTGCAAATATTAAATGGAAAGTTCCAGAAAGAAACTATAAGTTTTAAATTTCATACCATTCTGAGTAGCATGATGAAACCTCAAGCCAACCCTCATTATCCTAGCTGAAATGTGAATCATCCTTTTTCTATCCTATTCACACTGTATATACCACCAATCCATTCACAATCACTTAGTAGTTGTCATGGCTATTTGTAGCACTTGTGTGTTCAAACAACCCTTCTTTTACTTAATAGTGTCTTTAAAGCACGAGGGTAATAATGATAATTGTGTCATGGTATAGTTCTAATTGTTCTATTTTATCATTAGTTTATTACTATGTCTAATTTATAAATTGAACTTTATCATAGATACATACATATTGGGAGGTATTGTTGGGGTGGAAATAGGCTAGGTATGATGATGCATATCAGTAATTCCAGCATTCAGGAGACAGAGAATTGAAGATCATGAGTTTGGGACAGACTTTGCTATACAGTAAGACCTATTTTGTTTTTGTTTTTTGTTTTGTTTTGTTTTGTTTTTGAGGCAGGATCTCACTCTACTCCAGCTGATCTGAAACTCACTCTGTAGTATAGGCTGGCATAGAACTCAGAGATTTTTCCTACCTCAGCCTCTTAAGTGCTAAGATTAAAGGTATATGCCACCATACCCAGCTTAGTAAGACCTTTTCATACAAACAAAAAGTATACATAGGGTTCATGTTCACCTATCCACTGGTGGTGTATAGGTACAGAACTAGCAGGCTATTTTACTGGGTAGTACAACTACATTTAGTCAACTCCAGCTTTGCCAGCTATTGTCATGTAGGGGGAGTTGAGGCATTGGAGGACTGATCAAGTCAGAAGATATCAACCTGAGAAGGCTGCAACACACTCAAGCTTTATTGGTGATGCACTGAAAAGTTTGTATGAAGCAGAAGTTCCTAACAGAAGAAATCTGTACAGAGGTAGAAGGGGGACTGGTTTCAGGAAACTACTCAGAAACAAAGATGAACAATGAAGCTCTTAGGGGAGAAAGGAGAGAGAGAGAATAGCCATGCAAGGGCCACTAGCCACTGCAAACAAACTAGACACATGTACTACCTTGTGCATCTGACTTACATGGGTACTGGAGGATCAACCCTAGGTCCTTAGGCTTTGCAGGTGAGCTCCTTAACCACCAAGCCATCTCTCCAGCCAGAGGTGTGTTCTTTATGGCCATCTGTGGTGGTTTGAATTAGGTGTACCCTACAAACTCATGTTTTGAGTGTTTGGTCCCTAGCTGGTGGCAATTTTGGAGGTGGACCCTTGCTGGAGGAGATGTGCTGTTGGGGGCAGCTTAGGGGTATTATAGCCAGCACCTCAATTTCTTGCTGCTATTTTCCACCTGCTGTGGCAGAGGTGATGTCCACCCTTTGCTCATGGCATTATTTCCTCTGCCATCATGAAGCTTCCCCTCAAGACTGTAAGCCAAAATAAATCCTTTCCTCCCATCAGCTGCTTTTTGACAACATTATATATTGCCAACAGATTGGAGGACGGTAAGGTTTTGTAGGATATGTGTTGTAGTTACCTTCTCATTGCTGAGGCAAAACACCCAACCAGAAGGAGCTTGTGGGAGGAAAGGACTTATGTCAGGCTTATAGTTTCCAGGGGAAGCTTCATCATGGCAGAGGCAGCTGGCTCACTTCATCATACATCCACAGCAGAGAGAGAATTAACAGCCAGAGCTCAAGCTGGCTCTGAACACAAAGTAGGCTGGACTTAAGACCCACCCCAGTGACACACCTCTTCCAACAGGGATCTGCCTTCTGGGAACTAAGTAAGAAGCTTAAGCAAAAATATCTGAGGTTTTGGCAGGTGTGGTGGTGCACGCCTTTAATCCCAGCACTCAGCAGGCAGAGGTAGGAGGATCGCCATGAGTCTGAGGCCACCCTGAGATTACATAGTGAATTCCAGGTCAGCCTTAGCTAGAGTGAGACCCTACCTCGAAAAAACAAAACAAAACAAAAAAAACCTGAGGCTATAGGGACATTTACATTCAAACTACCACAATATATAAAGTAGACAGGCTCTACTTTTTGCATCTGTCTTTATATGGGTCCTCATCTATCAAAACCAGGGTGTCAGGCTTTGCAAGCAAGTATCTTTATCCGGTGAACCATCTCCCAAGCCCCAATAGGCAGGCTCTAAATGACTAAAAATATGCTTGTTTGAATTGTTTTTTTTTAATTATATGTGTAAATACATATGCTGCTAGACTTAGGGTGGAGTTATGCCTCCTCACTAAACCCATCACAACTTGAAACTTTTATAAATAGAAAAGCCATTTAATACACCTAACCTACTGAATATTTTAGCTTAGCCTTATTTACTTTCAACAGTGTTCAGAAGGAATACTAACATTGGCCTACAGTTGAGTATAATCATCAAACACAAAACATTTGATGATAAATTGTTAAATATTCCATGCTGTCCATTGAATACTTTATTGAAAGTGAAAGACAGAATGGCCCCTGTGTATATTTTACATCATCATAAAGTCAAAAAATCTTGTCAACTCATTGTATATCCATATATATTTAACTTTCACCCTCACAGGCTTTTAAACTAATGGATCCCAACCTACAGAAAAGAAACAAGCTTGGAGCTAATATACAAAGGCTTAGTTATAACACTTTATCCCCTAACCTCAGCTTGTCTTATAACCGTTTATTTTTATTTTATTTTATTTTTTTTGCAAACAGAGAGCAAGAGAGAGAGAGAGAGAGAATTAATATGGGCATGTCAGCGCCTGTAGCAGCTACAAACGAACTCTAGATGCATGTGCCACGGGGAATCAAACCCAGATTATTATGCTTTGCAAGCAAGCACCTTAACTGCTGAGCCATGACTCCGGACCCTTGATTTATACTCTTGAGCGGCATGTTATTTTGGAAATCCTGAGTTTGAACCAGGGCTAGTGCACCTATAGGACCCATAGTGCTATAGAGATACAAACTAAAATTTCAAAGCTATTTACAAGCAGTCTGTTCATATCATAGGGGAAAAGAACACAGATGACTATGCATAGCCAGAAGAATTATATTATACTCCTGTCAAACCGGTATTACCTACCTTGACCATGTGCTCACAGCTGTTCTGGGCTGACCCTATGCTTGGTCTTGGCCAAACTTGACTCAAGTTTCTCTTCTCTTTAGGCCCTTGAATACTGCTTGCTCTAAGCTTGAGCAATCACAACCAAAGTGGAGCATACCCCTGTTCTCAACTCTGAGAGTCAGTGACCATGGTGGGATACTTCCCTGTCATACTCTACTAGCTCTTTCCCCTTACTTGTATAGCATATTTTCTTTCTCTTTTATTTATTTATTTATTAGAGAGAGAGAATGGGTGCACCATGGCCCTTAGCCACTGCAAACGAACTCCAGACACTTGCACCACCTCGTGCATCTGGCTTATGTGGGTATGGAGAATCCATTCTGAGTCCTTAGGCTTTGCAGGCAAGCACCTTAACTACTAAGCAATCTCCCAGCCCTGTCCAGCTTATTTTCTAGTGATTTAGCTGATCTCTGCCCCTCCCTTTTGCCCCCAACATACCTTTATATAGGACAGAAAGGTACATAGCTCACTCTGGGAACATAATTGCCCACCTCTGAAACAAGCTTAGTTGTTTTTACGTGAACTGGTTTATTATTTATGCCTCTGAGAACTGTTCTTCTGGCTTTAAAGCTGCCCAGAGGCTCACTAGCATAGCATTTGACTTTCTGTCCCATTTTTTTTCCATAGGAACACCAGTTCAACACAAATCTTGCCACCTTTGCCTTCCAGTGACCTAAACAGACCCCTTTGTCTGATGGACCCTTCTCTTGTCACCTCTAGATTGCTTCACCACTTTTTTTGTTTTGTTTTGTTTTGTTTTTCGAGGTAGGGTTTCACTCTAGCCCAGGCTGACCTGGAATTCACTATGGAGTCTCAGGGTGGCCTTGAACTCATGGTGATCCTCCTACCTCTGCCTCCTGAGTGCTGGGATTAAAGGCGTGCACCACCACGACTGGCTGTTTCACCATTTTATAGATTCGATCTATATCACATTTACCTCATCCTCTCATCTATCTAGTTTATTTGTCAGATCAGATACTAATGCAGAAGATGCCAGCTATATGTACTTTACCCTTTGTAAGTCTTCTTTTACACAAACAAGTTCTCTCTGTGCCACTCCATACCACACAGAGGAAGATGGCCATCTGGGATTCCTCCCACACTCTACCTCCTGATGTCTCAACCTTTGTTATATGTTTTAATACCTATAGCAAGATGAACACAAACCCTGCTACCACAAGAAGACACATCACCACCACCACACACCACACAGGAAATGACAACCTCGTTGGTATCACCCACATGGATACTTCCCTACCAGGCTCAGTTGCATGCCTTGCTGACCATAGCCAGGGTCATGCCATTGTTTCTTCCAAACTCATCTTTGACCCTGCCATGTCCTATTTATGACTCCCAAGTGTTGTGTGAGACTTTTTCTCTGGGGACATATGGGCACACATCTCTTTACCCCACATAGGACACAGACAGTAGACCAAAGTATGATTATGCCAAGACCAGTTTTGGTGAGCCAGTGAGTTTCATGGGGTAAGTTACAGAACAGGGTGAGGAGTTACTTATAGGAACATGGAGCCCCCAAAGCAGCCATACCACCAGAAGTTTCATCCCAGCATGAATAATGACCTCCCCACAGCTGTTTCAAGGAGCTCCCTGTGTCAAGATTACCACTGCGGATGCTCTTCCATCAGCCTCAGGGTGGAGTCTTACAGAACATGGAGACCCCAAAGCAGCCAATTCAGTGGAGCTCATTGTCCCTTAATCTTTTACTCTCTTACAGGTCTATCTGACCCTGAGGCCTGGAGACCTCATGCATCATTGCATACACCTGGTACAGGGTAGGGCCTAAGGTCTCAGTCTCATAACCTTCCTCACACCCTTCTTTCTATGGGGGAATGTCAATGGGCCCAATCTTGTGAGCCTCTCGTGAGTTTTCCCAGTGGCTTCCTTTCGAGGTAGGGACTCACTCTAGTCCAGGCTGACTTGGAATTCATTATGTAGTTCCAGGCTGGCCTTGAATCCATAGTGATCCTCCTACCTCTGCTTCCCAAGTGCTGGGACTAAAGACATGCACCACCATGCCCAGGGGAGAGAGAGAGAGAATATGAATATGGAAGCACCAGGGCCTCCAGCTACTGAGAAACAAACTCCAGAGGCATGTGCCACTTTGTGCATCTGGATTTTATGTGGGTACTGGGGAATCGATCTTGGGTCATTAGGCTTTACAGGCAAGCACCTTAACCACTGAGAAATCTTCCCAGTTCCCATTTAGATGATCTCTAAGTAGACAAATGATGAAACATAAGTTACTATGCAAAATTGAAGTTCATATTCTTTTGCTTCATATTTTATATGGTACAAGGCAAGTGAAATATATTTGGATCTGTTTATGAACATGTTTATTTTGTTTTGTCACATCAAGAAACCATACTATAAGGAAGGCCATACCAATAAAATTGTGAGATATATAGTTATAAGCTTTGCTAACTTGCTACAAGTGCTGGCATCTAACAGGAGGTTCACAATGACCTACTTCCTGTTTGCTCTGCAAAATCAAAGTCATTGGTAGTTTAAAATTACAACTAACTAATGTAAAGGAAAGTTTTATAACAATAATGGCAAGGTGAGACCCTGTATTAAGGCACAACAAATATGTTTTTCCAACATTTTTATGAAATCTTCAAGCATACAGAAGAAAGAATTGTACAGACAGCATCATGTGCTCTCTTCCCTGGTTGTTAAACATATCTAACCTTGCTTTATCCCATCTATATTCATCTCTCTATCCATCAACCCATCTTATTTTGAGGTGAATTCAAAGTAAGAAATATATAACATACTCAACAACCCTTCTCCCCTAAGCACAAGAATCCAATAATCATTTATATTTTTAAGTAAAATGTGTACACTGTGAGATGTCCAAATCTCAAGTATATCATTCAGAATTTTGTTTTGTTTTGTTCTGTTTTTTTTTTTGAGGTAGGGTCTTGCTCTAGCCCAGGCTGACCTGGAATTCACAATGTAGTCTCAGGGTGGCCTTGAACTCACAGCCATCCTCTTACCTCTGCCTGCCAAGTGCTGGGATTAAAGGCAAGTGCCACCAAGTCCAATTGCTTTTAGGATATCTTAGTATTTTTATTTATTTGAGAGAAAGAGACAGATATATTTAGAGAGAATACAAATGAACTCCAGATGCATGTGCCACCTTGTGCATCTGGTTGACATGGGGCATGGGGAATTGAATCTAGGTCCTTTGGCTTTGCAGGCAAGCACCTTAAGCACTAAGCCCTATTTTGGTTTTCTTGAAGTTGTGTCTCACTCTAGTCCAGGTTGATCTAGAACTCAGTCTAGTTCAGGCTGGCCTCAAACTCATGGCAATCTTCCTACCTCTGGCTCCCAAGTGCCAGTGCTGGGATTAAAGGTGTGAGCTACCATGCATGGTTCTGTTTTATTTTTGTTGGGGGGTGATTTTTTTTGAGCCAGGGTCTCACTCTCTCCAAGACTGGTCTCAAACTCACAGAAATCCTCCAGCTTTAACCTGCCAAGTTTAGAGGATATTTTAATATGCATTTGGACCAAATCAAATAGCACCCTCTAATTATTAAACTTTAAATTTTTTTTTAGATATGGAATATGGGCTGGAGAGATGGTTTAGCAGTTAAGGCACTTGTCTGAAAAGCCAAAGGACCCAGGTTCAATTCCCCAGTACCCATGTAAAGCCATATTCACAAGGTGGCACATATGGATTTCATTTCAGTGGCTAGAGACCCTAGCCTATTCTCTCCATATATATATATATATTTTTTCTCTCTCTCTCTCTCTCTCTCTCCCAAATAAATAAAATATTTTTAAAGGCCAGGCATAGCCAGGTATAGTGGCACACGTCTTTACTCCCAGCACTCGAGAGTTAGAGGTAGGAGGATCACCATGAGTTTGAGGCCACCCTGAGATTACATAGTGAATTCCAGGTCAGCCTGGGCTAGAGCAAGACCCTACCTTGTAAAACCAAAAAATAAAAATAAAAAATGCTGGGCATGGTGGCACATGCCTTTAATCCCAGCACCTGGGAAGCAGAGGTAGGAGGATCGCCATGAGTTCAAGACCACTCTGAGACTACATAATGAATTCCAGATCATCCTGGGCTACAGTGAAACCCTACTTCGAAAAAAATTATGGAACGCTTCATGAATTTGCATGTCATCATTGCTCAGGGCCCATGCTTATCTTCTCAGTATCATTCCAATTTTAGTATATGTGCTGCCAAAGCACATGCTAAATGCTGAATTTTGATGAACTAGGGTTGGAGGTGTAGGACACATACTTAGCATTCATGAAGCACTTACTGGGATTTGTGGCGCTGCAGTGTGTAGCTAGATCCTGTGGGTATCATGTCTATATTAATGAGGAGGCTTCTGTGGCTGATCTGATTTTATAGAGGCCACTTCTATCACACACGTATAACAGGAATCTTGGTGTATGGGGTCTCTGGCTCCTTCCAGATGGGGGAGGGGGCTTCAGTTTCTCCAGATGTTTGCTCATTGCCAAGAGGTACCTGCCTAGGGGCAAAGACCTTTGGGCTCAGTCTGGGAGGCACTTATGGCAGGAATTGTTTGCCTATTTGGTTTACAGACTCCATCCAGGAAGGCAACTTTGGTGTGGTAGAAAGTAGAAAGTTCTAATTGCAAGCCCTACCCTTGAGGAGCTAGCAGGAGAGGCAATGTGACAGCCTTCTGTAGTTTCTCTAGTACCTGTTTTTCAGTCCCCACAGAAAGTGGAAGACTTATAAGTTACTGGACAGATACAGTCAGCCATATTCAGAGTTGAGGATACGATGTTAAACCTGGCTTCTAGGCAGGACAAGGAGCAGCCATCTATGTCTGACTGTGAAGCCCATACACAAGTTGCTGGGGTACCCCAGTGATAGGGAAATGTGGGCGGGTGATCCTCAAATGCAAAGGCAATAGTAGTGGCCCTCCTGTGACATTCTCACCAATTACACCATGTCAACCAAGTGTGGTGCTCCACGCCATCTCCTCCAGGTTATCGTGAATGTTATAGGGGTGGTGATGTCAGATAGAGGTGATGCACTAAAGGGAGTGGCCATGTTTCTCCTTTCATGTCCTGAATTGGGACTTCTATTATCAGTCTAGGCTTTATCTGGGAATTGCTGGTGTCATGATGGGCATGTTTCCTTTTCTTTAACTACATCACAATAGGCTGTGCCTGAACTGGTACTGGGTAAATTTACCTCACTTAACCACACTAGGAGGGGAGGATGACCGGATCTCTCAGGCAGTGCCACTCATGGTGCAGATACCTCTGTGAGGGTGTCAGAGTAAGAAGTTATATTAATTAGACAGGCTCAGGGTAGCCCCTTAAAGGGAGACGCCTTAGGATGTTATACTTCTGGCATATTTATTTTCATTTGTTTTGTTTGTGTTCGTTCTGGGATTTAGTGTTTGTCCATCTCACCCAATTAAATCTCTCTTGTGGTACTGAGAGTGGGATTGCTGCTAGATACCTGACTGTGTGGCTTTGGCCTTTTGGAGCTTATTTTCAAGAGGAGTGTGGGAAGATTTGAAACCTTGGCCTAAGAGACAGCCTTGCAGTGCTGTAAGTACAGCTTGATGGACTATTCTGGTCAGAGTTGAGAGACCTGAGTACAGTAAGAACTATGGACTGGGTTCCACGTGGTGTACTTTTCTTCTCCCCACTTTATGTTCCCTTACCTCACTTTTTTTTTTTTTTGCCTTCCCCACTCCTTTGTGAGATCTGAATGTGATGTTTTAGAAATCATTTTCTTAAATCTTGAGTTGCCAATTGTTTGGTTAGTTGACAGATATGAACTCAGGGCTTGGGGTTCCAGAAAGCATACCAGAGCCCCAATTCTGCCCCCCTTACAGAATGGAGGTTCCACTGAGATAGTTTGATTTTTAAGCCACGTGTGATGGTGTATGCCTTTAGTCCCAGCACTGGGAGGCAGAAGTAGGAGGATTGATATGAGTTTGAGGCCTCCCTGGACTACATAGTAAATTCCAGGTCTGCCTGAGCTAGAGTGAGACCCTACCTTGAATAAAAAATGAATGATTTTTATACAAATTGCCACATTTTCATTCACTTTTCCCTTACTAACACCTCTATGAACCACCAGCACACACCAACCACCACTTCCATCAGCTTTGTGGGTACTCCAGGTCATTTAAAAAAAAAAAAAAAACGGCTAGCAGCTCAATGCTTCAGCAGTTTCTGGGAGGAAACCAACTTCCCAGGAGAAAAGAATTTGACTCGTTTCTTGCAGCCTCACACTGAGGAGGGTAGAAACTTCAATGAAAATTAAACTTATGGTTTACATTTTGCTCTGCCTCTCTCTGGAATAATTCTGCCTTGCTGTATGACTATGTAAATAAATCTGGGGCTAGAGAGATGGCTTAGTGGTTAAGATGATTTGTCTGTGAAGCTTAAAGACCCAGGTTTGAGTTTTTCAGGCCTCACATAAGCCAGATGCACAAGGCAGCACATGGTAGCTAGAGGCCCTGGCACACCCATTCTCACTCTTTTTCTCTCTCTCCCTCTCTCTGTCTCTAATAAATAAATCAAAAATACATCTTCAAAAATATTCTGGACCTACTCATGAGACTTCCTTTTCCTGCTCTCAAATTTAAAGTTAAAATGTGTCTTCTTTTTCTCTTAAATACTAAAATGTGTGTGTTAACAAATACTAGTGAACACATGGTCAATTAAAGATGTCATCTGCCATATGTGATTTCCCTAATTAAAGATGGCATCGACCACGTGACCTTTCTCCCATTAAAGATGGTGCCCACCATGTGGTCTTCGTGGATGGAACAATAGATTCTCCTTCTGTACTCTAACTTAGTAATTTCTATAACTGATTTAAGTGGATTTATACAGGATTACTCCACTCAAGTAATGACTAAAAGCAAAAATGAAAAAGAAAAACCAGATCTGCCAAAGAGAAACTTGCAGGTGCTGCAGTACTGGCAAATAACAAAGCTTTCACCTGGCAACTGAATCACGGTTCACTACGTTCCTAATTTAAGGTGACACTCCCAACACATGACAAATATTCTTAAAATTCATAATTGTTATTTTTTTCCTAGACCATCCTATATTAAGGAAGGTTTTTGGTACCATAGATCACAAAGGCCAAAAACATTAAGAGAAGATAAAGATAAATAAATGGATTTCTTTTTTTCTCCCTTTACATATTTCCCCTTTAAATTGAGGTCTTAACATATGCCTTACATAAAGTTGGTTAAAAAATTGTAGGTCTGGAGAGATGACTTAGCAGTTAAGGCACTTGCCTATGAAGCATAAGGACCCAGGTTTGAGTCTCCAGGTCCTATGTAAGCCAGGCGCACATGGTGGCACATGCATCTGGAGTTCATTTGCAGTGCCTAGAGGCCCTGGCATGCCCATTCTCTTTTTCAATCCCTCTCTCTCTCCCCCTCTCTACCTCTAATAAGTAAATAAAAATAAAAACTTTAAAAAATTGTAAATGTTAGATGTCATAAGATTAATAAAAAGTAATTTCAGTGGTACTTAGATTTAAAGATAATGACAAGTGTTATATTGGCAAAAGGTACTAAAATGGAGATCAACTGATGGTCCTAAGTTACAACATTATTTTAAAAATCTAAGATAAAATTTTATAAAAGGATATTAAAAACATAACAGAAAACATTAAGTAAGTAATAAAAAGATGTTTAAAAGGTTTAAAAATGGTTTTAGTTTCTTTTTGAAAATGCTAATAAAAATAGTTCAAACCTGTCACCCCAGATCCCTAACTCAGACTTTAAGACCTCTAAACTTAAAAGATTACAAAAATAATAAGATATTGTTGGGTACAGTTTCTTATATCCCTAATCCCAACATTTGATATTTTAAAAGGTTCTCAAAAATAGGATTCTACTAAATATGCTCACTTATACCTTTAATCCCTATATTGAAGGTCATAAAACCAAAGATGACCTTTAAAATAATACCCTTTAGTTCCTAAACCATTCTAAAACATCCACAAATGGGGGAGGACCTTCATCCCAGGCTCCCACAAAATGGAAACAGAAGAATGGTCCCACAACCACCACCCCGTCAGAAGGACATTTAGGCTGTCAAGAAAAAAGTAAATGCAGGAATCTTCACACTTGGGCCTATCCTGCCAATGACACTGCCTATATTCCATGATGTAAGACACATACCGGGCTGTGGGCATACTAGAGGTACTTGGGCTTAGGAGCTGGCCTTGTAGGATGAGCACAAAAATCCTATCTTAGACCTTCCTTGCTTCAAGGGACCCATAGACCATGCTATGTGTCCCTGTTTGGGTGGGGGGAATGGATCAAGACTCCTGTAGAAAGAAAAAAAAAGCCCTAATTTCTTCTCCCAAATCTGGTTGGAGGTATGCCCCCCTTCTATGAAAAGATACAAGCCAGGATTAGACATAACCTAACTCTAGATTCTTCTATTTTTTTTTCCTACATTTTGTTTCAGATGGGACAATTGGCTTCCCAGATACCCCAACAGTCTCCACTAGCCTGTCTCCTTAAAAGCTGGGTGCATTTAGATCCACTAAGTTTTAGGAAACTTTAATCTTTTATTGCCAAAAACCATGGCCAAATACCCCCTAGAAAATAGAAAAAAAAATGGCCACCACAGGACAGTTTTAAGTACAGTACAATATTCCAACTTGATTGCTTTTGTAAAAGCATGAACAGAGGTGTCCTATGTACAATTATTCTTTCACCTCTGTAACCATCCTGAGTGGACTGTTGACCACCGGCTGGGCCTGATCATCCCAGCTGCTATTGATAGTCCAACAACCCCTGTCCTTCCAACTTCAAGAGATGCTGACCCCACATCTCCTAAAGAGACCTCAGAGTCTCCCAGGGAGACCCCCAAACTTTCTAGGGGGACTCCTATGCTCCCTAAAGAGGCTCCTGAGCCTCCTACAGGGACTCCTGAGCCTGCTGAGGGACCATACCTAAAAACACCCCATCAACTACTGACCTTAAGGCTCTTAACTCTGAGGCCTCTGAGCCTCCTAGGGTGTCCTATCCAAAATGATCCTTACTAAAGCCACCTGGACCCTGTCCTCTATACCCAGAATTGCCTGTCAAAAACCCAAAGGTGGGGCTGGAGAGATGGCTTAGCAGCTAAGCGCTTGCCTGTGAAGCCTAAGGACCCCAGTTTGATGCTCGATTCCCCAGGACTCACATAAGCCAGATGCACAAGGTGACGCATGCATCTGGAGTTCCTTTGCAGTGGCTGGAGTCCCTGGCACGCCCATTCTCTCTCTCTCTCTCTCTCTCTCTCTCTCTGTCTCCCTCTTTCTCTCTCTGTCGCTCTCAAATAAATAAAAAACAAAAAAAAACTTTAAAAAAAACCAAAGGTGTTAATGAAAAAGATAACCACTGCCCCTCAAGAGCTATATCCTCTATAAGAGGCCCCATGGGAATTCAGGATCTCTTATATCTACCAACCTTTATCTGTAAATAAAATAAAACAAATACAACAAACATTGGACAGTTATTCTGAGCACACTAACCACTATTATAAAGTCATCCAACAAGTTACTAAACAATATAAACTGAGTTAAAAAGATATTACTTTAATGTTATATCAGACCTTAACTTCTGTTAGACGACAAAGTAACAGTAAACAAATAGTAAAACAGTTAAAAAAAAAAACAGTAACAGTAAAAAAAAAAAAATGAGTACTATACAACCCATGCTAAAACTCATAACTCTAACAACACCAGAATTCCTACAGCAACAAAGACAGTACCAACCAATAATCCCCAATGGGATAAAAAACAAAATTAAGGGGGCATAAAGGCATCAACATTTTATATACGGTATGTCAGAGGAAATTCATAAAACTAAAACAAAGCCTTTAAACTATAACTTACTATCAACTATAATACAGGCAAAAATCGCCCATTACTTTTCTCCAGAGACTTAAAAAGACAATTAAAAACATACTAATGTAACTCCAGATGCCTTAGAGAAAAAAATTATTAAAAATAGATTTTTTAACCTGCCAGGCATGGTGGCACACGCCTCTAATCCCAGCACTTGGGAGCCAGAGGAAGGTGGATTGCTATGAGTTCAAGGCCACCCTGAGACTACATAGTGATTTCCAGGTCAGCCTGGGCTAGAGTGAGATCCTACCTCAAAAAAATAAAATAAAAATAAATTTTTAGGGCTGGAGAGATGGCTTAGCAAGCAGTTAAGGCACTTGCCTGAGAAGCCTAAGGATCCAGGTTTGACTCCCCAGAACCCACGTGTAGCAGACAGATCAGGTTCGCTGAGATAAACTTCCAGACCAGGCACAGTTATGGAGGAAGGGATATTTATTGAAGCTTACAGATCCAGGGGAAGTTCCATAATGGCAGAAGAAGCTGGCCTGCCTTCACAGGCCCAAGCAGACAGGGAGAAGCACAAGCCTAAAAAGTCAAAAGCCACAGCACACTTCAGGAACTCCAGCTAGGCACACTTTGCATATCTTTAGACTGAAATCTGAAACCCACCACCACACCTTAAGATCCACCCAGCAACACTGCCTCCAGCCAGGTGGCTGCAGATGCAAACTACAAACAATAAAGAACTGAATATATTGGGGGCCATCAATTCAAACTACCACACCACGTAAGCCAGATGCACATAGTGGCGCATGTGTCTAGAGTTCATTTGCAGCAGCTGGAGGCCCTGGCACCCAGGCTCTCTCAGTCTCTCTGACTCTCTTTCTCTTTCAAATAAATAAATAAATAAATTTTTAACTCAGTAAACACTTGATATTCATAAAAAATTAGTAGCCAAACCAAAACTTAAACCAGTTACTCCAGACTACAACTTCTGTTTATTACAATCAAAAAGCAAAAAATAAATAAATAAAAAGAAACCTCACCAAAAAAAATCATAACAATAATAAAAGTTACTCAAAAAACAGGGTCCCTTCAAAAGGGACCCCTAGCGCCTGCTTTCTCTGTGGACAAAAGGGACACTTTTTTTTTTTGTTTTGGTTTTTCAAGGTAGGGTCTCATTCTGGCCCAGGCTGACCTGGAATTCACTCTGTAGTCTCAGGGTGGCCTCGAACCCACAGCAATCCTCCTACCTCTGCCTACCAAGTGCTGGGATTAAAGGCATGCACCACCACGCCCGGCTCAAAAGGGACACTTTTATAAACACTGTTTCAAAAAAGTCCTACCAGGACCCTGTCCTAAATGCCAAGGAGACCACAAAAATGCCTATGCCCTCTGAGTCAAAAAAAAACAACAAGGTCATCGCCGTCAACAGATCATTGACGGGCCTAGGGGTTTCACATAGAGACTCCCATAATTCCAGTCTACCTTGAGGAGCCCCGGGTAACTATACAAATGACATAATATACTATAAACCTCCTCATTAACTCAGGTGCTCACTTTTCCGTGCTTGATTGTTTTGTTTTGTTTTGTTTTGATTTGATTTGATTTTTGTTTTGTTTTGTTTTGAGGTAGGGTTTCACTCTAGCTCAGGCTGACCTGGAATTCACTATGCAGTCTCGGGGTGGCCTCGAACTCATTGTGATACTCCTACCTCTGCCTCCCAAGTGCTGGGATTAAAGGCGTGCACCACCATGCCCGGCTCCATGCTTGATTTTTATCCTGGGACTAGGTCTAGCCAGGAAGCTTCCTTTAGGGACATCTCAGGCCAGGTTCAAAATAGGCTCTTTTTACAGAGCCTTTGGCTTGTTCCTGGCAAGACTATCTTTTCCACCATTCCTTCCTTATAGTCTCAGAGACACCAACTCCTTTGCTAGACAGAAATATCCTTTCTGAATGTTAGGTAAAAATAATTTTACCTCCAAAAAAACACTATGTCTTCCTTTTTTTTTTTTTTTTTTTTTTGGTTTTTTCGAGGTAGGGTCTCACTCTAGCCCAGGATGACCTGGAGTTACTATGGAGTCTCAAGGTTTAGGGTGGCCTCGAACTCATGGCGATCCTCCTACCTCTGCCTCCCGAGTGCTGGGATTAAAGACGTGCGTCACCACGCCCAGCTCTATGTCTTCCTTTGATTAAAAAATATAGAGAGATACACCAGTTTAAACAAATGGCAAAATTATAGGTCAAGCTGTCACTGCCAATCCTGTCCAAATATATCTTTTTAAAACTTTTTTTATTTACTTATTTGAGAAAGAGTGAGAGTAAGAAAGGCAGATGTGTGTGTGTGAGAGAGAGACGGGGGGGAGGGAGAGAATGGGCGTGCCAGGGCCTCCAGACACTGTAAAGAACTACAGACGCATGTGCCACCTTGTATCTGGCTTATGTGGGCCCTGGGGAATCCAACCCGAGTTCTTTTGCTTTGCAAGCAAGCGCCTTAACAGCTAAGCCATCTCTCTAGCCCCTGTCCAAATATATCTTAAGGACCCCACTTACCTCATCAAAAACAGTATCCACTAAAGCCAAAAACAATTAAAAACCAAACCCACGGTTTATCCCTCTACATCCAGATAGCCAACCTCTATCTGATGCCTTTAAAGAGCCAACTCATAAAACAGGACAAATCATTTGTACAGTTTTACCCCAAGGCTTTAAAGACAGCCCCTATCTGTTGCCTACAATGCCTAACGACCCAGGTTCGGTTCACCAGTACCAACTTAAAGCCAGAGCCAGATGCACAAAGTGGCACATGCACCTGGAGTTCGTTTGCAGTGGCTAGAGGCCCTGGTGTGCCCATTCTCTCTCTCTCTCTCTCTCTCTCTCTCTCTCTCTCTCTCTCTCTCTCATAAGTAAATAAAAATTTAAAAATCCTTATGTTGCCAAACCAGACCTTAAGGACCAGTCCTTAAAAAAAATCCCAATCTCCAGATATTTACAAATGGGAGTTCTTTTGTTCAAAGTAAAACTTAAAACACAAGATATACAGTGGTGACAAAACATAAGATTCGTAAATCTGGCCCACTTCCAGCTGATACAGTGTTCAATTAACACAGCTAATAGCTCTAACCAAAGCCCTAAATGTTAACACAAAAACCAAATAAATATCTATGTAAACTCCAAATATGCTTATTTAATACTACATGCTCACACTATTTTTTGAAAGTTTATTAACTGCTTCAAAAACTCCAGTTAAAACAAGCTTAAAAAAAAAGAGCCAGGTGTGGTGGCTCACACCTTTAATCCCAGCACTTAGAAGGCAGAGGTAGGAGAATCGCCATGAGTTCGAGGCCACCCTGAGACTATGTAGTGAATTCTAGGTCTAGGGTCTCTAGAGTGAGACCCTACCTCGAAAAACAAACAAACAAAAAAAACAAACAGTGATCCTAAAAAAATCATTTAACAGATTCCATAGCTCAAGCTACAACTCTAAAAACAAACAAAAAAGGTTCTCCTTCTATGAAAATATTCCCTCCTCCCACCTAAAAGACCACAGTATACCTCAAAAAAAGGCCACTAAGACACACAAAAGAACTAATATTTAGATCACTGTGGGTGGTGTGTTGCCTCTGATAACCATTTATGGCTGCCTCAGTCCTGACAATAAAAAATCTTAAAGTCTTTTCATCATATATCTCATTAAGGAAAACACTCAATTTGAGCTAGAGAGATTAGAGATTAGAGATTAGAGATTAAGGTGCTTGCCTGGGAAGCAAGGACTCAGGTTTGATTCTCCAGGTCCCACATAAGCCAGATGCACATGGTGGCGCATGCGTCTGGAGTTTGTCTGCAGTGGCTAGAGGCACTGATGAACCCATTCCTTCTCTCTTTTTCTCCCTTTCTCTATCTCTGATAAATAAATAAAACTAAAACTTAAAAAAATACTCAATTCAACTAACAAAAATTATTTAAAAATAACTAATACAATAACTTAAGTAGTTCAAAAAACATAAAGTTTATCAAAAAATAACCCTCATCATAGTCATCTACCTCCTCCTAAAAGTCAAAACCAAAAAAAAAAATACCCAGGGGAAAACTGGAAAATAAACTTCACCCACTTGCCAGAGGATCCCAGACCCACTGGTTGCTGGAATGGGTAGATACCTTTACTGGGTGGGTCAAGGCCTTCCCCTGCCAGACAGAAAGAACACAAGAGGTAGTAAAGGTGAAATTATTTCAAGACTCAGAATACCTAAGAGCATACAGAGTAACAATGGACCAGCATTTAAGACAGAAATCACCCAAAAGGTCTCCCAGGCCTTGGGATTAGAATTTAATCTCCACTGTGCCTGGCATCCTCAATCCTCTGGAAAGGTAGAAAAGATTAATGGCCTACTTAAAAGGCACCTAACTAAGCTAATGCAAGAAACCCGGAGTTCCTGGATCAAACAATTGCCACTAGCTTTAGTGTGGGTAAGGAGCACTTCAGGGCAATTGGGATTAACTCCCTTTGAGGCATTATATGGCAGGAGCTTCCTTTCCAGAGACCTGCTACATGACCTCGAGATTTGGCTAAATTGCACAAACACTCTCAGAACTAACATAGACTAACCCTGGACAGGCTGATATCAGGTCACCCTCATTGTGTCCAGGAGACTTGGTTTTTTTTTTTTTTTTTTTTGGTTCATTTTTTTATTTGTTTATTTGAGAGTGACAGAGAAAGAGGCAGATAGGGAGAGAGAGAGAAAATGGGCGTGCCAGGGCTTCCAGCCACTGCAAAGGAACTCCAGACGCGTGTGCCCCCTTGTGCATCTGGCTAACGTGGGTCCTGGGGAATCGAGCCTCAAACCGGGGTTCTTAGGCTTCACAGGCAAGCGCTTAAGTGCTAATCCATCTCTCCAGCCCAAGAGACTTGGTTTTAATAAAGACATTTAAGGAGAACTACTCCTCAGAACCCACCTGGAAGGGCCCTTACCCAGTCATTTGGTCTACACCCATGGCTGTCAAGGTGACTCAAACTTGAGATAAGTTCATACCCTTGTCGCTGGTGTAACTTCATTTTCTCCATGTATTAATAACCTATATCTTTTTAAATATTTATTTATTTATTTGAGAGCAACAGAGAGAAAGAGGCAGAGAGAGAGAGTGAGAGAGAGAATGGGCGCGCCAGGGCCTCCAGCCACTGCAAACGAACTCCAGACGCGTGCGCCCCCTTGTGCATCTGGCTAACGTGGGTCCTGGGGAGCTGAGCCTTGAACTGGGGTCCTTAGGCTTCACAGGCAAGTGCTTAACCGCTAAGCCCTCTCTCCAGCCCAATAACCTATATTTTTAAAAGCCAAATCTAATTAGAATCCTCAGAGCTAAAAGGCCAATATTTTGGCCCCTACTCCCTGGTCAGAAGGCCACTGGAGATAATGGGACACTTCTAATGGGTCTTACACTGGCCCTCTGGTGAGTCAACTATCTTCCTGGTCAGAGAGGATATGGAGACCAAGAAACAAACAAGAAAAACATCAGTGGGCAGTCTGAAACAGAAGAATCACAACTGAGAAAAAAAATCAGTCCTCCTGGCTCCTTGAGGAAAAAGTTGGCCAGTACGGCCCTGACTCGTCCTAACAGACAACACCAGTATTGGAGAAGCTATAGTGCCACTCCCAGTTCCCTAAAATCTCCTTTGAAGAGCCATTAGTGATCCCCCAAAACAAAAATTACATCTTAAGTTAAATTTTGGCTATCTGCTCGGTCTTAAGCAGTTAGAGAGGGAAACAACCAAACACAAAGTGGTACTTTGGAATGTAAAACTCAATACCACCGGATACTCTCTCCTTTCCAAGGGGATGATTGAAATCAGTTACAAATATATATTAACCAGAAAAGAGCTAGCTTTCCTACCCTTACCCAGGTTACTAGATGGAATGTTTCTCAATGGCCTATCAACTCTACCAGGTACAAACTGGGACACAAAAAGAGCTTCTCAAAATAATAAATAAATAACTGACAAAGTCCTGCAAAGGTATGTTGGCCCCCTCTCTGACAGCTCAAACTTCTTGACAATCATAAATATCAAGATGGTTATTTTCAAATCTGGGACACATATATGTGATGACTCTGACTGAAGGTCACTTAAGCCAAAAGATGCCCTTATACTGGAAACAAACAAACAAACAAATGCTCTCTCAAAATATCCCGGTAATGTTCATTATCTAGGATGGGTTCCTTCAGACTTGAGCCAGAACATCATTACTCTCCAATTATCAGAATGGTTTGCTGCTGGATGGACCCTGCTGCTGGATCGACCCTGAGGCCAAACATTCACTGGGTGGCCCCTAAGGACACCTAATGGTTCTGTGGTACCAACATTTGGCCCTGGCTACCTCCGGGATGGATTGAAAGGTACACCTTGGTGTTTCCATAGATACAAGGACCACAAGTAAAAACCTTAGAACACCCAGCCAATTTACAGGTTTAAAAACACTGATGGACCAAAACTGTTTTTCTTTTTTTTTTTTTTTTTTTTTTTTTTTTTTGGTTTTTCAAGGTAGGGTCTCACTCTAGCCCAGGCTGACCTGGAATTCACTATGGAGTCTCAGGGTGGCCTCGAACTCACGGCGATCCTCCTACCTCTGCCTCCCGAGTGCTGGGATTAAAGGCGTGCGCCACCACGCCCGGCTTCAAAACTGTTTTTCAATAGCATGATCACTTACTTAGTCTTAGTCTCAGTCTTTTTTTTTTTTTTTTCATTTATCAGATTGGTAGATGTCATCTAACACATAGTAGAAACTCAAAAAAATATACCCAACTTGTTAAATGGCACAACTCAGAAAATTTCTCTCCTTAATTCTGAGGTTCAAATGATGAAAAAGCCATCATACAGAATCACATGGCTCTGGAAATACTCATTCATTTCAGCCCAAAGTGGCATATGCACCATTATCAAGGTTAAATGTTGTGACAATCTGACATAATTGTCCCTTTTCCTCTAGTAACAGTTAGAGTGTCTTCTCGTGAGAAGAGAAAATGAGGGGAGGCACCAGAGTAGGCAGTTAGATTAATCAGACAGGATCTGGGCGGCCCTTAAAAGGAGGGACCTTAGGACGTCATATCCTCGCCACATCTATCTCAGCTTGCCCTGGCTGTGCCAGTCATGAGATTTAGTGTTTGCTCATCTCACCCAATTAAATCATTCTCAAGTGTGCACTATGTCCAGGTATGGGTGAATTTCTTCTCCAAGCCCAGGCTGATTGGCTGTGTCCAGATGGGATAACACAAACCCTATGTCCCCCTGGATCCACGGAGAGAGTGGGCCATTTTCCTCTCTCTCTCTCTCTCTCTGGAGATGCCAACAATGTTTTTTGGGTCTTTGGACGGATAAGAGCTCTCTCCCACCCTGGAAGCCATGCTGGGGTAGGGAAAAAAACACTTTTTACCCCTTTTATTAATGCCTTCACTTGTGATCCTTCTTAGAAGCACAAGATTTTTTAAAATCCCTTCTCATGCTTTTTTTTTTTCCTAAGATCCATGTTCAGTTACACGGGCTTTTGGACTCCACGTGGTGTACCTCTCTCCTCCCCACTTTATCTTCCCTTACCTCCCAGTTTTCTCCCTTCCCCACTCCTTTGTGAATCTGAATAAAATGTGATATTTTAAAAAAATCATTTTCTTAAATCTGGAATTTGCCAACTCTTTGGTTCGTTTACAGATATGAACTCAGGGCTTGGGGTTCCAAAAATCACACCAGAACCCCAGTATCCCCCATTAAACCTCAAGCATATTCCATGAAATAAACTACTAGGTGAAGGAAGGGGAGACAGCTTGCGAGCAGCAAGTAGGTCAGAAACATCTTGTAACAAAACCGGGCCAATCATAATAGTTAAGTGAATAATTCACCCTCTCAACCTTCACCTAAGCTGGGACAGTCCCTTTAATGCACTGGTTCCTGTGAAGAGACAATTTAAGCATCTGTGACCAACAGCACCACCCAGTGGTATTTATCTTTTGATGCCCAGACAACGGTTAATGTAGTTAAACAAGTGTTTGTCATAACAGTCTGTGTCTGTGACCACTGGATGTCTCCATGGGAGATGGTCTCAGTCACTAGCAGAGGTCAGGATTCGGTGCTGAAAGAGAGGACGCCTTTGAAGAGGAAGCCTGCCAGGCTTGTGGCCTAACCCCAGAAAGTATTGTGGTCTTCTACTGATCTGACAGATAATGTCCAATTTGAGATACTCTAGTCACTTTGAGTTCAATACAACCTGTGATGGTTAATTTATTTGTTAACATGACTGGGCCAAATAGCACCCAGGCACTTGGTTAAACCTTATTCTACGTGTTGTCAGTGAGGAGCTTCTTGATAAGGCCAATGTTGAATGAGTGGGCTGAGTAAAGCAGATGACCCTGCCCAGCACATGTTTGTGCATGGGGGAGGTGTTGGGCATGTATCAGTTGAAGGCCTGGTTAAATCACAGGGCAACTATGCCCTGAGCAGAGGAGAAATGACTGATCTTCATTGTCAACTTGACTGGATTTTAGATACATTTATTTATTTATTTATTTATTTATTTATTTACAAGGAGAGAGAGAGAATGAGAATGGGCACACCAGGGCCTCCAGCCACCACAGATGAACTCCAGATACATGCATCGCATCTGGCTTCAGGTGGGTACTGGGGAATTGAACCCAGGTCACTAGGCTTCGTAGGCAAGCACCTTAACCACTGAGCAATCTCTCCAGCCACTTGACTGGATTTTAGAACCACCTAGGAGACGCATGTCTGGGCATGTCTGTGAGAGCACTTCCAGAGAGATTTAACTGGGAAAGATCTACACTGAATAAAGTAAGAAAGGGGAGCAGGAAAATCTGATGAGCACCAACATTCGCCTCTCTCTGTTTTCTGACTGTGGATGCAATGTGACCAGCCAACGCATGCTCCTGCCACCATGTTATCCCTGACCTCATGGACTATACCTTCAAACCATGAGCCAAACTAACCCCTTCTACCCTTCCTTCCTTAAGTTGCTTTGATCAAGTATTTGTCACAGCAATGAGAAAAGTGACTAATGAAGAATGGACTACTACCTGACTGCTTGAGTTGGAACAGGTATTCTGGCCTTGGAACACGAAGTGAAACTTCCATTCCTCCTAAACCCCCAACCTGCAGTTCAGCCCTTCTGAGTGGAATTACTCCATCAGCTGTGTCTCCTGGTCTCTTACTGGCCACATTTGGGATTTTATCCTTCTGATAAAACCATGTGACCCAATTTTTAATGAAAATGTGTGTGTGTGTGTGTGTGTTTCTGCCCATCCTTCCTATTGGCTGTTTCTCTTAAGAATATTGCCTAATGTATAACCTCGCTTATTCCTCTCAGGGTGCCTACTTAATCAAGGCCTGGATGTGAATAATTTTATGAACCAAAGGGCAAGTGGTCCTGTAGTTGATAGTGATTTTGATTGGGGCCATGGGGAGGGACCCTTACTAGCTGAGGTATAGGCAACTCTTGGCTGTGAGTTTGTTATTCCCGAGTTCCTTCAAAACCCAGGACAAACAGTTCTGATCCCTAGAATTATTCCTGATGATCATCCATTGTCATCACGCCACATGTCATCTGTTACCTGACAAAACCATTCTGACCTCATCACCTGTTAAAAGAAATCAAAATAAATGAGCTAGCATTCTCTGCTGACTGTTTGCCTAGGATATGAGGTCTCATGTAAGGTGACCAGCTCTCTAGCTCAGGAAAATCTTCATCAACAAGACAGTGGGACCTATAGTCCAAATCATCCTTCCTCCTTCTTCCACATTGATTATACAGAATGTGGCACTAGGGACATCACTCTATCAGCCTAGACTTATGACAAACTTGTATGTCACTTCAATCCCTGTCAGGCAGGTCTTGCCATACATTGTCCAATACATGTTCTCTGGCCAGGAAGCCCCCTTTTTAATTTTTTTCAATTTTTACTTATTTATTAATTTGACAGAGAAAGAGGGGGAGAGAGAAAGAGAGAATGGGCATGCCAGGGCCTCCAGCCACTGCAAACAAACTCCAGACATATGCGCCCCCTTGTGCATCTGGCTAATGTGGGTCCTGGAGAATCGAACCAGGGTCCTTTGGCTTTGCCGGCAAATGCCTTAACCGCTAAGCCACGCCTCCAGCCCAGGAAGCCCCCTTTTGCACTTTGTTCCTGGGTTAGGACCTGAAGCAGGTATTGAGCCTCAGGGCTTTGAAGAGAGAGAGAGAGAATGTGTCTCATCCATTTTCACAATCTTCCACTTTTGTATTTTTGGTCTTTTTGACTTTGCAGGTGATTACTAACAAAAGGAGCAGGTATACTGTCTTCACCACTAGCATGATGGTACTGTATCATTTGTTCCTCTAGAAGGCACCAATCTTCTTGAACAGGGTCTTTCCTCCATCTCTTCTCTGGGGAGATTGGGCTCCTGGTGAGAGGTAGCAGTGAGCTAGGTCCCACATGGGTCTACTGGTTTGTACTGAATAGAACAATTACCTCCTTAGGAGTCCTAGGAGGGACAAGGATATAAACTTCCTTTATTATATTGCTGGGGATGGAACTCAGGGCCTGACAAATGCTAGTTTAGTGTTCTGTCGCTGAGTTATACTCTTCCAGTCCATGTTCTCTATTTTATTTATTCACTTTAAGCATTCAAATGATGCTTTAGCTGGGCATGGTGGCGCACGCCTTTAATCCCAGCACTCGGGAGGCAGAGGTAGGAGGAATGCCATGAGTTCAAGGCCACCCTGAGACTACATAGTGAATTCCAGGTCAGCCTGGGCTACAGTGAGACCCTACCTCTAAAAAACTTTAAAAAAAAAAGCAAAACAAATAATTCTTTAGCAATCTTATAACAAATCTGAGGTCTTAATATGGCTCTGGAGAGGAGCTAGAAAGATGATGTGTGTCACAGAAGATCCAAGTGCAACAAACATAGATGCATGCTGATTACAAAAATGTTTTTTTTTCAACTTATTTTTAATTTTTTTTGTTTTTTTTTTGTTTTTTGTTTTTAGTTTTTGGAAGTACGGTCTCACTCTAGCTCAGGCTGACCTGGAATTCACTATGTAGTCTCAGGCTGGCCTCAAACTCATGGCAATCCTCCTACCTCTGCCTCCTGAGTGCTGGGATTAAAGGCGTGCGCCACCATACCCGGCTAAATTATTTTTTTATTATGAACTTAACAGTATGAATACATTGCATATTGGTCACATTCCCATTGGATTATACTCATTTTTTAAAAATATATTTATTTATGTATTTGAGAGAGAGAGAAAGAGAAAAGGAGAGAATGAGCGCACCAGGGCCTCCAGCCACTGCACACGAGCTCCAGATGCATGCGCCCCCTTGTGAATCTGGCTTATGAGGGTCCTGCAGAATAGAACTGGGATCCTTTGGCTTTCGCCTTAACCCCTAAACCATCTCTCCAGCCCCTGGATTATACTCTTATGTTCCCACTCTCTTGCTCCCATTCCACTGAGGATCATGCTCAGTGGGGTTTCTGGCATTCGCTGTGGGGTCATGAATGCACCAGTCAGTCTCATGAGATCCAACTTCCCACCCTGTGGCTCCTACAATCTTTCGGCCATGTTCCCTGAGACTTGGTAGGCATGTTATAAGTCTCCTTTAGTATTGAGCTCTCTGCCTTCTCTGAATTTCTTTTATTTTTCTAGGTAGAGTCTCACTCTAACTCAAGCTGGCCTGGAAGGAACTCACTATGTAGTCTCAGGTGGTCTCGAACTCATGGCGATCCTCCTACCTCTGCCTCCTGAGTGCTGGGATCAAAGGCATGCACCACCACGCTCTGCTTTCTCTGAATTTCTTGCTGAGGACACCATAGACTGTAAGCACAGGATGAGAGATCACACTGGAACTGAGAAGGAAGCCTGCTCCCTGCTGGCCATCCTTCATAATGCTGGGAAGTGCTATGTGAGCTGCTGGGGAATAATGATCACCAACAGTGTAAACAAGCAGGGAATCCTGCCAGCTACAAAATCAGCCAGCCAGACAAGTACATACTGTGCAATAGTGGCACACAGATTATAGGGATAATCAACTGCTGTCCAATTGGATACAAACCAAGTCAGGCTCCTGTGGGTAGGAAGGTCACGGACTCTAGAGAAGCTCCTACTGTTCTTTGGCTTAGAAGAGAGGAACTGTCCATCAAAAAGTCTGAAAGCAGGGCTGGAGAGATTGCTTAGTGGTTAAGGTGCTTACCTGTGAAGCCTAATGACCCAGGTTCGATTCCACAGTACCCATGTAGGCCAGACACACAGGGTGGCACATGTATCTGGAGTTCATTTGCAGTGGCTGGAGACCCTAGCATGCCCATTCTATCCGCCTCTTCCTCTCTCCCTCCTTTTCACTCAAATAAATAAATAAAATACTTTTTATAAAAAAAAAAGTCTGAAAGGAATGTTTAACTCCTTCCATCCATGCCACTCACTCTTTGTTGGAGAATCTGTTTGTTTTTTAACAGATGGCATCAAATACCAGGAAGAAAGAAGGTCCATCAAAATGAGAAAACTGCCAGGCATGGTGGCGCACGCCTTTAATCCCAGCATTTGGGAGGCAGAGGTAGGAGGATTGCTGTGAGTTTGAGGCCGTCCTGGACTAGAGTGAGACCCTACCTCAAAAACAAACAAGCAAAAAAGATAGCCAACTGCCTAGCATGAGACACATCATTTCTGTCACATCTACCAAGGCCCAGGAGATACTACAGAGGAAGTGGCAATTCAAACCCAAGTGCTGCACTCACCGCTATCCTGACAACCTCCTCAGGGGACATGGTGGTAGACACTGGGTAGACACAAACCATCTTCAACTTGTTTTTGAGGCCAGTCTTAGATATCTCTGATTTATAGTTTTGTTTACCTGCCTTACTTGTTTCAGAGTCCTCCAAATCAGTGGCTACACATGGACCTCCTCCTAGGGTCAGCATAATCCACACTTGCTCCAGGGGTATACACTGCTTCCCTCTTTGTGTTCAAGTTCACAAGCTGCATAGTGTCTGACACATGAGTAATGGGTGGCTGACTTCCTTCCCTGGACAGCTAAGTACCTCTGGTCAGCAGTAGTCAGCTTCTCCCAAGGTGTGTTCACTCTACCATTAGTATTATTGCTTGGTCAGGTAGTGAGGCCCAGGGAGAGGTCACAAAAATAATTAATGGCTGGAGAGATACTCATCAGTTAAGTGTGTATCCAGTGCAAGCATGAGGGTCTAAGGGAGCCTGAAACTGACAGAGTTCTAGTCTCCAGATCCCACATGAACAACTGTGTATGTCCACATGCATCTGTGTAGTAGTCAACTTTACATTGCTGGGATGAATTTCTAAACCATGCACAGTTTAGGGGAGGAAGGGAAATATTTCAAACTTACAAATCCAGGGAAGTTCCACAGATGGTAGAGGAAGCTGGCTCACATTCATAAGTCCAAGCAGAGAGAAACCACCATCAGCCAGTTACACCAACAAAACAGCAAGCACAAACCAGCAGTGAGCAGGAACCCCAGAGCTCAGAACTTTCTGCATACCTTTGGGCTAGAATTTAGAACCACCACCAAACACACCTTTGGGTTGGACCTCAGGATCCATCCCCAGTGACACCTCCTCCAGCCAAGCAGCTGGAGACCCAAGTAACAAACTTTAATAAAACACCTGAGTCTATGGGAAACATACATTCAAACCACCACAGCCTGTAACCCCAGTTCTGCAAAGGGGAACAAAGAGACAAGGGAATTGCCCAGGCTTGTAAAAAACAGCAAGTTCCAGTAAGAGACTCTGACTTAAGTAAAAACTGGCAGACGAGTGATGGAGCAGGATACCCAAAATTTCCCTCCAGCCACTGCAAGCGAGCACATGGGGCACCACAAGGGCACACAGATATAGATGTGCATACACCACATACAAAAAAAAAATTATAGCAAAAAAAAATGCTATGCTGAACTGTTGTCATGTCATTCCTGATTCTGAGCCTCACCACTTCAGGCCTTTCAAACACATTTCACCAATTTCTTGTGTGACTTACTTAGTGATCTCCTGTTTATTTCAGGATCATTTACAGAAATATCATTTTCCTTGTTGTCATACCATTACTGAGGGAATGGGTTATCTCAAGAGTGGGGTCCTGATGAAAAATCATGATGTTTCCTGATTTCTCTTACTTAGACTCAAATATGCTTGCTTACCTTTTGCTGTGTTATGACGTCAGTTCTGGTGCATGCCCTTGGGCTTCCCAGCCTCCAGAACCATGAACAAAATAAACTTCTATCATTTATAAAGCAGGTGGTATTCTGTTATAGAAACAAATAGACTGAGACAAAGACTTAAGTCTTTAAGTGGAAGAAGCCAGAAACAAAAGACTACGTAGTACATGACTCTATGTTTATGAAGTATTCACAGAAAGAAAAGCAACGGTGACAGAAAGAGGATTATGTGGTAGTTAGGAGCTGGGATTTGGGTGAAAAGGAAAATGGTTTCAAGGTAGGGTGTCATTTTAGCCTAGGCGGATCTGGAACTCATTCTGTAGTCCCAGGCTGACCTCAAACTCATGGTGATCCTCTTACCTCTTCTCTTGAGTGCTGGGACTAAAGGTGTGTGCCACCACGCCTGGCTTATGAATATGAATTTTTTTTTGAGCAATGAAGATAGTCTGGAACTAGATAGAAGTAATGTTTGCACAACATTGTGAATGTACTAAATGACATTGAATCTTACATGCCAAAATGGATACAATAGTAAATTTGATGTTAAATGTATTTTATCACAATAAAAAACTTTCTGAGCTGGAGAGATGGCTTAGTACTTTAGGCATTTGCCTGTGTTGCTTGGTGGTTAAGGCATTTGCCTGTGAAGCCTAAGGACCTAGGCCTGATTCCCCAGTACCCATGTAAGCCAGATACACAAGGTGGCACATGTGTCTGAAGTTCATTTGCAGTGGCTACAGGCCCTGATTCACTTCCTCTCTCTCTCTCTCTCTCTCTCTCTCTCTCTCTCATAAAATAAACAAATAAAATATTTTTAAAATACTTTAAAATTTTTCCTTTCTATCTCCAAGCATCCTCATTAGAGTGGCATCATATTTAAATCCTGCATGGTGGGCTGGAGAGATGGCTTAGCAGTTAAGCGCTTGCCTGTGAAGCCTAAGGACCCTGGTTCAAGGCTCGATTCCCCAGGACCGACGTTATCCAGATAGATGCACAAGGGGGCACACGCATCTGGAGTTCGTTTGCAGTGGCTGGAAGCCCTGGCGCGCCCATTCTCTCTCTGCCTCTTTCTCTCTGTGTCTGTCACTCTCAAGTAAATAAATAAAAATAAATTTTAAAAAAAAACAGTACTTTAAATCCTGCATGGTAATCCCTAATGGACCACTATAATGCAGGGGACATAGGGGGACCTGGAAGTCCAACTTCTTCCTTAAGATTACCCAACTTTTGGATGATTGCCCAAAAATGATTGTGTGTGGGAAGACAATATGGGCAGAAAATATGGGTTCCAAACACGTGCAGCAGTGTCTGCAAGGAAAGGCTGTGGTGCTGGTGGGCAAGAACACCATGTACACAAGGCCATCTGAGGCCTTCTGGAAAACAAGCCAGCTCTGGAGAAACGGTTGCCTAATAAACAGAGGAATATAGGTTTTCTGTGCAATTAGGACCTCCAACTGAAATCAGGGACATGGTGCTGACCTCTGCAGAATCACTGTGATGTACAGATGGTAAAGACTAAGGACTATGTGAGATCCAGTAAAACAACCCCTGTGGGACATGCCGCAGATTTCCCCATTCTTGGCCTGGTCATCCAGCAAGCAAGTGTTCAACAATAGCAACATCCACATCCCCAAAGTGCTTGACATCACAGAATGAATTTCTCACGTCTTGGAGATGTCTGCAGTGTTGTTAGTGTTTGTCTGCAGATGGCCGTTACCTCAGTGTTGCATTCTATCATCAGTGGGTACAAGCGGGCCCTGGCTTTGTCTGTGGATACTGTGTACACTTTTGCACTTGTTGAAAAGGTCAAGGCCTTCTTGGCTTATCCATCTGCATTTGTGGCTGCTGTCCCTATAGACATTGCCGCTACCACTGTGGTTTCTCCTGCCTCTGCTGTAGTCACATACAGGGTTGAAACCAAGCAAGAGTTGGTGGAGTCAGATGAGGATATCACCATAAAGCAACCAATTTAGCCAGATTCATTTGGGAAGCATGGCAGTAAAGCCTTACTTCTCTTTTTAAAAAGTTTGCTTGGACTGGAGGGATGGCTTAGTGGTTAAGGTGTTTGGCTACAAAGCCAAAGGACCCAGGTTCGATTCCCCAGGACCCACGTTAGCCAGATGCACAAGAGGGTGCAAGAGTCTGAAGTTCGTTTGCAGTGGCAGGAGGCCCTGGCGTGCCCATTCTCTCTCTCTCCCTCCCTCATTTTCTGTCAAATAAATAAATAACTAAAAATGAAATATTAAAAAAAAGGTTTGGGCTGGAGAGATGGCTTAGCAGTTAAGCTCTTGCCTGTGAAGCCTAAGGACCCCGGTTCGAGGCTTGATTCTCCAGGACCCACGTTAGCCAGATGCACAAGGGGGCGCACGCGTCTGGAGTTCGTTTGCAGTGGCTGGAAGCCCTGGAGCGCCCATTCTCTCTCTTTCTCTCTATCTGCCTCTTCGTCTCTCTGTCACTCTCAAATAAATAAATAAAAATGAACAAAAAAAAAAATTTAAAAAAAAAGTTGTCTTGCCCAGTCTGGTGGCACATGCCTTTAATCCCTGCACTCAGGAGGCAGAGGTAGGAGGATCACCATGGATTTGAGACCACCCTGCAACTACATAGTGAATTCCAGGTCAGCCTGGGCTAGAACAAGACCCTACCTTAAAAAAAAAAAAAAGTTCATTTGTTTTGGTGCTGGAGATTTGACCCAAGGTTTTACACCTAGTAGACAAGTGCTAAGTGTTCTTCCACTGATCTACATCCCCAGTTCCCCTCCTCTGCCTGCAGTTTTCATGTGAAGTAGATACTCGCGGGCATGTATATGCTGTGGCTGTGGCTAACAATGAATGTGCCCCAACATAAAATCATAAACATGTTAAAACATTATGAGGGGGCTGGAGAGATGGCTTAGCGGTTAAGCGCTTGCCTGTGAAGCCTAAGGACCTTGGTTCGAGGCTCAATTCCCCAGGACCCACGTAAGCTAGATGCACAAGGTGGCGCATGCATCTGGAGTACGTTTGCAGTGGCGCCCATTCTCTCTCTCTCTCTCCCTCTTCGTCTGTCACTCTTAAATAAATAAAATAAATCTTTCTTCATTAAAAAAAATGAGCTAGACATAGTGGCGCATGCCTTTAATCCCAGCACTCGGGAGGCAGAGGTAGGAGGATTGCTGTGAGTTCAAGGCCACTCTGAGACTTCATAATGAATTCCAGGTCAGCCTGGGCTACAGTGAGACCTTACCTCAAGAAAAAAAAAAAATTGTGCTTTTTTGGTAACTCAGTTGCACTGTTCTCAGGCATGAACATTTGTAGATGACACTGAAATGTCACAATGTCAAAAAATTGGACATCTGAGAAAGTATGTGTGAATGGTGGTTATAAAGAAGAGTGAATGAAAATAACTATGATGGAATTAGTACATTTGGGGCACAAAAATAGATTGAGTGATTGCTAGAATGGGGGAAAAATGAGAGTTCTGAGGGGCAGAGTAAGCTGAAGTGGAGTTGACAGTATCACTTTATATCTGAGTATGTCCCGTGCTCTAGGAAATCAGAGGTGTTTATGAAGTTCCTCACCCCTGTTCTTTTGGGTTCCAGCAAAGGGCTAACTATGTAGGTGCTTGTCTTAGCAGCTCTGGCTGTCGTAACAAAATACCAAAGTCTGGGTGGTTTAAACATTATCGCCTCCTCACAGTTCTGGAGTCTGGGAAGCCAAGATCAAGGTCCCAGCTGATTGACTTTCTGGTGAAAGTTCCCCGATTTGCAGACAGATCTCTCTCTCTCTCCCTCTCTCTCTCTCTCTCTCTCTCTCTCTCTCTCTCTCTTTCCTGAGAAAATGGGTATGCCAGGGCCTCCAGCCACTGCAAACGAACTCCAGACACATATGCCACCTAGTGCATCTGGCTTACATGCTTACTGGGGAATTGAACCTGGGTCCTTAGGCTTCATAGGCAAGTGCCTGAACTGCTAAGTCATCTCTCCAGACCCCTTCCTTCCTTTCTTTCTTTCTTTCTTCCTTCCTTCCTTCCTTCTTTCTCTCCTTCCTTCCTTTCTTTCTCTGTGTGTGGTGTTCAGGCATGTGTTTGTAAATGTTTTGCATGTGTGGGGATACATGTGTGTGCAGAGGCCAGAGGTTGGCGTCTGGTGTCTTCTTCAATCCCTCTTGCTCTTATTTATTGAGACAGGGTCTCTCACTCTAACCAAGAGCTCCTCTATTCATGTAGTATGTGCTGTGCCATCTCCCCAGAATGACAGCTGCCTTCTTACTGTACTTAATGTGTGTGTGTGTGTGTGTGTGTGTGTGTGTGCAATTGGAGGATGAGCAAGCTTTTGTATGTCTTCTTTTATTGGGGGCACTAATTTCATTAGACCAGAGTTCACTTTCACAGCTTCACCTAACCCAAATTACTTCCCAAAGGCCTCACCTCTAACTAATATCATATTGAGGGTTAAGGTTTCAACGTATGGCTTTTAGAATGAGACATAAGTCCATAGCAGTACCCAATGGTATGCATATTTGCTCTCCCTGAAGAAAGTTTTACCTATAGCAATAGCCTGAAAAGAATTATCTCCTTAAGCCGGGTGTGATGGCACACGCCTTTAAACCCAGCACTCGGGAGGCAGAGGTAGTAGGACTGCCATGAGTTCAAGGCCACCCTGAGACTACATGTTGAGTTCCGGGTCAGCCTGGGCTAGAGCAAGACCCGACCTCAAAAAACCTTTTAAAAAAAGAATTCTATCCTTAGTTGTCCTTTGTATGCTGTCTTTCACATGATCGTGACAGAGTGTACTTAATGGGATGGTGTGTCTGAAGCCCAGAGCTGGAACACAGTCTGCAGTTCCTTCCTCCAGACCTCTACTAGACCCTCTGCTGAGCCCCACAGGACCCAGACCCTGACCTCTCCACCTTCGCTCATCTCTGACACTGGTTAGCAGGAATGTGGGCGTGGCAGGGGTCACTATCAGGTCTTTGTAGAGCAGCCTCTCATCTCTGACTGAGCTCCCGATGCACCCGGGTCCCTTTCTCCCTGGCCTTCTCTCGCTGCCTCTCCCTGCACTAGCGTTTTACCTGGGTCATTTTCTTCACACGTCTCCTTCTCCGAGCACAGAATTGTACCACCCCCGGCCTTCCCCACCTCTGCACCATGGTATTTCCCACAGAGGATTGTACCAACCCTTCTTCCTCACTAGCCGAATAGTACCTACCTCTCTAGCGTTGTTTCCTTGCGAGAACTTCCACCTCCAAACGGGCTCTCCATCTCCACAGGGATACTGGTCTATCGAGGAATGCGTCATTCTCTGCTCTGGTGCCCTTCTCCCTGGAATAGTTCCCAGGGAGGGTTGTGCCATTCCAGACCTCCCCCCATCCCCACAGTGGTATCTCCCCGCTGAGACTGAGGCTGAGGCTGAGAGCTGGGGGGTGCGGGGCCTTGGACCCAGCTCTAAATTTCTAAGAACCACGCGCCCAATTCGCCCATCATTAGCGTGCCTTTGCACCAAAGGCTTACTCTCATTGTCAAGTTTGCAAATTCCTTCCGAAATCCCATCTCTTCCAAACTTTATAAGGTGGATTTTCTCTGCTGTACGGAATGGTAAAGGCTATAAAGATGTCTGCTCCCTCGCAAACATGGGTTATTGGCGCGTCCATTTTTATTCTTGCCTGCAAATATTATCATTGTGGTAATCAAAATAATTTGGGTTGCTAGTGCTGATGGCTTCAGGAAGGGCTACTGCGCATGAGCAAGTTTAGTGACTGACAGTAACCAAGGCGGGGTAAAAGACTTAAAAGTGACTATCGCAGGAAGTTATGAGTGATTTGGGAAACATTAGGAGACTTTTTCAGAATAAGAATTCGGATTTTAAGATCAGAGCACCGAGTAAAGGAGGGCAGAGTTCACACGGAGCGGAAGTGAGCGGGCTGGTACTTTGCAGGCGGAGTGACACGAGCGAGTGTGGACTCTGAAGACGCGAATTTACTCGGTGAGTACTTGGGGAGGGGCTCTTAAGATGAGTAACGGGAATCTGAAGAAGGGCCTGTAAAGGGAGTGATGGGGGACTGTGGAATGAGTGATGAGGTCCGTGGTGTCTGTGACGGAGGGGTTGGGAGGTGAATGATGGTAGTAATTGGGGTGTGTGAGCGGGTCTGTTTGAGTGATGAGGTCAGTAGTGTAAGTGATATAGGGCTCCTTGGAATATGTGATGGTGGGAGGGTTGAATTAACATTCGGAAATCTGTGGTGACGAATGCTGGATGGCCTGTGAGGTCCATGATAGCTGTGTTGTTTGGTGAGGGGGATCTGTGGGGAAAAACAAATGTCCTTTCCCTTTTTTCTTAGCTATAGCGTGGCCATTTTACCAGCTGGCATTTGTGGATTTCTGGCCTGGTGAATTGGTGAACTTTCAATCTGGGTATTCCTTGCCATCTGCAGCTCTTCTCTTTTCTCCTCCTCCCTCTCAACAGTTCTGCCTTTTTAGGCCTTTGCCTTCTCTCCACAAGAGTCAGGCATGACTGAGTCCCAGGTAAGTTCTTACTTGCTTCTCCCCATGCCCCTCTACCCATGTTAGGATCCACACACACAAAGTAGCAATATTGTGCAGTGGTTAAGGCCACAAACTCTGGAGTTCAGTTGCTCTTAATAGCTTTGTGAGCTTATTAAGGCATCTAGCCTCTCTGTGCCTTTGTTTCCCTAACTGTAAAGTGATGATGATGAAGATGATACCTACCTTGTATGGTTATTGTGAAGATCAGTTGAGTTAATATAAGAGTTTAGAACAATGCCTTGACACATATACATAATAAGCTTTATAAATAAAGATGATGCTAATTATTGTATTATTTATTCTATCATATATATATACATATATATACATATATATGTATATATATATGTGTATATATATATATATATATATATGTTTAAGGAAGTATAGCAAGACCAGTGCAAGTTGAAATATGTATAGGTGTTTGTGTGGGATTTGATCTACTTATATTGGGATGCAATTACTTTCCTAAGCTTCCTGTGAGCCACAACATAAAGGGAAGGAAGCATGCTCACTCGTTTTATTGATCTCACTCATACAGAGAAAGTAAGCCACTTCCTCAGAAGCTAAGATGGCCTCATGCTGGTCAGACAGTTTTCTGATGGGTCAGCTAAGTCCCTATTAGCAGGCTTGTGATCAATACAGGCTAAGATTGCTCGATTGTGGGTTAAATTGTTTTCATGTCATCCAGAGCAGAACTAAAGAGACGTGACTGTTTAGGAAAGCAAAGCCATGCCTACACAAACATGTTCTGGAACATATGAGGATAAAATCTTGATGACCAGGAAGAACATGTAAACCTCAAGCCCTTCAAACTTTTCCCAATATTTTTCTTTTTTACTTATCTAGCAGAAAAGCCTGTGAAAAGTGTAGGGTTTATGTTTTGTTTTGTTTTTTGTCTCAGAACTCATGATGTCCTTGATCACTTTCAGTCCATTCCCCTTTGCGTTTCTTTCAGGAATCTTTATTATTTTATCATTTTCCCTCTTGTTAGAAAAGTGAGATAGGAGTGGCAACAACATTTCAAACTCTCTAACTGAGAGCACACACAATGAAAACAGTGTCAGCGGAACTGGAGATGTGGTTCAGTGAGTAGCTTGCCTGTCCTAGTATGCATGAAGCCCTGAGTTTGACTGCCCACACTATATAAACCAGGCGTGGTGGTGCACCCCTGCATTCTCAGCACTGGGGGAGGGGGAAACCAAGGGTTGGTGCAGACCTCAGCACCCCTACTACACACACACAGTAAAAACAAGAGCTGGGAGTGGCCACTGGGATGTGGCTCAGTGGGTAGAATACCTGCCTAGTTTGCAAGAAACCCTGAATTCAATCCTCAGAGCCACATAAACCACATGTGGTGGAAGCAAGCAGAGCATCCTCAGCTGCATAGAGAGTTTAAGGCCAGCCTGGTGAACATGAGACCTTGTCTCTAAATAAATAAATAAAGCTGAAAATGTAGAGTGTTAGCCTGGCTTGCAGGAGACCCTTAATTTGATCCTTAGCACAGAAAAAAAAAAAAAATCAAACTCGCTGGGCGTGGTGGCGCACGCCTTTAATCCCAGCACTCTGGAGGCAGAGGTAGGAGGATCGCTGTGAGTTTGAGGCCACCCTGAGACTGCATAGTGAATTCCAGGTCAGCCTGGGCTAGAGTGAAACCCTACCTCGAAAAACCAAAAAATAAAAAATAAATAAAAATAAATCAAACTCTTGAGAAATGGGCAATAAAAAGAGGAAACTTGAATTGATATGTAATTTGGTTGGCAGGGTGCTAGCACATGCAAGAGGTCCCAGGTTCTATTCTCAGCAACACAATAAATTCTAAATAAAAAGAGAAACTATATCAAATCATATCATCCACCACTCATTCCAAATCATTTGAATTTAGTTAATTTCTGCCTATGTGCTCCTCTCTATCCATTGTTATTTTTTTCAGTATGTAATACACTTCCAAACACAATTAATATGTCTTCTTTTTTGCTAAAAATTGCTCATTAGGTAAAATTTTTATAATTCTTTGCTTTGCTTTATACAATAATATTGATAATGATAGTATAAGTTGAGCATCCATAACCTGAAAGTCTAAATTCCCAAAAGCTATAAAATTTGAAACTTTTTGTTTTGTGGACATGATACCACAACTAGGAAATTCCATATCTAACCTTATATGATGAGCCATAGTCAAAGATACTTCATAAAGCTACCTTCAAATAATGTGTATAAGGTGTATAGGAACCCATGAGTTTCATGTGTAGACTTGGGTCTCCTCCCTAAGATATCTTATTATGTGTGTATATGCAAATATCCAAATATCAAAAAAAAAAAATCCCAGATCTGAAATACTTCTTAGCTCTCAGCATTTTGGATAAAAAATATTCAACCTGTAGCAGTCATAATGATAATAGTACAAATGATGATGCTAAAGATTATAGTAGTAGAGAAATGAATGCTTTATATGAATAGCCACAATAACACGAAATAGGTACTATTATCATTCATGTCTTACCAATGGGGAACTGAATTCCACGGTGGTATGCAAGTGGCATGAACTTGCACAGCTGATCACTGGCATAGCTGTGATAGTTCTTACTGAATGAACACTTGTTGACAGAAGGTGTTTCAGTATGAAGACATAGAGGACTTTTTTTAGTGCTCGGAATGGAACCCAGGGACTTTCATATGCGTGCTAGGCAAGTGTTCTACCACTGAGCAACATAGTCAGCTCATGGAGATTTGATTTTGTTTTGTTTTTGAAATAGGGTCTCACACGTGTATCCCAGGCTGGTCTTGAACTTGTGATTCTCTGAGTGCTGGAATTATAGGCATGTGCCATCACACGTAGCTCACATGGACATATTTAAAACGTCTGCCTTTTCTCTTGTATTTATGTATCATGATTTATTAGTGAACTCCAGATGAAAGGACCACTGTGTAATTCCTTTTAGAGTATGGTAGTGATTTATTGTCACCTATTTTTGTATTCAGAAGTGAACATTTCTAGAATGTCTGGATCACAAGGTGGACATGTTTTGAACTTGCATACACATTGCCAAATTGCATTTTGATATGTTGGTACAAGTTGACACCTCCACTAATAATGAATGAAACTAACCTTTGTAACTTCTTGTCATAGTTTTAATACCTATGATATGATGGTTGAAAATGTCTCACATTTTGCTTTGTGTTTATTGGTGTGATTGAACAACTTTTTATGTTTTTTCCTTTTCATATTTCTTTGTGAATTTTTTTTGAGGTAGGGTTTGGCTCTAGCCCAGGCTGACCTGGAATTCACTTTGTAGTCTCAGGGTGGCCTCGAACTCACAGCCATCCTCCTATCTCTGCCTCCCAGGTGCTGAGATTAAAAGTGTGCGCCACCACACCTGGCTCTTTGTGAATTTTTTAAACATACACAAATTGCTTTTTCCTGTGGGATTTTAAAATCGTTGTCTTACTATTTTTAAACGTTTTATAGAAATATAAAAAAATATTCTGGAGTAGACTTTTTGAAGAATAATAGTCAGAGAAAAGTGGACAAAGTGTACTCTTTTATGAATTTCTGCAAATTGAAAACACTTGTGTAACCAGTACCTGGATCAAAAAGGAGGAAGTAGCATGCCACCCAGAAGGCTTCCATGCTTCTTGCAATTATTATTTCTTGATGTTATCTCTTACAGTAACTATTTTCTGGTTTCTATTATTATAGCTTATTCTTGTCTCTTCTTGAATGTCATATAAATGGAACCATACATTGTTATTTTGGGGGGGGTCTAGCTTCTTCCACTCATAACTTTTTGTAGTACTGGGTGGAACCTAGGATCTTATGCATGCTAGGCAAGTGTTCTTCCACTGAGTTACCCCCCCCAGCCCATCATAATGTTTTTGAGATTTATCCCTGTCACTTTATGCATCAGTAGTTTGCTCTTTCCATTATCGTATAAAATTCTATTGTATAAATATGTTACAATTACTCATCTATTCTATTGCTTATGGATGTTTTCATTTTGGTTATTATATGAGTACTTTATGTATGTCTTGGTGAGCATCTATGTGCATTTGCTTTGGATACATACCTAAGAATGAAGCTGCTAGGCCATGATTAGGGGGATTTTCCAGTTTTACTATCTATCTATCTATCTGTCATCTATCTATCTGTCTATGAAGGAGAGAGAGAGAGAGAGAGAGAGAGGGAGGAGAAAGAAAATGGGTGTGCCAGGGCCTCTTGCTACTGCAAATGAACTCCAGATGCATGCACCATTTTATGCATCTGGCTTTATGTGGGTACTGGGGAATCAAACCCAGGTTGGCAGGCTTTGCAAACAAGTACCTTTACCCACTGCACATCTTCCCAGCCCTACAAAGCCATTTTCAAGTGTCTGTTCCATTTCACTCCCATTGGCAATATATGAGAGTTTGAGTTGCTCCACATCTCTACCAATATTTAGGTTGTTAGTCTTAATTTTAGCCATATGGTGAGAAATACTGATATCTCAGTGTGACTTGGTTTTCTCCAATGACTAATGATGTTAAGTAGCTTTTTATGTGTATATTCATCTTTTTTTTTTTTTTTTTTGGTTTTTCGAGGCAGGGTCTCACTCTAGCCCAGGCTGACCTGGAATTCACTATGTAGTCTCAGGGTGGCCTCGAACCCACAGCAATTCTCCTACCTCTGCCTCCCGAGTGCTGGGATTAAAGGCGTGCACCACCATGCCTGGCATATTCATCTTTTAAATATCCTCTTTTGTGAAATATCTATTAAAATATTTTCCTCCTTTTCTATTGGATTACCAATATTTATTTATCTCTTTGATTTATAGAAGTACTTTACAGTTTCTATAGTTTAAAAGTCCTTTGCTTTAAATAGATATTGCAAATGTCTTGGAGAAGGCTTTTGTTTTGCAGTTCTGGGGATGACACTCAGGGCCTTATACCTGCTTGTCATGCACTCTACCACTGAGCTATACCCCCAGTCTCTAAGATGGCTTTCAAAAAAGGATTAAACTATTGATTCTCTTTAAAGAATAATCTCTTTATCATAAGAAAATTATCCTGGATATATATATATATATATATATATATATATATATATATATATATGATTCCATAAGTATATATAATTATTACATGTCAATTTTTTAAAAGGCATTTATATAAAGATTTACTAACATTTTGTGGAAAATAATATTATTTTAATTTTTACCAAACTAATTGAATAAAAGTATGCAATTGCAGGAATCAGTGTCTTTCGAAGATGTGGCTGTGGACTTTACCCAGGAAGAGTGGAATCAACTGGACCCTACTCAGAGGAACCTATACAGAGATGTGATGCTAGAGAATTATAGCCATCTTGTCTCTCTGGGTGAGGATGGCTTCCCTGAGTAATTAACAGTATCCCCAATAGAGTAACTTTCCATCTGAAATTCTTCAATACTTTGACTTCAGTTCTAGGGATTAAAGATTATTATTCCCTGCTAACTGAACAAGGTGTTTATCTCCTGTATGAAAAGTACCCTCACTACAGTATACCTTCCTAATTCTTGAAGCCTCAAGTGTCTCACAGAGGTACCCAAGTCTTGTGTCATTTCCCATTACAGGATATCCTATTACCAAACCAGAAGTGATTACTTCTTTGGAGCAGGGAGTCCTTGGGATCATAAAAAGGGAAATCCCAAGTTCAAGTTGTACAGGTAAGAAGCGAGAGCTGGGAGAGACTGAGAGTAAGAACTTCTTCCTTTAGTCACATCAATTGTTTTCAGCCTTTCTGAAAGGCTCATCCATTCTGAGTGTCCCTGCTTCCAATCCTGGATCTTTCCAATATCCTTCGCCCTACTCATGTATCCCTAAGCCTATGTTTTTAATCTTCTCTACCCAGTTTTAAACTATCTTCTTAAATAGTCATATCATTTATATTTATTGTTACTTTCTAGTTCCAACAATATCTATTGGATCAACTTGGGTTTTGTTTCCTCAAGCTCTGAGTGTAAGAAAGCTACATACTTCAAATTTCTAATTACTGTCTACACTTAGAAGAAAATAAAAGTCAATTCCATCAGAGGCATGTTTCTGACAAAGGTGTATTTAAATAGTGTGGTTTATTATTCTTTTTAGAAAATGAGCAAGCTGAAGAACAGCTGGAATGGCACCAGGGAAACCAAAATATCCACCCAAGGCAAGCTGTACCCATTATTGAGAAAAACATGACTGAAGAGAGAGGCTATGAGTATCATGGATTTGTAAACCCACTTCCTCAGAATACATGGGTTGTTTCTTCAGGACATACACCCTATATGAATGATTCATTTGGGAAAAGTTTTAACAATAACTTAAGCTTACTCAGTCCTAGTAGTCTGAGCTTTGCAGCTCAGGAATGTTATGAATGTAATGGATGTGGGAAATTACTAATTCCTCGTAGACATGAGATAAATGATGGAATGAAACCCCATGACTATAATATGTATGGGAAAGGTCAGATTCATAACTTCATTCAGCATAATTTTACTCAGGCTGGGAAGAGGAACTATGAATGTCCTGAGTGTAGAATAACCCTCAGCCCAAGTTCATTTCTTATTGTTCATCAGATCACTCATATAGGACAGAAACCTTATGAATGGGCAGAATGCAGAGAAACATTCAACAATACGGCACACCTCAATATGCATCAGACAATGCACACAGGAGACAAACTCTTTGAATGTAATGAATGTGGCAAATCCTTCAGAGAAGAATCAACACTTCATATACATCAAAGAACACATACAGGTGAAAAACCATATGTATGCACTGAGTGTGGCAGTGCCTTCCAAGAAAAGACAAATCTCATCATACATCGGAGAACTCACAAAGGGGAAAAACCCTATAAATGTTCAGATTGTGAGAAAACTTTCAACCAAAAGGCACACCTGAACGTGCATCAGAGAACGCACACAGGAGAGAAACCCTTTGAATGCACTGATTGTGGCAAATATTTCAGAGAGAAATCGACATTGAATATACATCAACGAACTCATACAGGAGAGAAGCCATATTTGTGCAATGAGTGCGGCAAAGCCTTCCGGGAAAAGACAAAGCTCATCATACATCAGAGAACTCACACGGGTGAGAAACCCTATGAATGTTCAGAGTGTGGGCGAGCCTTCAACCAAAAGGCACATCTCAGTGTGCATCAGAGAACACACACAGGAGAGAAACCTTTTGAATGCAATGAATGTGGCAAAGCTTTTAGAGAGAAATCAACACTGCGTAGACATCAAAGAATTCATACAGGAGAGAAACCTTATGTGTGTTCAGAATGCGGAAGAGCCTTTACCCTTAAACTGAGCCTCAGTGCTCATCAGCGAATCCATACTGGGGAAAAAACAGATGGTTGTACTGTTTGTGGTAAAGTCTTTTCCCGGAAGTCATACCTCATGTTACATCAGAGAGCTCATACAAGAGAAAAATTTGAAAAATCTTATGAATGCAATGAATGTGATAAAGCATTCTTCCAGAAATCATACCTCATCATTCATCAGAGAGTTCACACAGGGGAGAAACCCTATGAGTGTAATATATGTGAGAAAGCTTTCTCCCAAAAATCATATCTTATTATTCATCAAAGAACTCATACAGGAGAGAAACCCTATAAATGTGATAAGTGTAGTAGAGCCTTCAGAGAGAAGTCCAAACTCACTGTACATCAGAGGACTCACATAGGGGAGAGTCCTTTTGACTGTCCTGAATATGAGAGAAACTTTACAGAAGTCAACCTTCATCATGGATTAGAAAACTCAGAAATAAGAGAAAACAAAGAATTAAAAGTGGAAAATCTTTCATAGAAAATTCAAATAAAAAGAAACTGTAAACTCTAATGTTGGGGATTGTGTTTTAGCTAGGATGATTAGAAAAGGCTTTTCTGAGGACATGGCTTTTGAACTTAGGCCTGAAAAATAAAACACTAGCCATATTGGGCAAAGAGCATTCCACATCGAAGGAATGACAAGATCCAAGGTCCTGATGCAAAACCTTTGTACCTTCCTACCATGGTCCATTGAATGATCATTTTGCATCAAGCAAGTTCAATGGCAAAATCTTTTGAAAACTTGAATATATGAAAGCTATCACTTAGAAAGTAAACCTCATCATAAATGTGGGCAGAGCCATCACAGGAAATTCAATTTTAATAAGCACAGTTCCTTGGAAATGATATAAAGGAAATGTTTCCAAATTTAGTATCAAACTTTTATAGAAAAACATTAACAAAATCTTATTAGAAAAAGGATGGTTTACCAAATGATAGGAAGCTAAAGATTTCAAAATAACTACTAAAGGAACAACACTGAAGGCCATGCACACTATAACACATTCCAAATGAGTAGAAAGAATGTATAGAGCGATGTAAACAAGGCACCAATAGGGAATCAAATCCAGTTTCAAGGAGTAGTGACAGTTGAGAAAGCCACTGTTTCCACCCCAGCATCATCTGTGGACAAAACTTTGGTTATTTCTCTCTACATGGAACTTTCCTCTTTCTGAGATTGATCATACCTCCTCCTTCTTCTTCCCAGAAAGACTATAAGCTGTCTGATAGGCTTTTACAAGATCCATTTTTGACTTAAATTCTTCAAAGTTTATTTCTTCTGCTTTTGATGAGTGACTGTTACATTCAGAAGTCAGTAGCCAGAGTGATGGCAACCTTTATGGACCCCCAGGGAGATGTAAAATTTGCTGATCTAATTGGTTGAATCTAAACATGGGGAAAATCCAGTTGATATTACGGAAGGGGGCTTGAACTTTCCTTGCCATGCATTGGCAACTAGCTGTTTTAATGATCATCTGTGGTTATTTGCAATGAATCAAACACTGAAAGCAAGGCTTTATGTAGCTGAGTAGCCACCTTGACCAAGGACTACAAAGGACATGAGGGCCTACTTCCTCATGAGAATGGCTACTTCCAGTGGGGCTGGCCAGTGAAAAGAGAATAAGTGGCAAGTTTAAATTGTTAACTACTCTGCTCAACAGACTGAAGCCCAATCATTCTGTAAAAAGAAATTATTTGTGTGTCCAATTAATTCCCAGTCTGTCATTTGCAACTTAAGGTTTTGATTGTGAAAGAGGCGATGTGGGAGGATGTGGAAGAATGTGAATATTTTAAACTCCCAATTCCCACTGTATAAGCTGAATCCAATTCCATTCTCCCCTGAAGAAACTGTATATGTCTTAAATAAAGACCCTTTAATGACTTCATCTGAGACTAATGTTTTCTAAGGTAAGCAATTTTCACGTCCTTTCATCCAGCCTCTCTATTGACAGGGTCTTGCTGTGTAAGTCAGACTGGCTTCAAACATATGATCCTCCTGTCTTCACCACTTGAGTGCTGGTATTACAAGCATGTGTGATCACACCCAGGTCCCTAACTTAAAAAAAATATTTTATTTATTTATTTTTTTATTTGCAAGCAGAAAGAGAGAACTGGTGAACCAGGGCCTCCTGCCACTGCAAATGAACTTCAGCATGTACCATTTTGTGCATCTGGCTTTATGTGGGTACTGGGAAATAGAACCCAGGCCATCAGGCTTTGCAAGCAAGAGCCATTTAACTACTGAGCCATCTCTCCAGCCCAGATTTCTAACTTTTATACCGGGCATTTCATGTGCTTTCCAAACATGAATTCATTTAAGCTTTCCAATAATCCCACAAGATCATCACTATTATTATCATACTCATGTCTAGAATTGGAAACTGAGGCACAGAGAAATTAAGTGACTCTTTCAAGGAAACGCAACTACTAAGTGGTAGAGATGACATTTAAACCATGGAGAACCTATACTCTTAATTACTACACTATCTTCCCACACCCCAAGTGATCTGGTATCTCATGTTTAGAGCTGTGTAGATATGGAGGAAGGTATTGAATGGGGGTACTTTCAGGCATTGGAAAACATGAAGAAAGTCAAAGCCCATGCCAGGAAGTGGATCTTGCATTCGCTTATAATTTCATTCTTTATTAAGTCCACAGAAGAACAAAACAGAGAAAATATCTATCCCTAGTCATGAATTGATTTTCCTTGAGCCAGTTTTCAAGTGCACATTACATCCCTTGAGCCACTCAGATAAGTCATGACCAGAACAGTGGCGGCTCCAAGAATCCCTGGGAAGGGAAGATAGGAAGATGAAGTAGGCAACTTGCTAATGGGGAAGTACCACTCTTTGTGGTTATCCATGATCCAGACCATTCCCATGAGCTTACCAGGCCTTCATATTCTTATGCAAGGAGACAACCCGTTTAGCACATGTGATATCATCCAGAATATGGCGGTTGAGCAGATCTAGGGGGAAGAGAAGGACAAAGTGATCTGGTACATTGGGGGCAAGATGAAATGTATGAAGAGCCTAAGGTTTTTGGATTCTTTGGGGTCAGAATAACTTTAGCTAATGTGTTGGCCTATTGTGGATGACCTTCATTCTTTGTCAGCTGGTTATGAATTATCTCAATTTATCTTAACTTCCATGTTGACTGGTTTTATACAACCTTAACTTATGTTGAATGACTTTGGTTGATTTTGACTATCATGCTGGCTGATTATGAATAACACCAAAACCAACCACGTTTTGTTGGCTTGTGCTGAATCATTATCAAAATCCATGTTGACCAGCTCTAAATGATTTCAACTGTTAGTATGTTTGCTTCTGAATGATCCCAATTATAATGCTTGCTGACTCAATTTCACCTCAACCATCCTGTTGGCTAATTGGGAAACTATTTACCTGCCATATTAATCAGTCCTAGTGGCTTCAAAAAACCCAGTGTTATTAGGTTCTTGATAAACTCATCTCCTATTTGATTTGTAAGTGACTTCAATGTCCATATTAGCCAGTCCCAGTCAATTTCAGACATCTTGGTGCCTAGTCCTACTGGCACCAGGATGACCTTTAATTACCATTTGGTTAATTATTAATAATTTCAACCACCATGTTGACCAGTCCTAGACAATCATTTTTTAAGGTTTAGAGAGATTTTAGCAGATAGAACTTAAAGTCCTTAAGAGAAGGAAAGAAGAGAGACTACAGAGAGCTACTGTCCAGGAGAAGGCAGGAGTGGAGGAAAGCCCTGTCTTAAACAATTTTAACTATCATCTTAACTGGTTATAAGTAAGTTTGACCCCCATTTTTAGCTAATCCTAGACTACCTCAATTTCCATCTCATCTCAAACTGAACAAAATTAAACATGTTTTTTCCTAGCCTTGTAATAACTCATTATTTTCCCTGAGTCCATCTCATGTTCTATGGATGCCACTTCTAGACAACCTCAACCTTAAATCTGACAGGTTTGGGTGACCTCTTCTGTCATATTCACAACACTTGGATGACCTCAACCTAAATTTAGGCTGGCCTCAAGTGACCTTTGTCTCCAAATTGCTCTGTCTTAGAAAACCTCAACCACCATTTTGGCCCCTGAGCAATCTTTTTCTTTAAAAAAATATTTGCAGCCGGGCATGGTGGCGCACGCTTTTAATCCCAGCACTTGGGAGGCAGAGGTAGGAGGATCGCCGAGAGTTCGAGGCCACCCTGAAACTACATAGTGAATTCCAGGTCAGCCTGAGCCAGAGTGAGACCCTACCTTTAAAAACCAAAAAATAAAAAATATATATTTGCAGGCAGAGAAGGAAATAGAAGAGAGACAGACAGAATGGGTGTGCCGGGGCCTCCAGCTGCTGTAAACGAACTCCAGACACATGCACCACCTTGAGTATCTGGCTTTATGTGGGTACTGAGGAACTGAACTCAGGTCGTTAGGTTTTCTAGACAAGCACCTTAACTGCTAAGCCATCTCTATAGTGCCCCCTTGAGTAACTTTTTAAATTATTTTTATTTATTTGCAAACAGAGAGAGAAGAGAGACAGAGAGCATGGGCACGCCAGGAACTTCTGTGGCTGCAAACAATATCCAGACATATACACCACCTTGAGCATCTGGCTCTATGTGGGCACTGGGGAATCAAACCCAGGTTGCTAGACCTTGTAGGAAAGTGCCTTAACCACTTAGCCATCTCTAGCCCAACCCCGAGCAACTTTAACTTCTATTCTGTATTGAACAGGGCCACATTTCTCTCTGGAAAGTTTTCTCATCTCTTCCTAGAGGTAGATTGTGTTTGTTCCTACTTCCAAGCATATCCCTCATTCCACAGGACCCAGACAGCCTTAACCCCAAATCAGGAGAGCATCCCTGCTATGTCATAGAAAGCTAGGTTTCCTGTTTCCCAAATCTCAATAGAGCTGCAGTTTCCATTTTGAATGAGTTTTGAGGGGCTCTGCATTCTCTTGACATGGGAAACATTTTGATGTAGATTGGTTAAGGACTCAGGATGCTACCTCCAACAGCCCACACTATTTCTTCCTTTCTCCCGTTATTTTTATGTTTTTACAGGATATTAAGGTTTTAGAAGACGTTGCCTTTAGTGTGTGACATGTAGGGCCAGAAAGAATTTCCATGTGTCCCCAGGGCTATCTTACCACTACAATTCATGTGGCAGAGGTTCTGGGTGGGTGTGACGCCATTATTACACCACCAAGCAGAATTCAGCTGGAAAATGCCATATTCGCTGCTGCCATCAGGGTTGTGATCCACAAAGGAGGTATCAAAGCCACTCTCGTAGTGTGCCATGCACAGCCCTTGGGCAAAGAGGGGAGATAGGAAATGGGCAGAAGGCCTTAAGCATTGGGTAGGCTAGGATTAGAGGGGCGCAGACAGGGATGGCTGTGAGGGTGATAGTCCTGGCTTGGTGGTGGAGTGACAGTGGTGGTGACTAATATTCATGGTGACAATAGCAGTGATACTGATGGCAGTGATAGTGTGGATGGTGGAGAGTAAGGTGGTAGTTGTGAGGACAGTGTTGATGGTGACATGACAGTTGGGTTAAACCAGTCATCAGAGTCAAGAGGTAGTTGAAAAGATCATGTCCTTCTCCAGAAAGATGAAAAATGACACAGGAGGCCTGAGCCTGAGTGTAGAGGATAGTTTTGGGTGTGGATGGGATTAGGGCCCCTGGAATCTTACAGTCTCCAACGCTGTAGCCTTTGAAGTCATTGAGGCCTGCCTTCTCCAGCTTCTTTGCCAGCTCACAGCGTTCATAAATCTTGGGATCCACAGTAGTAACCATCAATGTGGCCAAGGTCACTACCACAGTGCCCCAGGCCTGCATGACACCCAAAATCCTTTCTAGCTGATGCCTTGCCTCACACTCACCCTGTGATAGTCAAAAATAAGGACATTCTGGAACCCTAGGCTCTGTGAGCACCAATCTAAACTATAGATTCTGGAACACAGAAGCCAGAGAGCTGGGTACCTTACTACTTTCCCACGTGTTAGATCGGTTAGAAAGCAAGAAACATACTCAAGAGAAAGAAAGACACTGAGTTATGCACAGAGATGGAAGGAGACAAACAAGGAGAAACCCAGAGATATCAGATATGAAGGGAGAGAGGATTTGGGGACACAAAAGATGGATAGCACTTGGGTACTAGGTCACACACTAGGCCCACATTTCCCTGCATTCTTTAACATGGGCCCATTCTAGCCTTGCTAATCAGGCTTTGCTATGTAGCTCTCTCCTTTTCCATTTACTCTGATAATAATTGCCTCCATTACCCCCTTTGTAGCCGTATTTATTCATGAGGGTGGACCCTCATAGCCTAAACACCTCTCCAAACATCCCACCTTCCAAAACGATGTCATTGGGGATGAAGTTTCTGACACTTGAACTTTGCAGGGGATGCATTCGAGCCATAGCATCCATCCTTAGGAACCCATTCACCTCTCTGCATTTACTGTGCTGTTCCACCTCATTTCACTGAAATCTGACCCATATTATAATCGCTGTGCCCCCACATCATGTATTAAGATGACATTGCACATATATACTCACACTCAACTGCATTTTCACTTTCATTCTCATTCTACATTTTGTTTCCCAGTTCGTGACATGCCTCTTGTCCACTCGGTTCATTCACACTGGGCCTCACACTGGGATACAATATCACAACTCCCTAATCCTCCACTTGTGATTCCCTACATTCCCTCACATCATATTACTTCTTCACTTCCATTTACTCTCAGAATCATTTCTAACTTCCACTTCAACTTTGTGACAGTGCATCAGGTGACTCCCATCCACTCTCATGTGGCCCACCCTTCAGCTTTGTTCTTTGACTCTGGGACTCATCATCTCCCTTAATCACTTCCCCTCTTCCACGTTTTCACAATAATTCCCTCGGATTCTGCCCTCCTCATGACTTCCATTTCCTGGAACACTGGCCCATATTACTCCCAAACACTAGTTCATGTGCACGTGTGTGTGTGTGTGTGTGTGTGTGTAGGTCAGAAGGCAACCTCAAATGTTTTATTCATAAATGCAGCCCACCTCCTTTGAAACAAGGTCTCTCATTGGTCTGGAAGTCACCAAGTAAGCTAGGCTCACTGAGCAGTGAGCCCTAGGGATCCAACTGTCTCTGCCTCCCTAGATCTGGGATTCCAAGTGCACACAGCATTTTTACATGGTTTCTGGGAATCAAACTCAGGTCTTCATGCTTGAAGAACAAGCACTTATTGACTGAGTTATCTCCCCAGCCATTAACATATGAGCTTTTGAAAGTCCAAACTGTAACAGTCATTCCTTTACTCTGCCACATATTTCCCTGGATTCACTTCACTCTGTTGTTCATTCCATCACTCTTTGTTCCTCCTTGTCCACATTAACTCTTAATATGGCCATCAGTCACAATTATTAACCACCCCACCAGTCTCATGCATCTTTCTTTTTTTACTTATTTTATTTATGCATTTGAGAGAGAGAGACAGAGAGAGAGACTGGGCACACCAGGGCCTCCAGCCACTGTAAACAAATACCAGATGCATGTGCCACTTTGTGCATCTGGCTTTAAGTTGGTACTAGTGAACCAAACCTGGGTCATTAGGCGTTGTAGGCAAGCACCTTAACCGCTGAGCCATCTCTCCAGCCCAATTAATAAAAATTTAAAAATATTATTCCACTCAAGTGTAGTTTGGTGAAACAATTAGTTCAGTTGTGGTTACTTACAGGAGCATGGGTGAGGGGTTATCCAAAGGAGCATGTAGACTTAGGAGCAGCTACATTTCTGAAAAGAAAGCCCCTCTCCCCCAGCATCATTACAATTTAAATATCACCAGGAAGGGGTGAGGCATCATGTAACTTGTGAAGCACCTCCTGAGTGGTCATTTTAGTCACCTTATGATCCCCTTGTAAGCCACATATATGCAGCTCAGGCCCTACCTCAGCATCTAGTGAGTCATCCCTTCCCTCCATAAGGGAATGTTAGTGAGCCCAATCTTGTGAGGATCTTATGTGGGTGATCACATCTGCTTTAATTTCAAGATGGCAGTGGTCATGCCATGCCTGGAGAACAGCATTCTGTAACAATGCTACATCATGCAAATTCTGTCATAGTTCCACTTACCTATCAGTTTCCTACATTCCTTCACCTACCCATCTTCTCCTTCAACTACTGTGTGAGCAGCTTGCACTTGTAAGGGCCTAGTGGTAGAGGATGCCTAGGACAGAGAGTACATGTCCTTGTTCTCCTGCAGAAGCTTGAAGATGCGCTGTCTGGGTCCAGAACAATTTCTAAGGGGCAATGGTACTGGCTCACACATATTATTGAAGCTGGCAATCACCATACCTCAGTTCTTAGCAACCCTAAAGGATCCCCCATTTGCCTAGAGGGGTGTGTGTGTGTGTGTGTGTGTGGTGGAATGATATGGGGGATTATGTTTAGTGTCAGAAAGGGACCAGCATGTGATGAGCCCTAAAGGTACACCTGCCTTTCTTGTTTTCTGCCCCCTAATGAATTGAGATAGTGGACAAGTTTTATTTTATTTTATTTTACTTTCTTTTGGTTTTTCAAGGTAGGGTCTCACTCACTCTAGCTCAGGCTCCGACTACATAGTTTCAGGGTGACCTCGAACTCAACAATCCTCCTACCTCTGCCTCCCAAGGGCTAGGAATAAAGGTGTGTGCCACCACGCCTGGCTGAGATAGTGGACAAGTTTTACACCCTAGAAGTGCTGATCCTTCAGGAACAAGAGATCTGAGTTCTTCTGCTTTCTTTCATCCTTGTCTTCATTTCTTGGCTAGATTTTTTTTTAATTTATTTATGTCCAAGGAAAGAGAGATTGAGAATGAATGAATGGATGGATGGATGGACAATAGTTGCACCAGGGCTTCTAGCCACTGCAAATGAGCTCCAGATGCATGGGCCACTTTGTGCATCTGGCTCTACATGAGTACTTGGGAATCAAACCTGGATCATTATGCTTTGCAAGCAAGCACCTTAACCACTGAGCCATCTCTCCATCTCTCCAACCGCTTTGGCTAGTTTTTAATGGTTCTAGGCTGAAGCTCCTCAGATAACATCCACAAATTGTGTGGCATATTGAACAAACAAAAACAGATCATTATTGGATGGAAGTTGAGAATCCAACTTTGGGAACTTGTGATCTTTAAGAAGTACTTATGTGTAGGACTCAGTTTCTTTATCTGACAGGAGGGGTAATACTACTATTGTGAGTATCTGAAGCAGTTCATCATGAGTGTCACACAGTGCTTGCACACAGAATGTACTGAGTTATCTTACTTGCTGAGCCTGTTGCCAGAACCTCCTCACTAGCCTTTCTGTTCCCAACTTTGCCCCTTAGAATCTGTTCTGCACAAATCAGCCTGAGAATCACTTTTAACTTTAAGCTTTCAATCTTAATAAAGTGTTAGATATACAGAAATCTGATCGTAGTTAAATAATAACTAAAAAAACATAACACTTGTTATGTGGCAGGTGTTGTTCTATATCCTTTGCAATTGTTAACTCATTTGTCAGCACAAACTTAAGGTAGGAATTTATATTCTACCTATTTTATAGATGAGGAAACTTAACTCTCAGAAGTTAAGAGTTGGTGGTATTATTATCAGTCAGCTTACTGGGGTCCTTTTGTTTTACCCAAATAGAAATTCTGGGTAGAATTAAAGGATATTCAGTACCAGAACCAATACTAATTAAAACAATGGAAGCGAAAGAAGATACATCAGGTTCGTTTCCAAGTGAAGCAGGTTTGTGGGCATTTGTATGCATGTGGGTGATATCATTGGTATGAACAAGACAATTGACTGGATTTGTTCTACACTGGTTCATAGTGTTCTGTCATATTTGAGTCTACTAATAAAACTGAAAAACTAATAGCTAAGAAATGGAACCAGCAAAGATGCCCGTCAAGAGAAAAAAAAGACAATGAAAATGTAGCACACATACACAATGGAATTTTACTCAACAGTAAAGAAAAATGAAATTATGAAAATTTCAGGAAAATGGATGGGTCTGGAAATAACTATCTTAAGCAAGGCGACCCAAACTCAGAAAGCAAAAATTTCATGTTCTCCCTCATATGTGGATCCTAGCTTGTAATATTTACATGTATGAATATAAATGGGGGCAAACATGGGTAAAGCCTAAAAAGCTAGAAAGATGGGCTGGAGGGATGACTTAGCAGTTAATGAGTTTGCCAGCAAAGCCAAAGGACCCAGGTTTGATTCCCCAGTACCCACATAAATCAGATGCACAAGGTGGCACATGCATCTGGAATTTGTTTGCAGTGGCTGAAGGCCCTGGTGCACCCATTCTCTTTCTCCATCTGCTTCTCTCTCTCCCAAATAAATAAAATAAATATTTTTAAATATTTTATTTTTTCTTTATTTATTTGACACAGAGAGAGAGAGAAATAAGCAGGGAGAGAGAAAGACAATGGCTACGCCAGGGCCTCCAGCTGCTGTAAACAAACTCCAGATGTGTGCACCCCTTGTGCATCTGGCTTACGTGGGTCCTGGGGAATTGAACCTGGGTCCTTTGGCTTTGCAGGCAAGTGCCTTAACCACGAAGCCATTTCTCCAGCCCTAAAATAAGTATTTTTAAAGCTAGAAAGATGACCAAGAGAGGGTAAAGAGAGATGACAAGTAAGAGGACGGGGGAAGGCTAAAAAGACACATTTGACATGTAAACAGAAAGAAGAGGTTACAAGGGAGGATAAGGAGATGGGAGAACAAAACAAATTATATTTGGAAATGCCATAATAGGGGCTGGGGAGATAGCTCAGTGGCTAAAGGTGCTTGCTTGAATTGCCCCAGTTCAATTCCCCAGTCATTCATGTCAAGGCAGATATTCATTCATTTGCAGCAAGGAGAGACTCTGGTGCACCCATTCACCCATACATAGGTACACTTAGGCAAATATATATAGTTTGTTTAATTTTTGTTTTGTTTTGTTTTTTGAAGTAGGGTCTCACTCTAGCCCAGGTTGACCTGGAATTCACTATGTAGTCTCAGGAAGGCCTCGAACTCATGGCGATCCTCCTACCTCTGCCTCCCAAGTGCTAGGATTAAAGGCGTGTACCACCACACCTAGCTAATATTTTTAATAATTAAAGAAAATATCATAATAAAGCCTGGTGTGCTGGCACACGCCTTTAATCCCAGCACTTGGGAAGATGAAGTAGGAGGATCAAAGTGAGTTTGAGGACAGCCTGGGGGGCTACAAAGTGAGTTTCATGTCAGCCTGTGCTAGAGTGAAACCTATCTCTACAAAAACAAAAAAAGCAAAAACAGAAAATGAAACAATACCTAATACTCTGTATGTTAAGTAAAAAGAACGGTTTTTAATTTTTTAAAAAAATTATTTATTTGCATATGTGTACGCATGACTACACTGTGTCTGTTCTCTTGCCACTGCAAACAGATGCCCATCTGGCTTTATATGGGTGGTTGGGGAATTGAACCTAGGCTGGCAGGATTTAAAAGTGAGCACCTTTAACCACTGAGCCATTTCCCCAGCACCTCAAAGTAATACATTTTGCTGCAAAAAAATAGCAAAAACAATATGCTGAAAGGCTGAGGAAATAGTTCATTCAGTAAAGTGCTTGCCTTGCAAGAGTTTAATCTCTAGAACGTATGTAAAAATTTCTGGGTGCAGTGGCAGCACTAAGTGATCCCAGCACTAGGGAGACAGTGACAAGATGGATCCCTGGGGCTCACTTACCAGCCAGTCAAGTGTACTTGACAAACTCCAGGCCAAGGGGGAGACCTTCCTCAAAAACAGGTAGCGTTCCTGAGGAATGATAGCTGAGGTTGTCCTCTGGCCTCCACGTACACGTGCGCGCGCACACACAGACACACACATGCGTGCGCGCAGAAGAAACTGTGAGTAGGTAAAGAGAATCTCTTCGAGTACTGATCTTTGGCAGCCATTGTTTCCCTCGGTGTTTGCAGCCAGGCAGGCGGGAGCAGCAGCAGATCGAACCCTTTAGCGGTCCAGTCCCTGTGCACGCTTCTGGTATGGGAAGCCGTAGCTCTGCAAGTGTTTGGACCCATCACACGTGTGTTTCAGATCAACCACAGCTTTGCCTCTTGGCACCCATCATAGCCATCAAGTCTTGTGCTCCAATCCATAACAGCATGGCCTTTTTTAGCATCAAACGCAGCGGTTCCTCTGCTAGAACACCCAGGGAAGTGCTCCCCCTCTGGCCTGAGTGGAAATGGTTGCAAGGTCATCTGTGGAATGTTTCCAGAAGACTGATGCTGACATCAGGGTAGTCCAGTTGGCTGTTTGACTGACAGGCTTTATGCTCAGGGCATGAAAGACTTCTGCAGACACTTCTGAAATTCGTTTCAGACCCAACCCTTTCCCCAGAGGTAAGGGCAGGACACCTCGCTTCACTGTTGTTAAGATTGGTGGCATGAAATTGTTGAAGCCTAGAAGATACAAATCTGGGGGGGGAGATTAGAAATACAGATTCAAAGGGATGTGAAGATGCCTCTGTGATTAAAGGTGTTTGCTTGAAAAGCCTGCCAGCCTGGGTTCAATTCCCAAGCCACCTGTGGAAGCCAGATACAAAAGGTGGTATACATGTCTGGCATTCATCTGTAGGAGCAAGAAGCCCTGTGTGTGTATGTAGGTGTGTGTGTATGTGTTTGTGTCTGTGTGTGTGTGTGCGCGCGTGCGCATGTTCTCCTCACATGTAAATAACTGAACAAATAATAAAAAGAAATACACAGAGGCCGGACGTGATAGCACACACCTTTAACCCCAGTGTTTGGGAAGCAGAGGTAAGAGGATTGTTTTGAGTTCAAAGCCAGCCTGGACCACAGAGTGAGATCCTGGTCAGCCCAGGCTAGAGTGAGACCCTGCCTCAAAAAAAAAAAACAAAAAAAAACTGTCTCTCTCTCTCTCTCTCTCTCCCTCCCTCCCTCAAGTAAGTAAGTAATTTAAAAAAAAAAAAGAAGAAGTATTAGGCTGGAGATAAGGCTTAGCGGTAAAGGCATTTGCCTGCAAAGCCAAAGGACCCAGGTTCAATTCCCCAGTACCCACATAAACTGGACGCACAAGGTGGCACATGCATCTGGAGTTCGTTTGTAGTGGCTGGAGGCCCTGGCATGCCCATTCTCTCTCTCTCTATCTGCCTCTTTCTCTCACTCCTCCTCTCTCATAAATAAATAAATAATTTTAAAATCAATATTAACTCCATGTACTTTTGAGATATTGGCTGTTAGAATCCTCCTTCCATCTGAGTGGCTCTATGGACATGAAAAATCCATACTCAGAATTAGTGTAACCATTTAGTTTAGTCCCCTGCTCCAGTCATGAGGCTTTGAATAGAGCACTGTGCTCAACTTTCTGAGCTGAAGTTTGTACAAAAAGGGCTCAGCCATGCTGGACATTCGTGGGGGCAGGGAGAGGAGTCTTCATTTATCAGCCTTTTTCCCTTTTCCAAGATGACGTTGCTTTAGCCCCTTCCCATTTCTATTAACCTGCATGCTATTTTAAGGACTTGATACCGTCAGCCTCTTCTAAATTTATTTCCTTGCCATTTCAAGTGTCCACACTTTTCCTCTACATGATCAAAGCCTAACTCCAGGACCCCTGGCTAGGTCCACATTAAAATCATCTCAGATGTTCTTGAGAAAAAAGCTGAGGCCCATTGACCTTGGAAGGGGCTGTTCATTCATTGCTAATGTCTCTTTACCTACAGACATATCTAGCATACAGTACAGTTTAGACCAAGAATTAGTGCTACTAACTGGACTAGAACCTGGCTTTCTCAAAAACACTGAGTTAGTTTTTCCATTAAACTTACTAGAGTAGTTTTTTTTTTTTTTAGGTAGGGTCTCATTCTGTCCCAGGCTGACCTAGAACTCGCTCTGTAGTTCCAGACTGGCCTCAAACTCATAGTGATCCTCCTACCTCTGCCTCTCAGGTGCTGGGATTAAAGGTGTGCCACTGTGTCTGGCTTAGAGTAGTCTTGGCATTTGTTTTTGCCACTGTGGATTCCTATTAACAAATTGTATTTAGAATATATATATATATATATATATATATATATATATATATATATAGTTATATGTTATTGACAACTTCTTTACTTACAGACAACAAACCATGGTATTTCCCTCCCCTCCCCCACTTTCCCCTTCATAACTTTGCTCTCCGTCATATCCCCCCTCTCTCTCCATTAGTCTCTCTCTCTTTTTTTTTTAGTCTCTCTTTTAATTTGAAATTTTTATTGCCTTAAAATCAACCTAAGACCTTTCTTAACCTTCATGTTTCCTAATTCTTCTTGTATGTCCTGTTTCTTCCTCAGAGACTTCATCCTCCTTAAAGAGTCTGGGGCACCACCTCTTCCTTGGGCTCAGGGGAGGTGTTAAGTACTGCTAAAGTCTATTAAAAATCATCATTACTCCTGGGTGTCATGGTGAACGCCTTTAATCCCAGCACTTCTGAGGCAGAGGTAGGAGGATCACCTTGAGTTCGAGGCCTCCCTGAGACTACATAGTGAATTCCAGGTCAGCCTGGGCTAGAGTGAAACCCTACCTCGAACCCCCTCCCCAAATAAATCATTACTGGCAATGACACATTCTTTAAATTCTTTTCTTTTTTTCTTTTTGTTTTTGAGAGAGAGAGGCAGAGAGAAAGAGAGAGAATGGGCGTGCCAGGACCTTCAGCCTGCTGTAGACGAACTCCAGATGTGTGTGTGTGTGCCCCCTTGTGCACATGTGCAACATTGTGCGCTTGTGTCACTGTGCTGGTTACATAGGACCTGGAGATTTGTACATGAATTCTTAGGCTTTGCAAGCAAGTGTCTTAACCACTAAGCCATCTCTCCAGCCCCCCTGCTGACCAGGAATTCACTATATAGTTTCAGTCTGGCCTCAAACCCACATCAATCCTTCTACCTCTGCCTCCTGAGTGCTAGGATTAAAGGCATACACCACCATGCCAGCTTCTTTAAGTTCTTTTTATAGGCAAGTGCCTTAACTGCTGAGCCATCTCTCCCGCCCTTTACTTTTTTTTTTTTTTTTTGTAAGCAGTCCTTCGTGTGTTTATTTCCCTGTAAATAAACAAGGATAGTAAGGGAAGGGGGATATTTGACTCGTTTATTGGCAGCTGCTGGACTCTCCCTTGCTGTCCTGGCTGCTTTGAGCACAAGGCCTGTCAGTTAAACAGCCAACTGGACTACCCCTATGCCAGCACCAGCCATTTGGAAACACTGCACAGACACCTTGAGAAAACTCCATGATGATTACAGTTGTTCACCCCAGCTCTTCAAGGCAAAGTTCTAGCCAGGGCTGTTTGAAACAGTTTATAAACCAGACTCTTTGCTACCACAAACCTCAGTGAATCTTAGAAGACATTACAACCATTTCCACCCAGGCCAGAGGAGCACTTCCTTAGATGTTTTAGCAGTGGGATGCTGTGTTTGATGTTCAAAATGCAAGCCTATGATTGGCCCCGATACAAAGCCTCAGTAGGGCTAAAGGCATCCAGTGTCCAATATCTGAGGCCTGCACAAGGACTGGTACCATGAGAGGGCGCCACCTGCCTTGCTACTTAGGGAAATAGAAGCTGCCAAAGACTGGTGCTTGAAGAGCTTCTTGCCTACTCACCATTTCTTTTTTTGTTTGTTTGTTTATTTATTTATTTGAGAGCGACAGACAGAGAAATAGAGAGAGAAAGAGAGAGAGAGAGAGAGAGAGAATGGGCACGCCAGGGCCTCCAGCCACTGCAAATGAACTCCAGATGCATGCGCCCCTTGTACATCTGGCTAACGTGGGTCCTGGGGAATCGAGCCTCAAACCGGGATCCTTAGGCTTCACAGGCAAGCGCTTAACCGCTAAGCCATCTCTCCAGCCCCTACTCACCATTCCTATGTGGGTAGAGCAAAAGGACCTCACTCAGATGATTAGTAACCCTCATGGATGAAGGGTTTGAACTCAGGCTATCACTAATGTTTGTTTGTGTCTGTTTCCTTCCCTACTATATTCCCAATATCTAGGTAAATCCCTGTGAAGGTCTTGGTCTAGTGTGGCAACACAGGTAGAAAACAAAGAAGTCCAATATATATGTAATTTCAACCTTATTATATAATGCTAGATGGCTTCGTACTGGTTTTTAAAATATCAGATCCCTCCTTATGTGTTTCCTCACAGTTTAAGATAGTATAGTCCATAAACCATGTGTTTCCCATGATGTCCAGAATGAAATATGAGCTGTGAGTCCCTGTTTGCCCTACAACACCTAGCCACTGGCCACACCTCCTATGCTCTGAACACACTGACAGACTGCTTTCTCTGGAGGGGCAGACACTGTCAGTCACTACCTTCCTCAGTATGAACTGAGATTCGCTAGAACTTTAACTCCCAGTTCTAGACACTGGATGGAGCCAGCGGCTTTTCTCTGAACTACGCACGCTGCGCCTTCTGCCGCACATCGTGCGTTTCCATAAATTACCCCTGCAACTCTGTTGCTGCCCTCTGAATCCAAGACGGTATATTCCCTGCTCTTAGTACATTTTCCTTAATTGGACATTCTCCTTTTCTATCCTACCATTTAAAAAAAAAAAAAGGTCTTAGAAATGCCGATCTCCGCAGCACTAAGTAAACGCCTGCTCTGCAACGCTACCTTAGAGGGCAAAAGGAACAGTAGGAGAAGCCATTTCCTTTTGGATCAGTGACGTCACCGGCGCAGCTACCTTCTCTCTGCGCCTGCGCTGTGGCTTCGTCAGCTTCGCAGCCCCGTGTTGACTATTGGCGGCCGCGATCTCAAAGGCATCACTGAATGTGTGCAGAACCAGCGGCGGCTGTTGCTTTTTAGGCTGCAGGTTCAGTGAGTCCGTCCGAAGCGGAAGTATTTGTCAGAACCGGTTCTTGTAATGGTCTACTCCGCAGCGCGCAGAAAATCTTGTTGAGTGAGGTTGAGGGGTGAGAGCTGGGGGTCGTGAGCTGAGTGGTGAGGAATTCTGGGGGATGAGTGAAGGGAGGTTTGCGTCATTGATGTGGGGTGGGGTGATGGGGGCTCGAAAGGCCAGTGAATGAGGGTCTGCGGGCCTGATAATGGACAAAGTTAGGAAGTTAGTTAGGATTCAGAGACTTTTATTAAACTTTGGCTTTTATACATTTTTCCAGCGCAGTGACTTTCTCCAAGGGTTCCTACGCATCCCTCAGGCCCCTCTAGATGCGCTTCACCTCTCTATTTCCGTGTCCCCTCCCCCGAACCCTGAGGTCTGGGGACCTGTGTTGAAGGTGCACATAAAGGCCTCTGCAGCACCTAAGCAAGACGGCCCCAGTGGGGGGAGGAAAAGGAACAAGAGGCAACCGAAGGAACTTAGAGGGTTTGGGGGCCACTGTGTGGGACCTGGGAGGAGGGCACCGGGCCTGGTGCTGTAGGGCCTCAGGGCTGATGAATTAAGGCATCATTTAGATAGTAGGTAGTTCTGAAGTTCAGCTTTTTAGCATTCAAGAAATATATTGCGTATTAGATTAATCGAGGAATGGAAGAAAAGAAAATAGAAACTGATTTTACCTTCTCATTAAATATTTATTCTTACACATATGGGCTATGTCTAACTTACAGTTAACATTTAACTTAGTTTTAAACTATATTCCTACTTCTTTTTCTTTTGGTGTAACTTAGCTTGAGATGTTCTCTATAAATATTTTCTAATCTTTTAATTGAACTATATGTACCACCAAGTGTGTAGGTAAGTATACAGTGCCACACAAAATTTTAACAGCTGTATAGAATTTCACCCTAATATCTATTTATTATCCCCTTATTATAGATTATATAGGATCACCTAAGGTTGGCATTATTAAAATCAATCCTGAGGGGTGGAGATGTATCTCACTGGTATAGAACTTGCCTAGCATGCACAAGGCCCCAAGGCCTCCTTAGCACCACAAGAAAAGAAAAGAAAAAAAAAAAACAACGCTGAGATGAAGGTACTTAAAGAGAAATTATACATTGTAAGAATTGCTTCTTTAAAAAACACATAAATCATGTCTGGGTCAGTGTATAGTTCTTACATTTACATATATACACAAAATATTTTGTATTCTATGTTCACATGCAATAATACACAGGTTATTATTAAAACCACATGCTTGCCCAAACTCTTCTACAGAGTGACCTGGCCAGTTTATGAGAGAGGATTTCTAGGCAGATGATTCTGGGCACTGAAAACCTCATAGGATCTCCTCATATGTTCTACTCTGCTCATTCCAGCACAATTTCATATGTCTTCCTTTGCCCAAGAAGAGCAGGAAATGGCCAAACCCCAGGTAAGTATGTTGCCTGTCCTTATATTTTCATCATAGACGTGATATGTAGGACCCATGCCACAAAATAGGAAATTGTTTGTAAATAAGGAGTGGGATCAGGGAAACTGAGAAACAGCCAGTTAAGGTCAAGTTAGATTGCAGATGCATTGAGGACTTTAGGGTAACGGATACTGATGCTCCTTGGCTTATGATGAAGTCGTGTCAACTCGTAAGTTGGAAATTCATTTAAAAACACTTCCCCTCCTCATCCTCTGAGTATGGAAACACAGTATACTGTGGGATATAAGATGCCCCCCACCCCATGATGATATGGCTGACTGGCAAATGTTGTTCAGTGCTGCTGCCCAGCATCCTGAGAGAGTATATACTATATCACATATCAGTAACCCAAGGGAAAAACTCAAAAACTTCCAAGTATGATTTCTGACTGAAAGTATATCATCATTTTTTTTGTAGCATTGTGAAGTTGAAAAACCACTAAGTCCTTAGTGAGGACCTTCTTTTTAATGTTGAGATGCCAGTTTAACCTTCTGGCAGCCTTAGGGAAATGTAACCAGGAACTTGGCCTGCCTTCCGCATTAGCAAAGAACGGGAAGCCAAAGTTTTCTGGAATGGCATTTCTGAGCATTTCTTTGTTATGTCCTGTTATAGAATTGTCATTAATAACAGGTTGATGATAAATGTGCCCCTGGTCCTCTACACTTATTTCACACATTATTCCCTAGAGAGCTGGAGACACAGTCAGAATGTTAGTTGTGAATGAGATCTCTTAGGGAAGTTGTTGTCTTTCAAAAGATTTTCCTGGAAATAATTTTCTCAATTGGACTTTCAATTCTTTTGTTCAGAGACAAAGTTACGGAGATACTCATAGCCTACCATTTTTTTCAATGTTCATTTTTTTAATCTTTTTTTTTCTTTTGGTTTTTCGAGGTAGGGTCTCACTCTAGCCCAGGCTGACCTGGAATTCACTATGGAGTCTCAGGGTGGCCTCGAACTCACGGCGATCCTCCTACCTCTGCCTCCAGAGTGCTGGGATTAAAGGCGTGCACCACCATGCCCGGCCATTTTTTTATCTTTTTATTTTTAGTTTTTTGGTTTTTCAAAGTAGGGTCTTGCTCAAGCCCAGGCTGACTTGGAATTCACTATGTAGCATCAGGGTAACCTCAAACTCTCAGGGATACTCCTACCTCTGCCTCCTGAGTATGCCAACACACCTGGCATTTTATGTTTTAAATAACAGTGAAGTTCATTTTGTTGTTGTACATGTTGATAAATGTTAACACATGTAGCTTTGTGTAACTGATCAATGGGATGGAGAATAGTTTTACCACCCCAAAATGCTACTTCACACTATTCCTTTAAATTCTCTCCCATTCAGTAACTCCAAGCAACCACAAATCTGTTCTGTGTCATTGTAGTTGTCTTCTCAAAACTGTCATATAAGCCAGGCATGGTGGCGCACGCCTTTAATCCCAGCACTTGGGAGGCAGAGGTAGGAGGGTCACTATGAGTTCGAGGCCACCCTGAGACTACATAGTAAATTCCAGGTTAGCCTGAGCTAGTGAGACCATACCTCAAAAATACTGTTTATGTATTTTATTTTATTGTGTGTTTATGTGTTTGTATGTATACCATACTGTGCATGTGAAAGTCAGAAGTCAACTGTCACGTTGTCCTTACCAGAGGCAGGGTTTCTCTCAATTTTGTTCTATAGTTCTTTGTGCTGTGCTCTCCAAGTGCTTGTTGGAAATTCTCCTCTGTCCACCTTCCACCTCACCACCCAAGTGCTGGGATTACATATGCCTGCCATGGCTTCTGGTTTTTTGTTTGTTTGCTTGCTTGCTTGCTTGTTTTGAGGTAGAGTCTTGCTCTATCTCAGGCTTACCTGGAAATCTCTATGTAGTCTCAGGGTGGCCTTGAACTCACAGCGATCCTCCTACCTCTGCCTCCCAAGTGCTGGGATTAAAGGTGTGCGCCACCATGCCTGCCAGCTTCTGTTTTATTTTATTTTTTTATTTTTTTGTTTTCAATGTGGAATCTGTGAATTATCAAAGTCAGGTACTCAAGTTTGAGGACAGGGAGCACTTTATCCACTGAGCTACCTCTTGAGCCCTCTTTTTTGTTGCTGAGTAATAGTCCATGGTTTGTATGTTCTACAGCTTAGTTACTCATTTACCTGTTAAAACACATTTTGGACTATTTCCAGATTGGGGCAGTTATGAGCAGAGCTACTTGAATAGTCATACTTACTTTTTTTTCTTTTTCTTTAATTTATCTTTTCTATTTTGACATGTTTATATATGTATATAATGTATTTTTATTTTATTTCCCCAAATTACCTTCTCTTATCCATTTCTGCATTAACCACTGTCCATTGTAGTAAGGAGCCTCTGTCATCAAGACTTCAAGCAGTACTAACGTATAAGACTAGATTCATATTTTTAGAAGGCGCTTTGACATGCATAACCACAGTAGGAGGTTGCCACTTAGGGCCTATTTCCCTATCTATAGGATCTTGTCCAGGTATGCAGTACCAGAGACAAATTCACTCCTGTGGAACAGGCCTCAATTCCAATTAGAAAGCTTCCCATAATATTCATGCCACTATTGTACCAGTGGGCATATCTTGCCTGACACATCAGTTATAGAATGCACAGGGTCCACAGCTGGGTAAGACTATGGATGGCTTTTCTCCCCTAGCAGCTTACGTAGCACCTTCTGGTATGAAGAATGCTAGCTGGCAGGGAGGAAGTTTTCGGCTCAGTTCCAGCTTAGTTCCTCTGTGTCCTGCAACTCAAACATATGATGTCTTCAGGAATGTGGACTTAGCATCTAATTTTGGTGGGTAGCCAAGAACAATGGGCAATAAACTGTCCTGTTTTAGGGACCTCTGCAGGGAGGCTTCTCATCTCTGTCATTGGAATTTATGATCAATAACCTTTGACTGCTGGGAGCAGCTTTATCCAGCCACATAGTGGATCTTCATTCAAAAACTTTTCTTAAAGTACATTTTGGGCTGGAGAGATGGCTCAGCAGTTAATATGTTTGCCTGCAAAGCCTAATGATCCGAGTTTGATTCCCCAGTACTCATGTAAATCCAGATGCACAGAATGGCACATGCATCTGGAGTTCATTTGCAGTGGCTGGAGGCTCTGACACAGCCATTCTCCCTCTCTCTCTGCCAGGCCTGGTGGTGCATAACTTTAATCCCAGCGCTCAGGAGGATGAGGTAGAAGGATCACTGTGAGTGCCAGGCTAGCCTGAAACTACACAATGAATTCCAGGTCACCCAGGGATAGAGTGAGATCCTACCTTGAAAAACCAAAGTAAATAAACAAGTATATTTTAATTGGTTTACCAAGTAGTAGGTTTCCATATAGATTATTCATACATCTTTAGTTTTGATTCTTCCTCTCACCATCCCCTTCTCTCCCTTATTCCCCTTGCCCATTCCTGTTTAAACCTTCCCCTTCCATTACTACCACCTCTGCTTCTTTTTTATTTTTCGACGTAGGGTCTCACTCTAGCCCAGGCTGACCTAGAATTCACCATGTAGTCTCAGGGTGGCCTCGAACTCACAGCAATCCTCCTACCTCTTCCTCCCTAGTGCTGGGATTAAAGGCGTCATGTGCCACCACACCCAGTTCTTACCACCTCTACTTTTATCCCCCATGTATTCTACTATGTCTCTACAAACCACCCCCATGGCCCCTTTCTAGCTTTTTGGCCTGTATATACACTTGAACTTAAAGCCACTAATGTAGAAATTAAAAACTAGGCTCTGCCTATGAGGGAGAACATGAAGCATTTGTGTTTCTGAACATATCTACCGTACCCAATATGACCTTTTCTAGTTTCATCTATTTTCTTGCATATTTCATAATTCATCTTACTTTACAGTTCAGTAAACTCCCCTTGTATATACATATTACATCTTCATAATCTGTTCATCAGTTAATGGGCATCTAGGCTGATTCCATTTCCTAGCTACTGTGGATATTGAAGCCACAAACCTGGCTGAGCAAGTATCTCTGAAGTAGAGTGTAGAGGGTATATGCCCAGGAATGGTATAACTGGGTCATATGGTAGATCTATTTTTAGCTTTCTGAGAAACCTCCACACTGATTTCCAGTGAATAAGGGTCCTTTCCTCACATCCTCAGCAACATTTGTTGTCATTTGTTTTTTATTTATTTATTTGAGAGAGAGTGAAAAAGAGGTAGATAAAGAGAGAATAGGCACACCAGGGCCTTTAACCACTACAAACAAAGTCCAGATGCATGTGCCACCTTGTACATCTGGCTTAAATGGGTCAATTTATTTATTTATTTATTTATTTATTTATTTATTTATTTATTTATCAGAGAAAGAGAGAGAATGGGTGCACCAGGGCCTCCAGCCACTGCAAATGAACTCCAGATGCATGTGCCCCCTTGTGCATCTGGCTAAGAGTCCTGAGGAATCGAACCTGGGTCCTTTGGCTTTGCAGGCAAATGCCTTAACGGCTAAGCCATCCTCCAGTCCTCATTTACTTTTTTTTTTTTTGATGTTTGCCATTCCAACCATAGTGAGATGGTATCTCAAAGTAGTTTTTTTTTTCTTTCTTTTTCCTTTTTCCCTTTTTTTCTCAAGGTAGGGTCTCACTGTGGCCCAGGCTGACCTGTAATTAACTATGTAGTCTCAAGGTGGCCTCGAACGCATGGTGATCCTCCTACTTCTGCCTCCCGAGTGCTGGGATTAAAGGTGTGTGCCACCATGCCCAGCTCTCAAAGTAGTTTTTAATTTGCATTCCCCTGATTGTTCAAGATGTTGAACACTAAAATATTTATTAGGCATTTATATTTCTTTTGAAAATTTTGTTTAGTTCAAATGCCCATTTTTTATTAGATTCCGTGTTGTCTTCATGTTTAGATTTTTTTTTTTGAGTTCTTTATATATTCCAGGGATTTATCCTTTATGGAATGTGTAGCTGGCAAAAGATTTTCTCCCATTTTGTATGCTCTTTTCTCTCAATTGACTGTGTCTTGCACTGTAGAAAACCTTTTAATTTCATGTGGTCCCATTTGTCAATTGTTGATCTTATTTCCTGAGCAACTAGAGTTCTGTTCAGAAAATCCTTACCTATGTCTATATCATGTTGTGTATTTCCTACTTTTTCCTTTAGCAATTTCAGAGTTTTGGGTCTTATATTGAGGTCTTTGAACCATTTGGAGTTGATTTTTATGCTAGGTGAGAGACAGGCTCCTAGTTTCATTCTTCTATATGTAGATATCCAGTTTGTCCAGCATCATTTGTTGAAGATGTTGTCTTTTCTCCAGTGAGTATTTTGGCACATTTGTCAAAAATCAAGTGATTGTAGCTGCATGGACTGATATCTGGGTTCTCTGTTTTATTCCATTGATTTTGTTGTATGTTTCTTTTTTTTTATTTTTGAGGTAGGGTCTCACTGTAGCCCATACTGACTTGAAATTCACTATGTAGTCTCAGGCTGGCCTCATACTCATAGTGATCCCCTACCTTGGCCTACCGAGCGCTAGGATTAAAGGCCTGTGCCACCACTCCCATCTTATTGTATGTTATTGTGCCAGCACCATGCTGTTTTTATTATGACTTCATAGTATAACTTGAAGTCTAACATGGTGAGCTCTCCTGCAGTATGCTGTTTTCGCTCAGAATTGTTTTGGCTATCTAGGATCTTTACTGCTTCCATATTAATTTTAGGATTGTTTTTTATTTCCTGTTTCTGTGAAGAATAGTGCTGGAAATTTGATTAGAATTGTATTGAACTTGTAGATTACTTTTGGTGGGATGACCAAAGATATTCATTCCTCTGATCCATGAGCATGGGAGGTCTTTCCATCTTCTGGTGGCTTCCTCAGTTTTTCTTCAGTTTTGAACTTTTCACTGTAGAGGTCTTTCACTTCCTCTGTTAAGTTTATTCCAAGGTATTTTTTTTTATTATTTTTGAGAGCGAGAAACAGACACAGAGAGAGAATGGGCACACCAAGATCTTCAACCTGCTGTGAACAAACTCCAGACGTGGTGCATGTGTGACGTTGTATGCTTGTGTTACTGTGTCTTGCTGTATGGGGCCTGGAGATATGAACATGAATTCTTAGGCTTCACAAGCAAGTACCTTGACTGCTAAGCCATCTCTCCAGCCACCAAGGTATTTTTTAGACTATTTTCAATGAGATTTTCCCGTGATTTCTTTTTCTGTACATATGTCACTGAAACATAAGAAAGCTACTGAATTTTATATGTTAATTTTGTACCCTGTCACTTTGCTGAAAATGTTTGTCACCTCTAGGAATTTAGGGTATATAGTCATATCATCTGCAAATAAGGATATTTTAACTTCATTCTTTCTTATTTATATCCCCTTTATTTCCTTCTCTTTTTAAATATTTTATTTTTCATTTATTTATTACAGAGAGAGAGAGAGAGAGAGAGAGAGAATGGGCATGCCAGGGCTTCTAGCCACTACAAACGAACTCCAGATGCATGTGCCACCATGTGCATCAGGCTTACATGGGCTCTGGAGAATTGAACCTGGGTCCTTAGACTTTGCTAGTAAGCACCTTAACCACTAAGCCAGCTCTCCAGCCCTATTTCCTTCTCTTATTGCTCTAGCTAAGATGTTGACTACTATGTTGAACAGTTACATAGAGAGTACACACCCTGTCTTGTGCTATTTGGCATGTTGTTGGCTTAAGTTTGTTGTATATAGTCCTTGTTATGTTGAAATATGTTCCTTCCATCCTTCACCTCTCCAAGACTTTTATCTTGAAGGGATGTTAAATTTTTTCAAGGCCTTTTCTGCATCAATTGAGGGGATAATTTGATTTCTGTCCTTGAGTCTATTTATGTGTTGTATTACATTTATTGATTTACATATGTTGAACCATCCCTATATACCTAGAATGAAACTCACTTGACCATGGTGTATGATCTTCTTGATGTATCTCCTTTAGGTTTTGTTTTAGTATTTTTATTTATTTATTTATCTATCTATCTATCTATCTATCTATCTATTTATTTGAGAAAGAGACAGAGAGAGAATGAGCATGCCAGGGCATCCAGGCACTGCAAATGAACTCCAGATGCATACGCCCCCTTGTGCATCTGGCTTAAGTGGGTCCTGGAGAATCGAACCAGGATCCTTTGGCTTTGCAGGCAGATGCCTTAATCACTAAGCCATCTCTCCAGCCCTGTTTTAATATTTTTTAAACAATTTTATTTATTTATTTGCAACAAGAGAGAGGGAACACTAGGGCCTCCAGCCACTGCAAATGATCTCCAGATGCATACACCACCATGCATCTTGCTTTATGTGGGCACTGGGGACTTGAACATGTGTCATTAGGCTTTGTAGGCAAGTACTTTCACTGCTGAGCCATCTTTCCAGCCCCTTGTTAAGTCCTAGACTCAAGTTATCCTCCTACTCCAGCCTGTCAAGTAGTTGGGATTACAAGTGTATCCCCCAGGGCTTGTCTTTATCATTATTTATTTAATTTATTTTGTGGGGTTTTTTTGAGATATGGTCTTGCTCTAGCTCAGGCTGACCTGGAATTCACTATGTAGTTTCAGAGTGGCCTTGAACTCATCATGTTCCTCCTACCTCTGCTTCCCAAGTGCTGGGATTAAAGGCATGAACCACCATACCAAGCTATTTACCATTTTTTAAAAGGTTAAGTCTGCTGGTAACATTCATTTTCTTGGGATTGGGGATTTAGTTCGGTAGAAGATTTCTTGCCTAGCAAGCATAACGTCCTGGGTTCAGTCCTTAAATAACAAAAAGATAAGAAATAGGGAAGCCGGGCATGGTGGTGCACGCCTTTAATCCCAACACTCAGAAGGCAGAGGTAGGAGGATCACCACGAGTTCGAGGCCACCCTGAGGCTACATAGTGAATTCCAGGTCAGCCTGAGCTAGAGTGAGACCCTACCTCGAAAAACCAAAAAAAAAAAAAAAAAAAAAAAAAAATAGGGAATGACATTGTCCTGTCCCCTTTAGGTAATTCATTGGTTCTCTCTGGCTGCTTTTCAGATTTGTTGTCTCAGCTTTAGAGGGTTAATTTTAATATATCTTGGCATGAATTTCTTTGGGTTTATCCTATTACAAGTTTTTTTGGCATTTTGAATCTATAGGTCTATGACTTTAGCTAAATTTGGAGCATTTTAGCCATTATTGCTTTGAATATGCTCTGTGGATATATATGTGTGTGTAGATGGATGTCTGCCATAATGCACGTGTGGATGTCAGAGAACAACCTCAGAGTGCCATTGTTTGCCTTCCACCTTATTCGAGACAGTCTCTTTTGTTGTTCTGCTCCTGCAAATGCCGAGCTAGCTGGCCCGTGAGCTTTGGGATTCTCCTGACTTCATTTCCAGTTGCTGTAGGTATGTTGGGATTATAGATACATGTGCTACTTGTGCCAGGCATTACATGGGTTATGACAAACTTCTGTCACCAGGCTTGTGCAGCAAGCATTTGAAACCACTGATCCGTCTCCCACACACCCTGCCCCCCTTTTTTAAGACAGGGTCTCACTGTATAGTGCACACTGGCCCTGAACTTGTGATAGTCCTGCTTCATGGGAGCACATGTGTTGCCATGCCTGGCTTGCTTTGAATACTCTATTAGCTATCAATGGTGTGAACATTGGATTTTTAGTCTTGTTGGCCCCTAAGATTCTGTTCTTTTATTCTGAGGTTTTTTTTTTTTTTTCGTGATACCCTTCTCATTTATTAGCTTTCTTGATTATAAGATGTCAATAATAGGGACACATTTTAAACACTGAATTACATCTATTTCTCATCAACCCACCAAAGACTTGCAGTTACGGTTATATTGGCCATTTCCACTTGTTGGCAGGGAGGCTCTTCCACCCATGGTTTCCACTGCAACATTTTTCTTGCCAGACTTAGTTCTTTCTCAGCCTGAAGAATCACTTCTATTTGCCCATACTGAAGCTGGTCTTCTAGGTTGGTTTGTTTGTTTTTCTTTTTGGGTTTTTCGAAGTAGGGTCTCACTCTAGCTCAGGCTGACCTGGAATTCACTATGTAGTCTCAGGCTGTCCTCAAACTCACGGTGATCCTCCTACCTCTGCCTCCCGAGTGCTAGGATTGAAGGCGTGCACCACCATGCCTGGCTTGGTCTTCTAGTTTTTCAACATTTGATTCCACTCTAACCATACCCAATTTTTTTTTTTACATCTTTTCAGTGGTTGGTATGCAGCCCAGGGCCTTACTCATGCTAACCAACTGCTATTCTCTCAGTTTACAGGCTATTTAAAAATCACTTTTCATATTCAATAAATTCTATTGATAAACATCTTCATGTTCACTGATTGTATTTGTTATTGCCACTAAACTAATGAGATTTTTTTTGTGTGGAGGGGGGAGTACTGGGTAGTAATATGGGGTCTCATGCATTGTAGGCAAGTTCCCTTCTACTGAACTATACCTCCAGCCCTGTTTAGTGAGGATTGTTTGTTTATTTGTTTTTGGTTTTTCAAGGTAGGGTCTCGCTCTAGCCTAGGCTGACCTGAATTCACTATGTAGTCTCAGGGTGGCCCTGAACTCACAGCGATCCTCCTACCTCTGCCTCCTCAGTGCTGGGATTAAAGACATGTGCCACCACACCTGGCCTTAGTGGGTTTTTAATTTGAGTATTTTCCATTCTACAATCTTTACTTGTCTTTTTTATAACTTCTATTTATTTGCTGAGATTTCCTATTCTGTTTGCCCCAGGAGAATTTTTAATTTTTGAAGCTGTTTTCTTAGCTGCTTTTAATCTTTATAGTGCTGTGGGGTGAAATTTGTCCCTCCTCCCTTAGTTCATACATGTATGTAACAGTATTCATGCAGACTCCACAAGTTCATGGCTCATTCAGTCTCACAAAGTGGTCCCCACCTCAGAATCGACCTATAAATAGGGTACTTGGGCTGTAATACATTTGCCCACCCAACTACAAATTCATATTATATTAGTTATCTTTCTCATTGTTGTGACAAAATACCTGACAAGGAGATTATGGTTTTAGGGTACAGTACATCCTGGAGAGGAAGGTATGGCAGTAGAAATGTGAGGCTGCTTGCTCACAGATCGGGGACTAGAGTAAGGAGAATGCTAATGCTCAGTGCAGCTTCATTTGCTTCTTTGTTCCCTTTCAATTTAGTTGGGGACCTCAACCCATGCCATGGTGCTACCCATATTCAGGACAGGTCTTGCCATTCTATAAAATCCCTTACAGACATGCCCAAAGGTATGTCTCATTAATGCCCTAGGAATTTCTTTTTGTTAAGGTTGAGTCTCTCTCTAGTGAAGGCTGAGCTGGCATTCACGTTGTAGTCCTAGGTTAGCCGTGAACTCACAGTGATCCTCCTACCTCTGCCTCCTGAGTGCTGGGATTAAAGGTGTGTGCCACCACTCCCAGCTCCTGGGCATTTTTAAATCCAACCAAGTTACAAAACCAAATCAATCATCACAGGGTGTTCCTACATACCCATCCTATTCAGATTCAGTAATTTACCATAACAATTCACAACTCAATAAAGCATTTTAGTAATTTTTTTTTTTTTTTTGGTTTTTCGAGGTAGGGTCTCACTCTAGCTCAGGCTGACCTGGAATTCACTATGGAGTCTCAGGGTGGCCTCGAACTCACAGCAATCCTCCTACCTCTGCCTCCCGAGTGCTGGGATTAAAGGCGTGCGCCACCACACCCTGCTGCATTTTAGTAATTATTAAGAATGAAATGCAGGAATAGTCTAGTGAAAGAGATACAGACTAAGGGATGAAGAATTACAAAGCTTCCTTCTATGGCCTCTCTGAATGTGCCAACCTTTCAGCACCTCAGTGTTGACCAACCCAGAAGTTCCCTTGATCTTTTCACTTAGGGATTTTTGCTGTGTTTTTATGTGCATGCATATGTACATACATCCATATGCTGTGTATACATGTGTGTGCACACACATGCGGTGTATGCCTGTGTGTGTTCATGCACACAAATATGGTGTATGCACATGTGTGTGATGCATGCCCTTTATGCCCACATGTAAGACCAGAGAAATGTGTTGGGTGTTCTCTTCTGTCACTCTCATATCTCATTTTCACGAGACAGAGTCTCTCACCAAACCTGGAGCTCTTCATATTTTGTTATATTGGCTGACCAGGGAACCTAGAAATCCTCCTGTCTCTGCCCACCATAGCACTGAGTTGCAGGCATGTGTGGCCAATACCCAGCTTTTTATGTGAGGGCTGAGGATTGTATTCAGGTCCCCATGCTTTGTTAGCAAGGACTGTCTTGCACAGAGGTACATTGGCCATTAATAACCAACTCAAACTCTAGCCCTCTCCCTTCCCCAGAGGTCTGGGGCCAGGGCCAAAAGTTGTTGCCCTCTATAATCATGCTAATTTTTCTCCTTATCATGGCTCCCATCCTGAAGCTCTTAAGCCACCCATGAGTCATCCTATTAGCATAAAGTAAATTCCAATATTTGGGAAAAATCTCTGCACCAGCCACCCAGGACAAAGACTAATTTTTTTATTATATACCACAGGGTATTGTAATTTTGCTTGTTTTCTAAATTGAGCTTGATATCTCCCTCACAACTGGTTATAAATTCTTTATTTATTTATTTACTTATTTATTTAACAGAGAAAGGGGGGAAATGAATGGGCGCACCAGGGCCTCCAGCCACTTCAAACAAACTCGAGACACATGTGCCCCCTTGTGCATCTGGCTAACGCAGGTTCTGGGGAATCGAACCTGGGTCCTTTGGCTTTTCAGGCAAACGCCTCTAATAGCTAAGCCATCTGTCCAGCCCTAAATTCTTATCCTGTCCTGAGGGAGCTCCAGGAGATGTGGTGGTAGGATACTTCTTTATCCTGATGGGTAGCTTAATGCCCAAGTTTATGATTCTTACCAATATCCCTCTCACAGGAAACTTACTTAGACAGGCAGGAACCCTATGGCTTTTATCTGACTGTCCTATGTATTCCTACCAAGATAGTCACTCTGGGAGAGCCATGAGTCAGAGAAGAGTTATATTCAAGTGTGCTGGTCAGGTGAGAAACAAAAACAACTGAACAAAAAACCCATGACATAACAGAAAAAGTATATTATTTATAAGTCCTAGAGAGAAGAAGGCATCATACCTCACTTACAGTGCCAACATGAAGGGAGGGCCATTTGGGACACAACAAGGGTGACTCAGCAAGAGAAACAGTGAGTAGTAACCTATGAGCCAAAAGCTTTACTAAGGTGTAGGGTATTACCTAGGTGGTTTTTCCTCAAGGGAGTTCTAGGTTGGGGACAGGATTAAAGCAAGCAGGAATAAATTCTCTAGAATCTCACTGTGACTGACAGGTGGTTACTGCAACATATCTGAAATCCAAGCAGGATGTGTGGGGGTCCTTGGAGCAAGGTCAGTAGGTTGTATCTAGACACACTTGAATATAACTTTTCTCTGACCCATGGCTGTCCCAGAGTGACTATCTTGGTGGGAATACGCTGGACACAGTCAGGCAGGAGCCATGGGGTCCCTGCCTGTCTAAGTAAGTTTCGTGTGAGAGGGACACTGGTAAGAATCATAAACTTGGGCATTAAACTACCCATCAGGATAAAGAAGTATCCCACCACCACATGTCGTGTGGCCATGAGAAAGCATTTTTATAAGGCAGATACCTGAATTACCTACCTTGAGGAACTGGGAAATGGTAGAGAACTAGAAACTGCAGTAAGAGTGGTTAAGCCCTGCTTCTGGTATGAGAAGGTCAAAAATGGATGCCCAGGTAACAAAATAGAGGGATTTTCTACTCAGGAAACAAGCCATGTTTCCTGGGCTAGGTATCATGTCAGGTTTCTTCCTGTAGGATGTGTTATAATGTCTGATCACAGTAGGAGATTGGGTTCTTTGGCTGTAGGGGTGGAGATCATATATGTAAGCTACCTGAAGTCTCAGGCCCAGTGTTCACAAAAGCACTTTCCATGTTGCTTGTTTTATTCTCAGCAAGACTTCCAGCTGACTTTGGCTGGTGTTCCAGGCCTATCTGCCAGTAGAGGGTCTGCTGTTGATTTGAGGGAATGTGAGACTACCTGGGTTGCTTTTGTGTTGCTAGATTGGGGGGTTTAGAGACATTGGGCCTGTGTTCCTTGTGTCATGGTGAAGAGGTGTCATAACACTTTCTACTTTCTTACTTTCAGAGTCCTCTTTTAGTCACCTCTTGTATTAATCTAAGGACTTATAATAGTACTTAATATGGTTATTGAGTGAATAAAAGTGAGGTCTTCTCACATCATACATGTGTGGGATCTCACATCTCACATCATATTAGAGACCTATCTTTTCCTTCTTAACTGCAAGTCATCTGCTAACAGTTGAAAATCCCTAACCCAAAAATCTGACGTCTGAAATGCTTCTAAATCTAAACATGTTCGAGCAGCATTATAGCACAAGTAGAAAAAAGCAAGAAACTCCTTTAGCATTCTTTTTTAAGGCCACTTCCTTTCAAAAATATCACCACTCCTCCTGCTGCCCCAATGCAGAGTAGCTGGCCTAATCTCAGTTGTGGTGATCTCTTAAACAATTATAGCTGAAGCTAGTGCAATTTCTGTGCCTAGGACTTCATAGTTGCTCACATTTCTTTCTGTGCCAAACATTGGTTTGGTTTGGTTTTGCTCAAGGTAGGGTCTCAGTCTCGGTATCTCTCTCTCTCTCTCTCTCTCTCTCTCTCTCTCACACACACACACACACACACACACACAGGCTGACCTGGAATTCACTATGTAGTCTCAGGCTGGCTTTGAACTCACAGCGATCTCTTACCTCTGCCTCTCAAATCTGGGATTAAAGGTGTGTACCACCATACCCAGTTTTAAGCTTTATATATTTTTTATGAGAGAGAGAGGGAGTGAGAGAGAGAATTGGCACACCAGGGCTTCTAGCTACTGAACTTGAAGTCTGTGTGCCACCTTGTGCACATGCATCACCTTGGGCACATGTATCACTTTGTGTGCATGGCTTATGTGGGTTCTGGGGAGTCAAATCTGGGTCCTTAGCGTCACAGGCAAGCACCTTAATCACTAAGCCATCTCTCTAGCCCAAGCTTTATATTTTTTATATCTTTCTGTTCTGTATTTTCCTCTGCCAAACACACCAGTCCATTACTTTTAAGTTTTTGTTTTTGTTTTCTGAGGTAGGGTCTCACTCTAGCCCAGGCTGACCTGGAATTCACTATGGAGTCTCAGGATGGCCTTGAACTCACGGTGATCCTCCTACCTCTGCCTCCCAAGTGCTGGGATTAAAGGTATGTACCACCTCACCTGGCTACTTTTATTTATTTTTTGTGAGAGAGGGAGAGAGAGAGAATTGGTGCACCAGGGTGCACCACCTTGTGCATATGTGCAACTTTTTTATGCACTTGTTTCACCTTGTGCATCTGGCTTATGTGGGATCTGGAGAGTTGAACATGGGTACTTAGGTTTCACAGGCAAGCACCTTAACCACTAAGCTATCTCTCCAGCCCCAGTCTATTACTGTTAAATTCAACTTTCCTCAAGTTCTCAGGACACAGACAGAATGCATCCAGCACCTCTTTCAGAACATCACACAAACTCCTTCTATCCCAGTCCTGACAAAATGGTCTTTCCCCTCTACAACCTCATAAGCTGAGCCTTCTCAGTCCATACTTTCCTCTGCATTTAGGTCTTTTGTACTTTCACCAGAAAGTCCATCAAGCTCTGCTTATACCACAGTAAGGCTTCTAGAGTGCAGAGTTCTAAATCCTTCCACATTTCTCCTGCAAACCAGTTCCAAAAGACCAAAAAGTGCATGGTCAGTTTCATCACAGTAACTGCTCCATCCCTGGTACCAGTTTTTTATAGCCGTTATTTTCTTATTGCTGGGACAAAACATCTGACCAGATCAGAAGCAGCTTATGGAAGGAAAGGGTTTATTTTAGCATGTTTCTTCAGGAGGATGAAAGCTTAGAGTGACAATTTTTTCTGTCAATGTGGGATGGATTTTTTTTGTCACCTGAAATGTTTGGGAGGGTTCATTGTTAAGCATGGAATCTAGGGCCTTACATGTGATAGGCAAGTGCTCTACCACTGAGCTACACCTCCCAGCCCCAATCAGAAACTGTTTCCCATTGTCTTAAAGAAGTGTTGGCTCTCTTTTTAAAGCATTTCTCCTCCCAAAAGTTGTTACTACCCTGACATCTAACATCATGGATTAACCTTGCACATTCACGTATTGTATATAAATAGACATATATAGTATATTATCTCTGGGGCTTCTTTTGCTTATCACGCATCTGTAACATTCATATATGATGGACATGTACAGGATAGTTTTCTAGGTGGCTGTGGACCAAAGCAGCACTCCCTTGTAGTTTGTTTGTTATAGCAGGGCCTTACTATATAGGCCCAGCTATCCTGGAACTTGCTATATAGCACAGGCAGGCCTTGAAGTCATGATCTTCCTGTCTCAGTCTCCCAAATGTTAGGGCTACATGTATTCTTCATCCATTATACAGTTCTTGATGCTAGGAATTGGACCCAGGATTTATTAGGCAGGTGCTGTACTACTAAGCTACATCTCTATCCCCTTGTAATTGTTAAGAACAACTAGAATATGCTGGGAATACAAAATGGCCTGGATATTGATGACCTCACAGTGCCTGACACTACCTACACAAGACCATCATAATAGGAGGAAAAGATGATGACATCAAAATAAAAGAAAGAATGATTGAGATGGGGAAGGGGTATGATGGAGAGTGGAGTTTCAAAGAGGAAAGTGCGAGGGGAGGGAACTACCATGGATTATTGTCTACTATTATGAAAGTTGTCAATAAAAAATAAATTAAAAATAACTGTAGAATATGCTGGGAATGTAATAGCCTGAGATGAGGTGAGAGCTGGTAAGAATAACCTGATATCTCTTCTAGTACTCTGCTGAAAAGTGAAATGTCCTTTGGTGATTAATTTGGTCCCCAAGGTACAAAACCCAGGTAGGCTGCTTTCCAGGTCACTCAGCTATTGTATAAGTAGTGAGTCGGGTACATGTAGCTGAAACTGTCCACCTGCTCTGAGTAGCTTTCTCAAGCCTCAGGATACTAGCTCACAATGAATTTTGGCCTTCTATTGTCCCTTGCTGCTTATCTGAATGACTAAGTCCACCCTGTAACTTGCATATATAGGTGTTCTGTCATACCTAACTTAGACATTTTGGTAACCAGTGAACAGTGAACCTGCTTCACAAGATGCAGTTGTAGTTCATTCATTTTCATGACTACACAGCATTCTGATGAAGGTATACATCTGGGACTGATGGAATATGGTATATGCAAAGCAGAAACTTCATTAAGTAATGCCAAAGTGTTTGCCAAAGCAATTCGGTTACATTCCTAATACTGTGTGAGTTCCCATTTTGATACAAAATTAATTATAGGGGCTGGAGAGATGGCTTAGTGGTTAAGGTACTTGACTGCGAAGTCTGAGGACCTAGGTTCAACTCCCAAGAATCCATGTAAGCCAGATGCACATGGTGGCACATGCATCTGGAGTTCATTTGCAGGGGCTAGAGGCCCTGGCATGTCCATTCTCTCCCCCCCCCTCTAGTAAACAAATAAAAATAAAATATTAAAAAAAATAATTATAAACTTTCTAACAAATATATAGTGTTGTTTCAGTGTGGTTGAAATTTTCATTTACCTGAATGCTAATGGGGTTGGGTATATTTTCTTATGTCCATAAATGAAATTCCTAATTCTCATCCATTCTTCATTATTGTTTGTACATTTCTTATTGATGCATAGGGGTTATTTTATAGAGTCTAGATAAGATCTTTTATCACTTATGAATACTTCAGATAATTTCCCTATCTATGGCTTGTCTTTTACTGTCATACTTTTAATCTTTTTTTTAATTTTTTTTGTTCATTTTCATTTATTTATTTGAGAGTGACAGAGAGAGAAAGAGTCAGATAGAGAGAGAGAGAATGGGCACGCCAGGGCTTCCAGCCACTGCAAACGAACTCCAGACGCGTGCGCCCCCTTGTGCATCTGGCTTACGTGGGTCCTGGAGAATCGAGCCTCGAACCAGGGGTCCTTAGGTTTCACTGGCAAGAGCTTAACTGCTAAGCCATCTCTCCAGCCCCTTTTAATCTTTTGACAAAAGAATTTTCCTTTAGAATTGCATTTCATGTCATATGTTATAGTTTGTCTTCTAACAGAGACTTCTGAAAATATTTTCTGTATTGCTGTCTTGTCTTACTGAACCCACAGGGTTTCCTTAAAAGTGTGACAGGAGAATTCCTACAAGGAGTGCCCTAAATTGCCTGGAGTTAGGAAAAATTGAGATGCTTAAGAAGTACCAAATAACTTCCGCCCCAAGCATTTATTAAGACACCCATTCCCAATGAGGATTTGGAGAAATGGAATCACAGTAGATATGTCTGCATTGAGGGGGGCTCAAGGTAGGGAGTTTATTAGTGGGTTTAAGAAATCTGGATTCAGGGTCAGCTTCTTTCAGTGTTTGAGGCAACAACCTAAACACATTTATCAATACTTAGGAATGCTGAGCTTGGGCTCAAGCCTGCAGGGAAAAACTGGAGCTGGCTGGCTCACAGAGCAGTAAAGACACTGATTTTCAGTCAATACTAAAGACTCACAGGAGGAGGGGAGAGATGGACAGAAGGGTGTGTCTGGGAGACTAGAATCATTTTAGGGGTACTTTATTGTTATTTCTCACATTATACTTAGGGTTTACATATAGCTGATGGCAATTATGTTTGGCAAGAAGGGTTCAGTTTTGTTTTTTCCAACAGAAATATCCAATAATCCACCTGCACGTATTAAAATGATCCTTCTCTCACTGCTTTTACTGTGACAACATTGCCTAAGTGTCCATACACATTTGGATTCTGTTGTTTCTCTAGACTTTATACCCTTGTGATAATATAACATCATTTTAAAGATTCTGTTACTTACTGGAATAGTCTTTCTCATGAATAAAATAAGCTACTAACTTTCTTTGAAGTAGACATCCTGATGAACCACAAACCCATCAGATCGGAAGTTCCCTCACAGTGCTTAGCATTTTAGAATAAAAGAGACTTGCCATTACAGGGACTAGTGGTGTTTGAGGATGTGGCTGTGGATTTCACCCAGGAGGAGTGGCAATACCTGAACCCTCCACAGAGGACCTTGTACAGAGATGTGATGCTTGAGACCTACAGCAACCTGGTCTCCGTGGGTAAGATGGATTTCTCTGCTCGTATGACTGTTGATCATTACTGTACCCATTGGAGGACCTTTTCTTTCTCAACTTTCCATTTTACTCTCCTAAAAAGATACTCAAAACTTTGGTTTAATACTGTGTGTCAAGTGATAGATCCCTTGCACCATTCCCGATTGCAACTTCCTCTGTCTCAGTCTCTGAATACCAAAGTAGAATGTCATTTCTCATCCCCAGGACAGCAGGTTACTAAACCAAACCTCATCTTCAAGCTGGAGGTGGAAGAGCCAAGCACAGAAGATCAAAAAGTCCTAACTTGGAGCTTTCCAGGTATGTAGGATTGAGCAAGGTTCTGAGCAATGAAATCCTTGTCCTAGTCAGAGGCAAGATCATCCAAAAGTTTTCACGAATGTCTGGGAAAAGAAGGTATGACCCTTTGGTGCTACTGCAGAGCAGAGATATAAATACTTAAGACATACGACTAAAATCTTTCCTCTGCCCCCACCCCAGCAGATAAATCTCCTTAAATTGATGCTCCATAGCAAGTTTCTGCACAATTTGTTTTACCCTACATGCAAGTGTCTTTTCAGTACTACCAAACCCTGGCCCTGGCAACCTCCATGATTCTTGTCAGAAGTAGGTTCACATTAGTCATAGGCCTGGACTCTTAATTCCTGACTGAATTCTCTGAGTACATTCTTATGTTCAAGTTAGATATTCCTGGCAGATAGGCTTTCCTGAAGCATCTTCTTTTTCTTTTTTTTAAGATTTATTTTTATTTATTTATTAGAGACAGAGAGAGGCGGAGAGAGAGAGAGAGAAAATGGTTGTGCCAGGGCCTCTAGCCACTGCATATGAACTCCAGACACATGTACCACCATGGGCATCTGGAGTATGTGGGAAATGGAAAATCGAACCTGTGTCCTTAGGCTTCTCCAGCCCGCATCTTATTTTTCTTTTAAACTATACCCTCTGCTACATGATGATCTGTCTGTAAATATTTGAGATATAATTCACTGTCATAAAATTCAACCTTCTAAGTATACAATTAAGTGGTTTTCAGTATATTTAGAGTCGTGTAGTCAGCATTAAATCTCTAACATTTTCATTGCCTCCAAAAGAAACCCCTAACTTTTAGTGATCACTAGCCATCCTTGTTCTCTGGCAATCACTAGTCTACTTTCTGCCTCCATGGTTTTGCCTATCCTGGACATTTCATATACATTGAATCATATAAATTGTGAACTTTTATATCTCATTTCTTTTACTGGGCATGCTTTCAGGTTTTTCAATGTTGTGGTATGGATAGACAATTTAATTCTTTTTGTGGAGACAACATTCTGTCTGTTCATCTGTTAGTGGACATTTGGGTAGTTTCCACTTTTTGGTTATTGTGACTAATGCTTCTACATTAACATTCATAGCCAGGTGCACTCATTTATTGCTAGCACTTGGGAGGCAGAGGTATGAGGTTTGCTGTGAGTTCAAGGCCACCCTGAGACTACATAGTGAATTCCAGGTCAGCCAGGGCTAGAGCATGACTCTGCTCTGAAAAACAAAACAAGGGCTGGGCATGGTGGTACACACCTTTAATCCCAGCACTCTGTACGCAAAGATAGGAGGATTGATGTAAATTTGAGGCCAGCCTTGGTCTACAGAATGAGTTCCAGGTTCAGCCTGGGCTACAATGAGACCATACCTTGAAAAACCAAACCAAAAAAAAAAATCAGGCACAAGAAGTTGTGATATATGTCTTATTTACTTTGTGGAGACACATGGCATTGAAATTGTACTCTGTGGTAATTCTATGTTTAGTATTTTTTAGGAATTGCCAAACAGTGTGAATATCGTATTTCTCAAAAACTTACCAGTGGCTTTTGTTTTGTTTTGTTTTATTTTTTGTTTTTTCCATAATCCAAGGTCTTTTAACTGAGCCATAATACCAAAAATCCCATAGTGGCGCAAAATAAACATTAACACTGCAAAAGATGGCACTGGGCATAGCAAAGAAATAGTCAACCAATACAAGATTTAAAATAACCAGGGCAAACATCAAACCCTGTAGCTTCAAGTCCAACAACTCTAGTCAGTGAAAAGTCTCCAAGTCCCATAATTCTAACCAGAAACAAGTCTCTGGAATTCCAATTCTGCCCCTCCAGCTAGGCTACTCACAGTCCTGGATAACTTTCTCCGGCTCCTTAGCAGACATCTCGTGGTACTGGCATCTCCACTGGGTCTCCACTGCCACCCACAGTCCATGCTCATGGCTCCATCGGGTCTCCATGCAGGCAACCAGCAAACCTGCTTCACACTGCTCATGGCTGTTTCCAAGACACAAGACCGTGTTGCAAACTCAATGACCCTCTCTTTTCTGCATTTCTTATACTCCACAATACCAGGTAGGGTGCCAGTTTGTTAATCGAGGGGGGAATAAAGCAGACTTTGAAGAACAGGATGCTCCTTGAGCACTCAGGCCCCTTCAAAAAAGTCTACATTCTTCCTGTTGACCCAGTGCAATTGAGCTGGTCCAATCTCAAAGGCTGTATTCTCTCATATAATTGCAGCTGAACCGGCAGAAATTTCAACCCAAAGATTTCATTTTTTTCTGTGCCATATCCCTCTGCTCACACCAGTCCATTTCTATGCAAAGCAACCCTGCACAAGTTCTCAGGACATGGCTATAAGAGCAAGCCTCACACAAACTGCTTCAAGCCAGTCCAGGCAAAGCTTTTTCTCACCCTCACAAGCCAAACCTCACAGTCCATAGATCTTACTGCATTCAGGTCTTTCAACTCTGACCAGAATAGTCCATCAAGCTGTACTTACAGCACTGCAAGGCATCTCTTAGGCCAAGGTTTCAAATCCTCCCACATTCCTCTTGAAAATCAGCTCCAAAAGGCCAAAGCCACACAGTCAGGTGTTTAGCAGCAATCCCACTCTTGGTACCAACTTTACTGTTGCAGTCAGGTTTACACTGCTGGCAGAAATCACAGGACTAAGAGCAGCTTCAGGGCCACCTTGCGCATGCGCCCTAGCTCCTGGAGGTAGGTGGTTGTGGTGAAGGTGCACAGCGCCCAGGCTGCGTGACAAGCCTGCGCCACCAGCGCTTCCGCAGGCCAGGAGAACCGGCACCCGCCACAGATCCTTCCACAGGACTGAGTTTTGCACCAGTACGTGCGGCTCCGCTCCAGGGGCCGTCATCTTCCTGACCAGAATGGCCTCGCAGACTCTGCATAGCATGTTGGGATTAGGGCCTTTATTTGCTTTTTTGAGGTAGGGTCTCGCTCTAGCTCAGACTAACATGGAATTCACTATGTAGTCTTAGAATGGCCTCATGGGAATCCTCCTACATCTGCCTCCTGAATGCTGGGATTAAAGGTGTGCACCACCACACCTGGCTACACAGAGAAATGGGTGCCCCCAGGGCCTGTAGCCACTGCAAATGGACTCCAGATGCATGCCCCATTTTGCACATCTAGCTTTACCTGGGTACTCTTACCAGTGGCTTTAACATGTACTTATAATTCATGTTTAAGTTAGTTATTACTAAGACAGTTTATTTTTAGTTTTCATTGTGATATCATCCATTAGTGTTTATTTCATATTCAAATTGTCTTCAGTTTGACTAGTAGGAGCCTCTTTAGGCTGGTTATCCTATTTTGTCATGTCCCTATCATTTTTAAAGTATTTTCTCATTTTCTAGCACAAACATCTCCCAAGTTTATGTATTTATTTATTTTTCTATTTGGTTCCTGTATTTGGTATTTTAAAAATCAGGATCTGTGTCCCAGGTGTGCTCTGATTCTTGTGTCTTATCTATAGATGATCTCACTTATTTATCTTTTTCTTGCTTGTTGTTTTTTAAGTAACCAGGTTATTTGATCTTTAGTTTCCTGCATTCTGTATTTTGCTATTAATACACCGTAGTGTTATTTAATATGGTCTTCTGTCCTGTTTTTCTTGTAAGCTATGGGTTAGCTCAAAAAGTTGGATCAGGCCAGGCATGGTAGCACACACCTTTAATCCCAGCACTCAGGAGGCAGAGATAGGAGGATTGCTGTGAGTTTGAGGCCAGCCTGAGACTACAGAGTGAATTACAGGTCAGCCTGAACTAGAGTGAGACCCTCCTTCCTCAAAAAAAGGTTGGATCAGAATTAGATTTAGAGCCTTTTTTATTCCATTTCTGATTACTTCCATCAAAACATGCATGGTTGTCTCTGTTTGGTGTTATTGGTAAGTACTACTTAGGCCCATTAATACTACTAATGAGTGCACCACAGGGAAATTGTAATTCTATCATTCCTTAATTGATTAGCTAGAATGTACCTATAAAGAAAAAATACCCCCGTCTATTATTTGATTACCATGAGTTAAATATTTTACAGAAAAGGCAGGCTAAGTGATTGAGATTTTGCTTATTTGTATATTTTCTAAGTGACACTGTAGAATTATCTGAAGGTGACCAATAAGATACACACACACACACACACACACATATGTTTCTTGAGGCATTCTCACTCTAGGCCCAGGCTGACCTGGAATTCACTATGTAGTCTCAGGGTAGCCTTGAACTCACAGCAAACCTCATACCTCTGCCTCCCAAGTGCTGGGATTAAAGGCATGCACCACCACGCTCAGCAAGTTATGTTCTTTATTGTGTATCTTTTTTGGCAAACCTGTGTATAAGTTTTCTTAAATTTAATTAACTTATTTATTTGAGAGAAAAAGGCAGGTAGAGAGAATGGGTGCACCAGGGCCTCTAGCCACTGCAAACAAACTCCAGATGCATGTGCCACCTTGTGCATCTGGCTTGCATGGGTACTTGGGAATCAAACCTGAGTCCATAGGCTTAGCAGGCAAGTGCCTTCACCACCAAGCCATCTCTTCAGCCCCAGCCTGGATGTAAGTTTTTAAGACAAAACATTTCATGTATTCAAATTGATATTTCCAAATCACATTCTAGTGTCTAGTTTAATTTACAAATTTTATATCTAATTTACAAATTTAATTTACAAGTTTTATGTATTCTAAGACTGTTACCTGTACATATAGTATGTTGTATTGAGGTAATCATGTTTCTGCTCCCTAATAACTGAAACTTTTCAATTTGGTCATTATGAAATACAGATAAAGTGATATCGACCATTATTAGGGAATCCTTTTCTTTCTTCTTCTTTTTTTTTTTTGTGGTGTTTCAAGGTAGGGTCTCGCTCTAGCCCAGGCTGATCTGAAATTCGCTGTGTAGTCTCAGAGTGGGCTTGAACTCACAGCAATCCTCCTACCTCTGCCTCCCAAGTGCTGAGATGAAAGATGTACACCACCAGGCCCAACGTGGAATCCTTTTATATTTAGTTTTATTTCATGATTATATAAATTGTTACAAAATCTTTACTTGGGGCTGAAGTCAAATTTAGAAAACAAGCTTATTCAAAGCATCTGGTTTTCTCTTTCTATCCTACTCTCTTCCCCCACAAGTAAACTTTAGAGACAATCAAGTTTTATCTTCCCATTATTTTCTTACAGTATGAGCCTAGATGAACATTTATTTTTTTCTTAAAAATGATGATCTGCTATGCACACATTTATGTGCTTTTTTTGTTTAGTTTTGTTTTTCCAGGTAGGGTTTCACTCTAGTCTAGGCTGACCTGGAATTTACTCTGTATTCTCAGGGTGGCCTCGAACTCACAGCGATCCTCCTCCCTCTGCCTCCCAAGTGCTGGGATTAAAGGTGTGTGCTACCATGCCTGGCTTTATGTGCTTTTTAACTGAATATTTGAAAAGCATGTTAAGTATATGGAGATATTCCTTATTTTTTATTTTTATTTTTTATGAGGGAGACAGAGAGAGAGAGAGAGAGAAAAAGACTTGGCACACCAGGGCCTCCAGCCACTGAAATGGAATTCCAGACACGTGCACCATCTTATGCACATGTGTGACCTTGTGTGCTTGTGTTACCTTGGGTGTCTGGCTTACGTGGGTTCTGGAGAGTCAAACATGAGTTCTTAGGCCTCATAGGCAAGTACCTTAACTGCTAAGCCATCTCTCCAGCCCTCCTTATTTATTTTTCAGTCATATCTCTTTTTAAATCACAATAGCAATAGTTTTAGTAAACATTTTAAGTACTTCCTAGGTGCCATGCAAGCTCTGTTGGAAGTAATGGCAACCCCTCAGCATCCATTTGGGAGTTGCTCTTATAATTTGCTTTGTAGCTGGTAAAGTGATACAAATAGATTGGATCAAATGAAGGGTTAAGTAAGAATTTGCTCTGGGGATAGAGTTCACATGACCTTCATCATAGTAGCATATTGCTTCTGACCACCTAAGTAGGTTCAGATTCAGCAGATCCTAGGTGGGGCTTAGTTTCCTCTAAGTGCATCTTATAAAGGTTCATCCTGTGATCAGTTGCTGATATCTGGCTAAGAACTTGTGTTTTGCTATCTAGAGAAAGAAAGTCACAGAAAAGGAAACCATAGCTACATGATCTGTTTTAAAATTCATTACTAATGTAGCAAATGGTAGCATTATGGAATCTTAAGTAGAAACATGAATAGTCATTGTACTTTTTTCAACTTTTCCTCATGATTAAAGACTTTCACATAAAATTTAGGGAAGAAGTAAACTACAAAATATGATTAAAGGACATGACATGGCCATTGTATTCATGAACTCACAGGAGCTGTTGTTACCTGCACAAGATTGGACCCATCAACATTCAATCATGGATGGTGGAGGGATTCATAAGGCCCACCCCTTTGTGAATAGGTATTGGCAGCTAATGAGTAATGGTTAGGGGGAGAGATATTTTCTTCAGGCTTATGCTCTACCAACTGAGCTAGCTGGGTAATTTAATAAAGTTTTTAAGAGGGAAAAACATGATTAAAACTTCAAATGTATCTGCCAAAAATATATACCATATTTTATTGACTTTTAAGATACCATTGACTTTAAGATATAATACTAAGAAAGAAATACTACCACTATTTAATCAATAGTATATTGACAGAATTGAGTATAAGATTTATCTGGAGCTAAGTATGTTAAAATGTGAAATATTTTGCATCTTTCAACTGATGAAATTAAAAGCAAGGCTTTGCAGTTTTAACTGTCTAAATGAGTTATACATATGAGACTGGATGCATTATAAGTTCACAGAAATTTAAATTACATAGGAAGAGTAAGGTGTTTTGTAAATGATAGAACTACCTCTTGAAAGATATCAACATTCGGAATATAGCAAAATAGAGTCCTGGAGGTGTTGTGGTTACCTTCTCATTGCTGGAACAAAGCAACTGACCAGAAACAGCTGAAGGGAGAAAAGTTTTTATTTTGGCTTACAGTCTTATGGTGGCAGGGGAAAGCATGGCATGAGCAGAGGCTGGAGATCACGCCTGCCACAGCAGGTGGAAAACAGCAACAGGAGAATGAGCTAAGCTCTAACAAGGAGGAGCTGGCTATAATGCCCCTAAGGCCACCCCCAACAACACACCTCATCTAGCAAGGATCTACCTCCCAAATTGCCATCATCTGGGGACTAATTATTCAGAACACATGAGTTTGGGGGGACATCTGATTCAAACCACTACAGGAGTTGTATGGATAATGGAATATGACAAAAATTGTGGAGTTAAAACAGGCAGATTTAGGTGTAATAGCATAAACATTGGCAGAAACAATCTTGTTGGAAAACTGTGAATGTGAGCCTGAGTAGATATACTTACAATCCCAGATTGGAGAAGAATTTTTAGAATTTTGTTTTTGGTGCACTCACTACTGTAGATTTTTCTGTCATTCACCGAGAATGTGAGTTGAGAGTTATTGAATAAGACCTCAGCCTAGGAATTCTTCATTAATCCTTATGTAGAAGTAGTATGAGTCAGATATAGTCCAATGGTCATGTAACTAAGAATTGAGAAGGAAAACAAACAAATAAAAACAGAATTGAGGGGGAAAGGAGATAAAAGTGGAAATAAGAGGCTATACTGCCAGGGTAAGAGCATTGATAAGAGTTATAGGTGGGAATTTACTAAGCTTACTCTTTCCCCAGATGTTCTGATAACATGATATGATGGTGTCATTTGAATTACAGGAAATGTTCTTACAGGATACACTTAGAGAAAGCTAAGCCCCATTGCAGATCTGCTGGATCTGTACCTCCTTAGGTGGCTGGAGTTCTGGCAGGGTATTTCTGAAGAAGGTCTATTCCCTAATGTTAAAGTATACAGATGTTTTAATGTGCTTCTTTCTAGAAGTTTTCCAGGTTGATGAACAAATTGAGAATCATCATCAGGATAACCAAGATAAGTGTCTGTTCATGCAAGTTGGATTTCCAGACAACAAAATAATTACCACTACCAGTAGCTGGGACTATAATGAACTTGGAAACACGCTTCCTCTGAGTACAAGCTTTGTTCCAATGCAAAGATTCCATAAATTTGAATCATTTGGAAATAATATGGTAGATAATTTAGACTTATGTAGTAGACACTGTGTAGAAAATAAACATGATGCTGGATGTGCAAAATTATTCTTCCATCCTGAATATGAAAAACCAAATTTTATAGTTAAACCTTATGGATATAAAGAATGTGGGAAAGCCCTCAGGCGAAAGAAAGGCCTTAGCCTTCATCAGAGAATTAAAAATGGAGAGAAGCCCTTTGAATGTACTGCATGTCAGAAAACCTTCAGCAAGAAGTCCCACCTCATTGTACACTGGAGAACTCATACAGGAGAGAAACCTTTTGGGTGTACTGAATGTGGGAAAGCATTTAGCCAAAAATCTCAGCTCATTATACACCTCAGAACTCATACAGGAGAGAGACCCTTTGCATGTCCTGAATGTGGCAAAGCCTTCAGAGAAAAGTCAACTGTCATCATACATTATAGGACTCATACAGGAGAGAAACCTTATGAATGTAATGAATGTGGAAAAGCCTTCACTCAGAAGTCAAACCTCATTGTCCATCAGAAAACCCACACAGGAGAGAAAACCTATGAGTGCACTAAGTGTGGGGAGTCTTTCATACAGAAGCTTGACCTAATTATACACCACAGTACTCACACAGGAAAGAAGCCCCATGAATGTAATGAGTGTAAGAAAACATTCAGTGATAAATCAACCCTCATTATACATCAGAGAACTCACACGGGTGAGAAACCTCATAAATGTGCTGAATGTGGGAAGTCTTTCAATGAGAAGTCAACCCTCATTGTGCACCAGAGGACTCATACTGGAGAGAAGCCCTATGAATGTGAGGTGTGTGGGAAAACCTTCACCCAAAAGTCAAACCTAGGTGTGCATCAGAGAACACATTCAGGAGAGAAACCATTTGAATGTAATGAATGTGAGAAAGCCTTCTCTCAGAAATCCTATCTCATGCTACATCAGAGAGGCCACACTGGAGAGAAGCCCTATGAGTGCAATGAATGTGAAAAGGCTTTTTCCCAGAAATCCTATCTCATTATACATCAAAGAACACATACAGAAGAAAAACCCTATAAATGTAATGAATGTGGAAAGGCCTTCCGAGAAAAGTCGAAGCTCATTATTCATCAGAGAATTCACACAGGGGAGAAACCCTATGAATGTCCTGTGTGCTGGAAAGCTTTCAGCCAGAAGTCACAGCTCATCATCCATCAGAGAACACACACAGGAGAGAAGCCTTATGCATGCACAGAGTGTGGCAAAGCCTTCAGGGAAAAATCCACATTCACTGTTCATCAGAGGACTCACACTGGAGAGAAGCCCTATAAATGTACAGAATGTGGGAAAGCCTTTACCCAGAAATCCAACCTTATTGTACATCAGAGGACCCATACAGGAAAGAAGGCCCGTGGGAGAAGTCACACGTGCAAGTCAAAGCACGCTGCATATTAGGGAACACGATAACTACAGCTTATGTATATGCTGAAGGAGAACTGTGTTAATTTAACATTTTAAAAAGTATATTTAGCATTTCTTTGCATCTGTTTTCATCCAAGTGCAACAGTTGAAAAAAAAGCAGATGTGTGATTCTGTATCTGACACAAATTGGAGACAGACACAACCAGAGGGCTGCCAGAGGCAGACACAATCAAGTGCCACTACCAGAGGTTTCAGAAGCAAGGCAGCATGGGTAAGGACTCTCAGTTGATATCCAGTGTATCTTAAGATACACTTTTAAGTTGTGGGACCGCAGACAGCTGTGACAGTGGTAATAGAATGCACGTGCAGGTAGGAGGTTTACTAGACCATGTGGGGCCAAAGGAGAAACAGGCAGGGGCTTCCATGCTTGCACAAAATGGTATGTGCATATAGGAGAAATAGTTGAGGAACAAGAAAATGGATATAGCTTTCCCTGTTTCCTAATTTGGGAGAAGTCTAACTGAACTAACAAATGTGGGAGGGGTCTCTAAGGAAAAAACAAACCCTGATCTGCCTAGAATGTGGCCCTGATATATTTACCTACATGAAGCTCCAGAAAATAGCAAGTCTAGCAATGACTGTTCTCAAAGAGAAACATTTAAAAGTTATTAAAACCACAAACTTATTTTAAGCCAACAGTTCCACTTAGGAATGCATATACTCACATATGTACAAAACAGTGAACACATAAAGATATTTTTGATGCACAGATTTGGAAAACAGCAGATTAGAAGCTGTCCCAAATGACATCACCAGGATACTGCTTCCTAAAATTGTGGTATGTTCATACAGCAAACTCCTCGGTAGAGAAAATATGAATATAGAAAACTTACATATCAATTTTGTAGTAAAATGTAGGATAATCTTTAAGTTTAGGTAGGAAAAACAAGGTGCATCATAGTATAATGTGCTACCATTTGTATATAAAAAGGAAAAATGGCAAGTACATAATTGATCATATATGTACAAGTTGGTTCTGGAAAGAAACACAAGCTGATAACCCTGATTACATCATAGAAGGGAAAGAGGCAATGAATGATGGGGGAGATGGAGCATGGAGACACTTGTGTATCCTTTCACAGCTTTTGAAAGTTGTACTATATGGTTGTACTACCTTTTCAAAAAATAAAGCTTTAAAAACCTTATTCTATTACTATCATAAAGTCAGAGTGTAGATACAGAATTTCAGAATATTTAATATAAATCATGTTAACTTGAATGAATCAGAACAAGGTAAATAGAACAAGATATATTCATTCAATTCCTAAGGTGCATAGACTTTATATTCCTGAGTGTCAAGCAAAGTGATTTGAGATCAGCAGGAACTATATTACACAAACCTAAACAATTCAAACTGTAACACATCACTTATTTAGGATGGACAATGACACCTGTGGAAAGATTCTGAATTAAAGCCCATCAATGGCTTTTCGTGTCTGAAAATTACTTGGATTACTTCATAAACACTTTTTACAAGAGGTATAAAACATATAAATGCACAGGGAAGCTGAGTAACTGCTCTGAATGTCACACTACTGCCAGTGACATATTTTCTAAGGTAAAAGACAAGGCCAAGACCCACAAGGACTGCATACCATTATGTTCTTCGGAACAAGAGGTGCTGCTTGTGAATTACCATATGTGTAGTGCTTTTGTGTGGCAATTCACAGGGACTGTCTGGTGGAAATAAAAAACTCAAGCTATGTAAAACTAAAGAATGGGTAAGTCTTGCATTTGTCAAAACAGACGAATTGTGCCAGGCATTGTGGTGTCTGCCTTTCAATCCCAGCACTTGGGAGGCAGAGATGGGAGAATTGCTATAAATTCAAGGCCAGCCTAAAACTATGTAGTGAATTTTAGGTCATCCTGGGCTAGAGCAAGACCCTACCTCAAAAAAAAAAAAAAAAATGAATTGGACCTGAGGCCTTATGAGCCCTCCCAAGGCCATTTTTATTCTTAAATTTTTTTTGTAGTACTGTAATCAGCCACATGGCTTTGTAAATACTAATCATGTTAAGCCCTACTACTGTGCTATATCCCCAGCGTCATTTTTTATATGAACTTTGTAAATCAGATGTCCAGTTTAGTGCCTTTCAAAGTTGAGTAATGTGACTGGCTTGCACCTGGTGTGGTCCCCAGGGAAGATGTTCAGGGGAATAGCTGTCCATACTAATAATATTCCCATTCAAGGTCATTTTGCAGTGGGGCTCTGGGACACTTCTACGCCACAGATGGCAACCCGATCAGGTCACCTGTGGGCAAGTAGAGGTGACTGAGGCATAGACTTAGAGGGAGGAAAGGATGGGGATGAACTACATGATACAAATATATGGCTCCACCATTATCACTTTATCTAACCCAAATTAATAAAGAAAAGCCCCGCATCCTAACAGTATCCAATTGAGGATTCGGATTTAAACATATAAACTCAGGACATAGGGAATGCAAACATGCAATTTGCAACACCACCCAGATATTCTTCTCTACATCTTCTGGTTTAAAATATTTCATAAAATTTGAAGAAACATTAGAAATAAGAAAGGAAACATTATTAAATATACAGCAGAGACTTTTAAGAAAATAAGAACCCATCTAAATTTCCAGTTTAAAAGGGTAATTGGAAGGTGTGGAGGTTGCTCAGTGGTTTAAGGCACTTGCTTGCAAAGCCTGCCAGACCAGGTTCAATTCTGCAGCTCATAACGAAGCCCAGTGGGCAAACAGTAGTCTTATTTTTTTTGAGACAGGGACTCATATAGCTCACACTGGCTTTGAAGTTGATACATTGCCAAGGATTACCTTGACCCCCTGATCCTCCTGCCTCCACCTACTGAGTGCTGGGATTACATGCATGTGTCACCATACCTGGTTTATGTAGTTCTGTGGATGAAACTCAGGACTTTGTGTATGCTAGGTAAATTCACCCTACCAACTGAGCTATATAGCAAGCCCAGAAATGGACTGAATATCCACTTGGGAAAATACTTTTGATCTTTTCCTTTTAATAAATGAGCCCGCCGGGCGTGGTGGCGCACGCCTTTAATCCCAGCACTCAGGAGGCAGAGGTAGGAGGATCGCCTTGAGTTCGAGGCCACCCTGAGACTCCATAGTGAATTCCAGGTCAGCCTGGGCTAGAGTGAGACCCCACCTCGAAAAACCAAAAACAAATAAACAAACAAACAAAATAAATGAGCCAAAGATGGCTTTCATATATCAACCCTTTATATCTTCACAGTAGGCTAGAACCATTAGCTCTAAGTGTGCTCAAATTTTCACATATCCATTTGCTTTACATGTAGCTCAAATATTCTAGGCCTGCTTGCTTTGCATGTTCTGCAATGCTTGTATCTATCATCTAGGTGTAGATAAAATAAACCCTAGGGTTATATAAGACTCTCAGCATGTGCCACCCAGACTCACTATCTTACTGCTGAGCAGCATCTCCTAGACATATAACCCCTTCCACAACTCTCCTTTCAACCCCAAATTGCATTGCCAGCACACTTTCATTTATAGGTAATGGCTCCAAGACACTGAGAGCTGGCCCTGTAATGCAGCTTGTCTCAGCACTGCCCAAACAACAGCTTGTTGTGTAATACCCATATCTTATAATTGTGTCCCTTCATTGAACACCTCCAAATCCTCAAACTAGGTACAGCAGTAAGGTATGGTGATTAAGGAACTGTCAAAAACATATGCACAAAGCCGGACATGGTGGCGCACACCTTTAATCCCAGCACTTGGGAGGCAGAGGTAGGAGGATCGCCATGAGTTCGAGGCCACCCTGAGACTACATAGTGAATTCCAGGTCAGCCTGAACTAGAGCGAGACTCTACCTCAAAACAACAACAACAACAAAAAAAAAAAAAAAACATACACACAATTAATAGGCTTAATTGGCCAGTTAACTTTAGAAGGCCTCAAGTGGTGGGACTCAGAATTGAGAATGCTCCCATGATATTGGTACCATGGCACAGTATTATTCTGTGCTGTTGTGTACTTTATTTGGGGGGCCTCCCTCTATGTGTTACTAGCCTGGCCAAGCAGTAACACCAGTACTTGAGTGAAAGCACTGGGTGAGGATGGACTTCCAGGACTCTAAGGTATCCTGCTGCCTGGGGAAGTTCCTCCTCAGTAGGTGCTGGACCATGTGATGCATATGGACCTAAACATGAGAGGGGAACAATGTTCACTCTTGGAGTAAGGGTGGGATAACCTGACCTGAGGACACAGTATAACAGAAGAAGCTCCCTGTGTAGAGCACTGATTTGAGAAACTCAGTGAAGAAAGGACATCTCTGAAGACCATGATGACAAGTAAAAGAGCTGGAAAGTCAGGTATGTTAGGCTTAGGTGTGACCCCTGTACACTGTTGGAGGAAGATTTACAACAGAACACAGTTATTATGGTGCTCAGTTATTTTGTTGTAGATGTCATCATTCCAAGTCCAAGTCCATCCAAGGACTAGGAGTGACCTTGACCGCTTCTACCTCCTGAGTTCTGGGGTTACAAGCAAGTTCTGGGGCTGTTCTAGTCCATCTAAGGACTCTAGCAGAGGTGGCTGTCCTAGTAAATTCAACTTGGAGAAGGATAACGGGCCTTACTCATACTGCTTCTTGCCAGCAGGCCACCCAAGTAGGAAGTGGTGTCCAATCCTCCTTCCAGAGGCCCTAAACAAGGCCTGAAGTAACAAGTGGCTGCCACAGCATGGACAGAGACAGTGGTGTCCCTACTGCAGCACTCTGTATAACCAGTTCAGAAGGGATAAAGACAACCTCCCAAAAGGATTTGGGCCATAGTCCACTCTACCTTGTTGATGGTGATTTTTATAGTTTGAGAGGCGGCCACCTTGCATGAGGCCTCATAACTTCGTGGACAGACTTTCAACAGAAAACACAAACACCTAGCCGGGCGTGGTGGCGCACGCCTTTAATCCCAGCACTCGGGAGGCAGAGGTAGGAGGATCGCCGTGAGTTCAAGGCCACCCTGAGACTCCATAGTGAATTCCAGGTCAGCCTGGGCTAGAATGAGACCCTACCTCGAAAAACCAAAAAAGAAAACACAAACACCAAATATTTCTTCTACTAACGGGGATGTCAGTGCAGATTTATCAAAAGATGATGGCCTGGTGAGTCTAAGGGGGCTAACTTGGCCCAAATCCCATACAGCAATTTCCAGTGACCAGTATTGCTTTTGGTTACTGTCCATGATGGGCAATGCTTCAGTGTCACCAGACAAAGTGCTGTAGTTACCTTCTCATTGCTAGGACAAAACACCCAATCAGAAACAGTTAATGGGAGGGAAGGATTTTTTTTTTCAGGCTTACAGTTTCGAGAGGAAGCTTCGTTATGGCCGAGGCAGCTGGATCACTTCATCACCCATCCACAACAGAGGGAGTACTGCAAATGCAAGCACGTGCTGTCTCTGAACACCCAGTAGGTTAGACTCAAGATCTGCCTCAGGACATACCTTCTCCAACAAGGCTGCACCTCCCCAAGGCTCTACCAGTTTGGGATTATGAAATTTAATCACAGAACCATGAGGCTATAGTGGATATTTCACATTCAGACTACCATAGTGATGCAGAAAGAAGCCCCACTAAGCAACTAGCCTTTCCTTCTACATTATCCCAGGCCTCCTGAACATAGACAGAGAAAGTGAAGCTACATTCCCTTCTCTCGATCAAGGGCCATCTAAAGTATCAGTGGTTACAACCACCTTGGGAACTCTTCCCTGACCCACCTTTCCATTATCAAAGGTGACTTAAATTAAACTCCATGGAAGTGTATGCTGGCTGCTCCAAGAAATAATCCAAGCTTGGGTGTTACTGTAAAGGCAATTTTTTTTTTCTGAGGCAAGTCCAACAAACTGCTTTCTTTTTATATGGGAGTGAGAGAGAAAATTGGCACATCAGGGCCTCCAACCAGTGCAGTCGAACTCCAGACACACACACCACCTTGTGCGCATATGCGACCTTACACACTTGCATCACTGTGCATCTGGCTTACGTGGGACCTGGAGAGTCGAACATGAATCCTTAGACTTTGCAGGCAAGTACCTTAACCGCTAAGCAATCTCTCCAGCCCTGTAAAGGCAATTCTTAGAAGGCCCTTTTGTTTGATCCCATGGAGAAACCTAACTGCTCTGTATATGTGAGGTTCTGTAGAAATGGGCAAGTACTTCCTTACACCATCTGCTCCCACGGGGCCAGAACTGATGCTACTGTACTTACACCTCATCATAAGTTTTCTATGATTCCAAACACAGGGCAGCTATGTACATACTTCAACTTTACTGACTCCCTAGTATGTTCTGAGGTACAATATCCAAGCCCCATAAAGGAGCCTGGCCTGGTGTTTCCTACCTCCCATCTCCAGACATCCCACACTTCCATTTCTTGTCCACATCTAGGATCTTGTCCTAGAATTTCCTCATCTCTTGGGTCAATCTCTTGAATCCTTCTCACTCTGAGAAGCAGCTCAAAATAATGTGACCTGCGGTCCTGTGACACTCAGCTCACATGTGTCTGTCATGCACTAACTATATTCCAGCTTCCATCATTAGGATTATTATTTTTTTTTTTTTTTTGGTTTTTCAAGGTAGGGTCTCACTCTAGCCCAGGCTGACCTGGAATTCACTATGGAGTCTCAGGGTGGCCTCGAACTCACGGCAATCCTTCTACCTCTGCCTCCCGAGTGCTGGGATTAAAGGCGTGCGCCACCACGCCCGGCATTAGGATTATTTTCATTGTTCTACCTCCATCAAGTCTGAGTACCAAGACCACACTATGTCTCCATCTCTCACAATTATTTGATTATTATTCTTAAATGATTTGGAAGAACAGCTAATGTTTCCTGATTGACACTGTGTCAGGTAAGAAACATATTTCTTGTCATTTAATGCTCAGTCATCTACCAGAGGCTGCCTACAGGCTCACAGGTGTGCCCTAAGCACTACACAGCTGGAAGAAAGGAGCCTCCAGGACACCTAACTTCCCTTAAATCACCACCCTATAACTAATGCCTGAGTCACCTCCACTATAATGGCCACTCAGGACCGAAAGGACGGAACTGGGCTGAAGAGATGGCTTAGTGGTTAAGGTGCTTGCCTACGAAACCTAAGGACCCAGGTTCTATTCCCCAGTACCCATGTAAGCCAAATTCACAAGGTAGTGCTGAGTCTGGAGTTCATTTGCAGTGGCTGGAGGCCCTGGTATGCCATTCTCTCCCCCCCCCCCCGGTCCCTCCCTCTCCCTCCTTCCCCTTCTCTCAAGTAAATAAATTAAAAATATATATATATATATATATATTTTTTTTTTTTTAGAAAGGACAGAACCATGGGGAAAGCCAGTCTCAGCTTTTCTTTCTCCTGGTCATGTTAGTCATGCTGGCTCATCAGTCACCACCACTTACCAAGAATGAGTCTCTTCAAGTGTTCTTCCATGATCACATAGCCTCAGATAGGAGTTACCATTGTCCAGGTGAAAACCAGATTGCCTGTGCACAGAAGAACAAGGCAAGTGTCTGAGTCCACATGGAGTGCTATAGCAAACGTCTACAGACTAGGGCAGAAATTTATTAATAGTAGAAATTTGTCACTCACTGCTCTAGCACCTGGGAGGTCCAGGATGAAGGACCAGAAGATTCAGTATCTGGTAAGGACTTGTTCTCTGCTTCAAAGATGGCACTTTGGTGCCCATTCTCCAGAAAGGACAAAGACTGTGTGTTTACATGGTACAAGGCATAGATGGGAAAAAGGGATGAAGGCTGTGTTCTTTCATGATGGAAAGGGTAGAAAGAGCAAAAGAGATGAAGGGATGGACAAACTGTCTCCCTCAAGCCCTAAGGACATTAACCATCTCCTAAGAGCCAACCTCCTATTCCCATTACCTTGGGGATGACATTCTTCCTTAAAAATTTTGAAGAGGGGCTGGAGAGATGGCTCGGTGTGGTTAAAGACACATATTTGCTAAGCCTGATGGTCCAGGTTCAATTCTCCAGTACACACATAAAGCCAAAGTGGTACATGGGACTGACATGCCCATTACCATTCATTCTCTCTCTCTCCCTTTCTCTTTCTCTCCCTTCCTCCCTCTCTCTCTCTCTCTCTCTCTCTCTCTCTCTCTCTCTCTCCCCTTGCAAATAAATAAAAAAATTTTAAAAATTGGAGAGATTCAAATAGCAGCAGGAATTCTGTCACTCTGGCCTCTTATGTTGGGATCTCAGGGGCATGTGAGAGAGATGACACAATACACAAGGCTTAGAACCAGTGAGGAGGAATGTGGAGCTTACTGGTGTGGATGCAGATGTACATGTAGCAGTAGACAAAACAGGCACTAAATAGAGAAAGAAACTGGCTGTGGATTTTTGAACAGTGCAGACAGTTTCGATATCTGGCTTTTTTCTCTTTCCTATTTCTTTGTGTGAGTGGGGTAGACACTGCGGGGGGGCCTCTGTACAGATCCCTTTACAGAGCCAGTATCCTGCCTCTCACTTATGGATAGTATAATCTGCAAAAAGATTTCCTCTATCCTTCCTCTAAAGAATTGATTTTGACTAATAGGAATGTCATGGCTGAAAATGTTCTTCCCCTATACCCCTTCCTGCAGGAGCAGGTAGGTAAGTGACCTATAGTAGGGATACCATGCCCAAACCCTGGCCTTAAGCTACATCAGTTCTGTGGCATCCTGATCAGGCCACACCTGTACCTAAACCCCACAGAAAAGTAAATATCATGACGGAATTATAGAGAGCAAAAAGTATGGAAAACAGGGCTGGAGAGATTGCATAGTGGTTAAGGCTCTTGCCTGCAAAGCCTAAGGACCCAGGTTTGATTCCCCAGAACCCATGTAAGCAGATACACATGGTGGCACAAGCATCTGAAGTTCATTTGCAGTGGCTAGAGGCCCTAGCGAGTCCATCCTCCCCCCCCCCCCGCCCCATAAACAAATAATCAGGAAAAGAAGGAAGAGAAGCATTTCCTACATAAGATCCACAAAGCATAGGAAATAAAAGCAACTGTTGGCCATTTCCATGAACAAGGAGGCTTGCACAGACATGAAGTTGGAGTACTAATGCTTCAGTCGTTGGTTTGCCAGGAAGCTCCTCAAAGGAAACAGCTCTGGGGACCCATGCACCAACTTCTTCAGATGCTACCACAGTGTGTTCAGAAAGCAATAAAGGAGACAGAGATTCCTACCTGCAAACTGGATTTCATGGTCCATGGCAAAGAAGAGCCTGACAATTATTCTTGACCTTGCCTTGATACCTTGAAAAATGGATTCCTCACACCAGAAAATTGAGAGGATTCTGGATTTTGTCAACTAAGGTGGTGAAGATAGCCATGGGATTTGAAAAGTTTAGGAGGAGGGTTTTGTTTCTTCCTTCTGAATGTTTTCTATTTTTAACAAAGTATTTTTATTTATTAGAAAGGGAGAGAGAGGAGACAAAGCTTAGGCACACCAGGACCTCTTACCTCTGCAAATGAACTCCAGACATATGTGCCAATATGAGCACCAGGCTTTACATTGGTACTGGAGAATCAAACCCAGGCCAGCAGGTTTTACAAGCAAGCAACTTTAACCACTAAGCCATCCCCCAGTCCCCTCTTACCTCTAAAAGATAATGACCTATCACTCTTGCTTTGAGGTGATTTCTTTCTCACTCTGACATGTTGAAGGAACTCTGTACAAAAATTAAACAAATTATTGGGATTATTGTTTTAGTGCATGGTCTAGAATCAACTTTAAATATATCTTGTTGCCTGACATTTTATTTTTGCTTTAATGGCAGTGAATGGGGATCATTCATGTTCATAAGGGTAATCAGTTAGAACCCTTTTATCATCTCAGGAAGATAATGTTCTTAAAAAAGAACGAGACAGGAAAATATAAGGACAAGGCCAACTTGGACTATGTAGTGAGTTCCAGGACATTCTGAGATTATAGCAAGACCCTGTCCCAAAAACCAAAGGGAAAAACAAAACTCATATACTGTGAGAATATAAAGTAGTATAGTCACTATGAAAAACAATATGGTAGTTCCTCTAACAATTAGAAATAGATGTGTAGCCAGGCATGGTGGTGCATGCCTTTAATCCCAGTATTCGGGAAGCAGAGGTAGAAGGATTGCCATGAGTTTGAAGCCACCCACTTATTACATACTGAATTCCAGGTTAGCCTGGGCTAGAGTGTGACACTACCTCAAAAGAACAAAAGAAAATAGATATGCCACATGACCCAGGTATCCTATAAGATCAACATACCAAGGAGATACGTGCATGCTTATATTTATCACAGTGCTATTCAGCATAAGAGCCCAACAACAGATGAACAGGTAAATTAAAGGTGGTATATATACACAACAGAGTATTACTCAGGCATAAAGAAAAATAAAATCCTGTCATTTCATCAAAAGGGAAAGTATGCCGAGCGTGGTGGCGCACAACTTTAATCCCAGCACTCGGGAGGCAGAGGTAGGAGGATCACCGTGAGTTCAAGGCCACGTTGAGACTGCATAGTGAAATACAGGTCAGCCTGGGCTAGAGTGAGACCCTACCTCAAAAAAAGGGGGGGAAAGTACTGGAGAATATGATGTCAAGTGAAGTAAGTCAAACCTAGAAAAGTACCACATGTTTTCTCATATGTGTAAGTTTAGAAAGCCAACCTGAAAGAAGTATTGTGACTGTTAGGGACCAAGAAGGATGTTGGGCTAGAGTGAGACCCTACCTCAAAAAAAGGGGAAAGTACTTGAGAATATGATGTCAAGTGAAATAAGTCAGACCTAGAAAAGTACCACATGTTCTCTCATATGTGTAAGTTTAGAAAGCCAACCTGAAAGAAGTATTGTGACTGTTAGGGACCAAGAAGGATGTTGGAGTGGGGGATAAAGTGAGGTTGCATTGGTTAGTGTACATTGTATGCATGTATGCAAATATCACACTAAATACTACTGATATGTTAATAAAAATGTTATAAGGCCTGGAAAGATAGCTTATCAGTTAAGGCACTCGTCTGCAAAGCCTAAGAATCCAGGTTCAATTAACCAGGACCCACATAAGCCAGATGCACAAGGTGGCACATGTATCTGGAGTTTGTTTGCAGTGGCTGGAAGCCCTGACATGCCCATATTCATATTATCTTTCTCTCTCTCTCTCTCTCTCTCTCTCATAAAAAAGATATTAAATATACTTTTATAGCTGGGCGTGGTGGCGCATACCTTTAATCCCAGCACTCAGGAGGCAGGGGTAGGAGGATTGCCATGAGTTTGAGGCCACCCTGAGACTCCATAGTAAATTCCAGGTCAGCCTAGGCTAGAGCAAGACCCTACCTTGAAAAACCAAAAAGAAAAAAATATTTTTATATAAAGAAAAGATTTTTTTTTATTAGTCAGTTCTGTATTCAGCAAATACAGTCAGTTTGGTACCATTATTAGGCTCATCCGTGACCTACCCCCTCCCCTTGGTCCCTCCTTGTTGAGGTATATGGGTCTTGCATTGTGGAGTTAGCCCACAGTTATGGGTAAGCTGAATGAAGTTGGATGAGAGTCAGTCCCCAGACAGTCAGCGCGTCTAGTGCCAGAAGGTGCTACATGGGCGACTGGGGGAAATAGACCAATATCTATCGAAGCAACGCATGGTCTAACCTACTTAGCAGCAAATAACTTGTTGTGATGCCCACACAAGTGCAGTGGTGGCAGACAGCCATGGTGGGGAACCAACTGCTCTCAATTTGGCTAACTGATCTCCTCAGTGGTACAGGACCCATAGCTGGAGCTGGGAAACAAGTCAGAACCATATCCAAACATAAGCCCACTCTCCAATATCAAGCTACCATCAATTGTGGGCTACAAGAGGGCCTACACCTATTAAATTCTCTATAAAAAAAAAAAGTAAGAAAAGATTTTTTTTTAAGAGACCTGAAAACACATGATGAAGAGTTCTACCTGGCTAACTGGATCCACAGAACTGGAAGAGTCTGTGGCTACATGTATGAGAGGATATGGAACCAGCAGAACTTCCATGCAGGCTAGAGGAAGCACCCAATGGTATAGCCACATTGCGAAACAGTGTCTTAGTCTGTGCAGACAACAAAATACACTTGTGCAGTACAGAAATTCACTGCTCCAATTTTGGAATCTGAACAATCCAAGATGAAGATGATTGATTCAGTGTTTAGTAGGGCTTGCTTTCAGGGCTACAGACCGTGCCTTCTAGTATCATTCCCACATGAAGAAAGGGGTGAGTGATCATTTTTGAGATTCTTTTATAAGGGCTCTAAAAACCATTATTTAAAGGTTTACATAGAGGCTAAAGAGATGGCTTAGTGATTAAGATGCTTGGTTGCAAAGCCTAAGGACCCAGATTCGATTCCCCAGAACCCACGTAAGCCAGATGCACAAGGCGGCACATGCATCTGGAGTTCATTTGCAGTGGCTGTACGCCCTGGCATGCCCATTCTATCTGTGCCCCCCCCCCTTTGTCAAATAAATAAATAAATAAATAATATATGTAAAGCCAGGCGTGGTAGCACATGCCTTTAATCCCAGCTCTTGGGAGGCAGAGGTAGGAGGATCGCCAATAGTTCGAGGCCAACCTGAGACTACATAGTGAATTCCAGGTCAGCCTGGGCTAGAGTGAGACCCTACCTCAAAAAAAAAGGAAAAAATTATTTTAAAAGTTTACATAATCCCCTCCCACCATCCTCCATTCCCCCCTCAACTGAACCCCCACTTCGTCCTACTATTCTCTCTTCTATATTGATCCTTTTCCTTTTTACCCTCCTCCATTTTTCCACAAGCTGTTGGTGGCCCAATATTATGCAGGTCTTGTACAGATGAGGACAGCCACAATGAGGTCATGGATATTTATTTTAAAGACTCCTCCCTTCCTTTTGGCTCTTACATTCCTTCTGCCACCTCCTGTTTCTCTCTAGGGGTCTCGCCTAGTTTAATAAGTTCCTTACATAGCTTGGCTTTATATTGTGTATTATCTTGCCTCTTCCCCCTCCCACAGGTTTCCTTGGTGACCTGCACTATTAACCAGAAGTCTTGTCAGTTTCTTTTTTTTTTTTTTTCTTTTTTTTTTTTTCTTTTTTTGGTTTTTCGAGGTAGGGTCTCACTCTAGCCCAGGCTGACCTGGAATTCACTATGTAGTCTCAGGGTGGCCTCGAACTCACGGCGATCCTCCTACCTCTGCCTCCCGAGTGCTGGGATTAAAGGCATGCACCACCACGCCCGGCTTTTGTCTATTTCTTATGTCTACTCATTGGTAGCTGTCATACCATTTTCATTGTGTACTATCACTGAAAAATATAACCTAAGCAGGAACTAAGCTCCCTGGCTAAGAAATCCTTATCATGTTAATCCTGAACTATTTCCAACAAGAAATCCTTAACAGAAAAAGCCAGCAATTTCATAGTGGTCATTACAAAACCACCAAGTTCCATGATTATTTCACAGGACTGATCCCAAGGCTACCAGCTCTCTTCTTGAGGTACATCTGCTTGTAGGTCTGGAACATTGTACTTGAATTTCGTACTAGGTTTTGTAGTGTCTCAAACCCATATACACTGAAGCTTCTCTTGGAGAATCTTGTTGGCATTATCTGTTTCTTGTTTGGCTTTGGGCATCTTTGTTCTCATAGGTCCACATATTTGCTAGTCTTCTGTGGTACATTTTATTCCTAATAGTTCATTTTTTATTTTTTTATTTTTTTTATTTTTTGGTTTTTTCGAGGTAGGGTCTCACTTTGGTTCAGGCTGACCTGGAATTCACTATGTAGTCTCAGGGTGTCCTCAAACTCTCGGTGATCCTCCTATCTCTGCCTCCCGAGTGCTAGGATTAAAGCGTGTGCACGCCACGCCCGGCTTCATTTTTTTTCTCAATTTTTATTAACATTTTCCATGATTATAAAAAATATCCCATGGTGATACCCTCCCTACCCCCACTTTTCCCTTTGAAATTCCATTCTCCATCATATCCCCTCCCCATCTCAATCAGTCTCTCTTTCATTTTGATGTCATGATCTCTTCCTCTTCTTATGATGGTCTTGTGTAGGTAGTGTCAGGCACTATGAGGTCATAGATATCCAGGCCATTTTATGTCTGGAGGGAGGACGTCATTTTTTATTTTAAAATATTTTTATTTATTGGAGAGGAAGAGAGAGGAGGTAATAGGCACACTAGGGCCTCTTGCCTGTGCAAACAAACTCCAGACACATGTACCACTTTGTGCATCTGGTGTTACATGGGTACTGGGGAATTGAAACTGGGCCTGCAGGCTTTTGCAAACAAGTGCTTTTAATCACCAAGCCATCTCCCCAGCCCTGCTCCTAACACTTTAAATATGGTTTTACCTTTTTGCTATTGTATATTTCCCTCCAAGCATGTCAGTTACTTCCACAAAAAAGTGTGGTAGCTTTTTTGGTCTTGTTATGTGAAGAAAGTCTGTGTTCTGCTCTGGGAGTGCTTTAAGAGCAGGAATGGTTGCTGCCTTACTCCTCTTTGTTTTTCCAGCAGATACCAAGGTATTCTCAAGTAACTCTTGTGGTAGAGAATTTGCCTAGCATGTACAGGGCCCAAGTTGGATTTCCAGCACTAAAAAAAAGGGAAAAATTATATTGGACAAATATGGAAAAAATGAATTTATATCTTTAAATCATATACAAAATTAAATAAAATTGATCATAGAACCAAATGTAAGAATCAGTATTATAAAACTTCAAGAAGAAAGTATAAGACAAATCCTAATAATCCTAGATTTTGCAAAAAATCTCTTAACCCTCACAACAAAAACATGCACTATAAAAGAAAATATATGATTTTTTTAAAGTTTTTTTTATTAAATATGGACATATTTTTATGTAAACATCACATGTTGGTACCATTTGTTCCCACTTCCCTGCCCCTTTTCTGAAGAGGCCTTCCTCATTGGGGATACAAGTCAACCCCATGGGGATTGTGGGTCATGCATTATGGGGCCAGCAGTCAGTTATTCTGGAGAGGCAATGTCTCTGTGCAAAATGTTCCAACTTGTGGGTCTAATAATCTTTCTGCCCCATCTTCAGCAAAATTCCCTGAGCCATGCCAGAAGTATTTTAAGTCTCCTTCAGTGATGGACACTTAGGAGCATCTGAATCTCTGGTTTGGTAGGTGTTGAGTGTCCTCAGTATCTTTCTCCATCACCCTTGTGTTGATATCAGCTGAACTAAGAAAGCAGCATTCTTGCTCATTTCTCCAATTCCTCTGTGGTTTCAGCTGAGGCCAGGGTGGAGTGCACTAGGTCATTTATATCCTCAGGTCCAGTTCCCATCTGAAAAAGAGAAGCAGATTCTCCAACGGAGAGTGAAATCAGCACCACTTAAATGGGATAACCATTATTAATTTACAGAGAATTAAAAGGGGTTAGACCCTCTTATAGTCTAAGGTAAGTGGGAGCTTGACAATGAAAGCAGAATCATTATATGGATATGATTCTGACTTGTTTCCCAGTTCCAGATATGGTTTCCTTTCCACTAAGCAGATCTGTTATCCAATCCAGGAGCAGTTGGTTACCCACCATGCCTGTGTGCCACTATTACAGCTGTGTGCCACTATTGCACTTGTGTGAGCATCATGTCAACTTGTTTCTGAGTCGCTTAGACTTTGAGTTGCTTGGACTGATGTTGGCCACTTTGCCCTGGTAGCTCATGTAGCGCCTTCTGGCACTAGATGAGCTAATTGTCTGGGGTCTGGCTCTCCTCCAATTCCAACCAGGTCTCTTCATGGTCCATGGCAACAGCGTTTTGTGTCTTCAGCAGTAGGGTCTTACCATTAACCTCTGGTGGGTAATCAAGTGCTCTGATAGAAGTCTGTCTTATTTGTTTTGGGAGATCTAGTAGGTCTCTTTGATCAATAGCTCATTGTAGACCACATCCTGGCATAGGGAATTACAGGCCAGCACCAAGGGAAAAGAAAAAGAAAAAGCCAGAGCAGAAAGAGAAACAGGAAACTTTTGAGGTTAGGTTGATCTCACTTTCTCCAGGGCCCTTTGATTCAGGTGCTCCCTCTAAGGTCCTCTTGAGGGTTCCACCTTTTAGTCTGACTTCCAGGATATAGGATTCTATGGTACCAGTTCAATTTGGGTTTAGTTTTGTGTCCTCCCCCCTCCCCACCCTTTCCCTTCCACCAAGCTCTACCTTTCCTATTGTCCAAGCCTCAAGATACTATTCAGTTATGTCAGCAACTTAGGCTGATCCAGGTTAGGAACTGCAGATGAGTGAGATCATGTGACAGTTGTCTTTCTGTGATTGTGTGAGTTCACTTAGAATGATCTGTTCCAAGTTTGACCATTTTTTCTGCAAATTTCATTGTGTCGGTTTTTTTTTTCTTACTGCTGAGTAGAATTCCATCGTGTAGATATACCACATCTTGGTTATCCATTCATACAATGATTGGCACCTAGGTTGATCCCATTTTTTATCTATTATGAATTGAACAGCTATAAACATGATTGAGCAAATATTTCTGAACTGAGATGTGGAGCTTTTAGGGTAAATACCCAGTAAGGGAATAACAGGGTCTGTTAGTAACTCTATATTAATCCTTTTCAGGAGTCTCCAATTGATTTCCACAGTGGTTGTACCAGCTTACATTCCCACCAACAATGAATGAGTGTTCCTATTTCTCCTCAGCCTTGCCAACAGTTGTTTTCATTTGATTTTTTAATGTTTGCTGTCCTTACTGGTGTAAGGTGAAATCTCATAGTTGTTTTAATTTGCATTTCCCTAATGGTTAGGAATGTTGAACATTTTCTTAAGTGTGTGTTAGCCATTTTTAATTTTTGCTCAGAGAACTCCCTATTTAGTTCTCTGCCCCACTTTTGGAGTGGGTGTTGATTTTTTTATTGTTCAGTTTTTTGAGTTCTTTGTAGATTATAGATATTAGGCTTATGCCAGTGGTACAGCTGGCAAAGATTTTCTCCCATTCAGTGGGTAATCTATTGCCTCTGCTTATGGAATGTTTGCCTGTGTAAAAGCTTTTTAGCTTCATGAGATCCCATTGGTTTAGTGCTTGTTTAATTTTTTTGGCTACTGGGGTTTTGTTCAGGAAGTCTTTTCTCAGTCCTATATTATGGAGAGTGCTTCCTATTTTTTCTACCAGTAGTTGAAGAGTTTCAGGTCTTATATTGAGGTTTTTAATCCATTTGGACTTGACTTTTGTGTATGGCAAAATGAGTGTGTCTAATTTAATTTTTCTACATATGCTCATCCAATTTGTCCAACACCATTTGTTGAAGATGTTGTCTTTTCTCCAATATACATTATTGGCAATTTTGTCAAAGATCAAGCAGCTGTAGTTGCTTGCCCTAAGGTCTGGGTCTTCAATTCTGTTCCATTGGTCTATATTTCTGTTTTTATTCAAGTACCATGCTTTTTTTTTTTGTCAATATAGCTTTGTAATATAGCTTTGGACCAGGTATGGTGATACCACCAGAGGTGTTTCTTTTGCTAAGGATATATTTGGATATCCGAGGCCTTATGCCATTCCATATGAATTTTGAGATTTTTTTTTCAATCTGTGAAGAATAATGGTGGTATTTTTGTTGGTATTGTGTTAGGTCTGTACATTGCTTTTAGTAGAATTGCCATTTTCACAATATTAATTCTATGTATCCAGGAGCATGGGAGATCTTTCCATCTTCTCAAGTCCTCCTCTATTCCTCTCTTGAGTGTTTTTATGTTTTCATTATATAGTTCTTTTACATCCTTTGTTAGTGTTATTACAAGGTATTTAATTTTTTGTTGCTATTGGAAATGGGACAGTGATTTCTTTCTCCTTATATTTGTCCTTTGCATATAGAAAAGCTACTGGGTTTTGTGCATTGATTTTGTATCCTGCCTCTTTGCTGAAGGAATTTATCACCTTTAGAAGTTTTGGGATGGAGACTTTCAGGTCACTTATATGTAGGGTCATGTCATCTGAAAACAGGGCTAACTTGACTTCTTCCTTTCCAATTTGAATCCCTTTTATTTCTTTCTCCTGTCTTTTTGTTTGGGCTAGTACTTCTAGTAATATGTTGAAGAGCAGTGGTGAGAGTGGGAACCCCTGTCTTGTTCCCAATCTCAGTGGGAAATCCTTGAATTTGTCCCCATTAAGTATTATTTGGGCTTTAGGAGCTTTATATATAACCTTTATTGTGTTGAGATATAAACCCTCCGTGCCTATTCTTTCCAGTGTTTTGATCATGAAGTGGTGTTGTTTTGTCAAAGGCCTTCTCTGCATCAGTTGAGATTATCATGTGGTTCTTATGGTTCAGTTTACTCATGTGGTGTATTATGTTGACAAATTTCTGTGTGTTAAACCATCCCTGCATCCTTGGGGTGAAGCCTACTTGATCAAGGTGGATAATGCTTTGCATGTGTTGTTGGATTCCATTTGCAAGGATTTTGTTCAGGATCTTTGCATCTAAGTTCATTAGGGATATAGGCCTATAATTTTCTTTCCTTGCTGCATCTCTGTCTGGTTTTGATATTAGGGTGATGCTAGCTTTATGAAAGTAGTTGGGGAGAATTCCCTGGTCTTTGATTATGTGAAATAGTTTGAGAAAAATTGGTTTTAGTTCTTCAGTGAAGGTTTGATAGAATTCAGCTGAGAAGCCATCCAGTCCTGGACTTGTCTTTTGGGGGAGGTTTTTGATTACCTATTCAATCTCCATGGATGTGATAGGGTTTTTTTTTTTAGGAGATTAATCTGCTCTGAGATTAGTTTTGGTAGGTGGTATGTGCCTAGGAATTCATCCGTTTCTTCCAGATTATTTAATTTTGTGGAGTAGAGGTTTTGGAAGTATGCCCTGATGATTCTTCCAATTTCATTTATGTATATAGTAATCTCTCTTTTTTTGTTTCTGATTTTGTTAATTTGACACCTCTCTCTCTCTCTCTCTCTCAATCTTTGTTGCTTGATCAGTTTGGCAAGGAGTTTGTCAATCTTGTTCATTTTTTCAAAGAACCAGCTCTTCATTTCATTGATTTTTTAAAATCATTAGTTTCTAACTCATTAATTTCTGCTCTAATCTTGATTATTTATTTCCATCTCTTTGGGTTGGATTCTTCTTGTTTTTCCAGAGCCTTTAGGTGGACAGTCAGGTTATTGATTATCCTCTGTCTTTGTAATGAAGGCATTTAGGGCTATGAATTTTCTCCTTATGACTGTCTTCATTGAGTCCCATAAGTTTTGGTAGGCTGTGTCTTCATTGTCATTCAAATCTAGGAATTTTACAATTTCTTTTTTGACTTCTTCCATGACCCAGTCATTGTTTAAAAGTGTGTTGTTTAGTCTCCAGGAGTTGGTGGAGTTCTTGATGTGCCTCTTGTTGTTAATTTCTAGCTTTAAAGCATTGTGATCTGACATGATGCAGGAAGTTACTTCAATTTTTCTGACTTCATGAAGGCATGCTTTATGACCTAATATATGGTAAATTTTGGAGAAGGTTCCATTAGCTGCTGAGAAGAATGTGTATTCTGTAGTGTTGGGGTGGAAAGTTCTGTAGATATCTGTTAGGTCTAGTTGATCTATGATGTTGAGCTCTATGATTTCCCTGTTGATTTTCTGCTTGGATGATCTGTCCATTGATGATAGTGGAGCATTGAAGTCTCTGACTATGATGGGTTGGTGTTTATTTCTGTTTTATTGTCAAGTAGATTTTGTTTTATAAACTGTGGTTCCCCTGTGTTTGGCACATATATATTTATGATTGTGATGTGCTCATGTTGGATCATTCCCTTGATGAGTAAGAAGTGGCATTCTTTGTCTTTTTTTATTACTTTTGGTTTTAAGTCTATTTTATCAGATATTAATATAGCAATACCCACTTGTTTTTCATTTCCATTTGCTTGGAATATCATTTTCCAACCTTTTACCCTAGGAGGTGTCTACTTTAGTGGTGGGGTGGGTTTCTTGAAGACAGCAGATAGAAGGGTCCACTTGTTTGATCCATCCTGATACTCTGTGTCTTTTGATGGTTAAGACCATTAATATTTAAGGTTATTACTGTGAGGTTTGAAGTAATCCCTGCTATGATGAGGTGTTTTATGTGGTTGGGTGTTTACTTGTGTGATGTACTGTTTTGAGCCTGGTTTATTTTAGTTATTGTGATCTTCTTCTTGTTGGCTCTTGAGATTCGTTGCTTGACTGTGGAGTATTCCCTCAAGTATTCTCTGTAGATTTGGCTTCGTGTTCATATAATCATAGAGTTGACTTTTTTCATGGAAATTTTTTTCTTTCACCATCTATTATGAGGGATCGTTTTGCTGGGTAAATTAGCTTGGGTTGGAAGCCATAGTTTATCAGACTTTGAAGTGTTTCATTCCAGGCCCTTCTGGCTTTCAGGGTGTCCATTGAGAAATCTGATATTATTCTAATGTGATTGCCTTTGTGTGTTGTGAATTGCTTCTCTCTTTCTGCTTTTAACATTCTCTCTTTGTTTTCATTGCTAAGAGTTTTAACTATGATTTGGCTCGGAGACTTTCTTCTTTGGTTGTGACTGCTTGGTGTTCTGTGGACTTCTTTCATCTAGATAGGCCTCTGTTTTGCAAGATTTGGAATTTTTTTCTTCAATAATTTTGTTGAGTATGTTTTCTATGCCTCTGGTCTGGATTTCCTCTCCTTCTGGTATACCCATGATCTGGATGCTTGGTCGTTTTAGAGTGTCCCACAGTTCCCTTATATTCTGTTCACTTCATTTTTTTGAACTTAGCAAGGTTTTTCACCTCCTGATCAATTTCTATGTCTTATATTCCAGGTCAGAGGTTCTGTCTTCCACATGAGTAACTCTGCTGGTGAGTGATTCTAAAGTGGTTCTTATAAAATCTATTTGATTTTTGTTTTCTGTTGTTATTTTGTATCATGTCCATCTCTTTTTTGAGGTATGATTTCAATTCAAATTCTGATTTTCTTGATGCATCCTGTAGTTCATTCTTGAATTTGATCGAGTCTTCATTAAGCTTAATCAGCCAGTTATTGAGGTCTTCCATTTCTTGGCTTACCTCAATTTATTCATAGTTCTTTGGAGGGTTCTAACATTTTCTTCAATCAAGTTAAGCATACTGTCAAAGGCTGAATGCTCTAGGAAATGATTCTGTTCAATTTCATTAATACAATTCTTGGTTCTTTGATAGTTTGCTTCAAGTTCAGTTTTTTGTTTTTTTTTTTAAATCAGGGACTCATTGGTTGTTGTGTTTTCATTTTGGTAATGAATTTCTGTTGATTTTTCTATGATTTCATTGGAGGCTTCCATAGTAGGGCTAGGCATCCTTGGTTGAGATCTCTCAGTTTTCTGACTTTTGTTGGCTTTTTTGCATTGTTGTCTACCCATTTTAGGAAAATTCTTTATTTTATTGAGGAGGGAGCAAGGTTTTGTCCTTTGACCTGTTCACCCTCTGACTCAGGTGAACAGGGATGTTGGTACCTAGTGGCCAGTCAAGATACCAGAGCAAAAGGCCTGATTCCACAGCTCACACAGGGACAGGCCTCCCCAAGAAAGGCACAATGGGACCTACAAGGGCCAGGGGACTAGGAGGAGCAAGGGGACAAGGATCTGGCCTACTTTGTGCCGTGCCCTCTAGGACACAGACCAGTACAGGCAACCCAGACTGGGGAGGTGGCAGGAGCCTAGATACAGGGGTCTGGCCTACTCACTCCAGACCACCATGCCTACCCACAGACTGTCATAGCAAGGAACTCAGACCTGGGAGGTGGGAGGAGTCCAGAAATGGGTCCAGCCTACTCACTTCAGACCACTGCACCTGCCCACACACTGTCCATGCAAGGAACTCAGACTGAAAATATATATTAATAGCCAAGTATATTGGGTACTTTTATCATTGCTGTGAAAAAAAATACGTAAGAAAATTTAAAGGAAAGACAGATTTGTTTGGGCTCATTGATTTAGAATTCAGTCCATAGTTGCTTGACTCCATTGCTAGAGCAGAATATCATGGTGGGAGCATGTGGCCAAGGCCATTCTTCATTTCTTGGTAGACAGAGGCAGAGAGAGTTAGGGAAAAGACAGAGACAAGATATCCCCAAGAACCTGTCCTCAGTGACCTACTTCCTCTAGCTAAGTCCAACTTTCCAAAGTTTCTAGAACTGCCCAAAATAGCACCACTGGCTGGGAATCAAATATTCAAAACAGTGCTTATATGGAAGATTTTATATTGAAACAATTATACAAAGTACATGAAAAAATGTTGAGTCTCACTAATCATCATGGAAATATAAATCAGAACCATGGTGAAATATCATCTTGCCCCAGTTAGAATGGCTATAATCAAAAAGACAAAAATGGGACTGGAGACATGACTCAGTTGTTAAAGGCTCTTGCTTGCAAAGCCTGTTAGCTTGGGTTCAATTCCAAAGTCACCCATGTAAAGCTGGACAGACATTTGTTTTCAATGGCAAGAGACCCTAGTGTGTAAACACACGCATGCGCGTGCACGCATACACACACACACACACACAAATAAATAAAAATTTAAAGAGAAAAAAAGACAAGAAATGACCAATGCAGGTAAGGATGTAGAGAAAAGAGAATACTCATAAACTGTTGGTAACGATGTAAATTAACACTACTATTATGGAAAACAGCATGGTGGTTCTAAAAATATAAAAATAGAACTACTTGGGGCTAGAGAGATAGCTCAGTGGCTAAAGCGCTAGCCTGCAAAGCCTAATGATCCAAGTTCAATTCCACAGTACCCATGGAAAACCAGATGCACAGAGTGGCACATGCATCTGAAATTCGTTTGCAGCAGCTAGAGGTCCTGGTGCACCCATTTTCTCTGTCTCTCTTTCTCTCTCTCTCTCTCTCTCTCTCTCTCTCTCTCCTGGGTATGGTGCATGTCTTTAATCCCAGCCCTTGGCAGGCCAAGGTAGGAGGATTTTTGTGAGAGTTTGAGGCCAGCCTGAGACTACATAGTGAGTGTCAGGTTAGCTTGGGCTAGAGTGAGACCCTACCTCAAAAAAAAAAAAGAATAGAACTACTACATGGTCCAGAATTCCATTGATTATATATTCAAAGGAAACACAATTAGCATAGCAAAAGATAACATCACGAGCTGGGTGTGGTGGCGCATGCCTTTAATCCCAGCACTTGGGAGACAGAGGTAGGAGGATCCCCGTGAGTTCGAGGCCACCCTGCGACTACATAGTGAATTCCAGGTCAGCCTGGGCTAGAGTGAGACCCTACCTCGAAAAACCAAGAAAAACAAACAAACAACAAAAAAAAGATAACATCAATTCAGTGTTTACTACATCACTATTTCCAACAGTCCAAATATGTCCATCAACAGATGAATGGACAAAATTCATATATATTAGAATGCTCCCCAGTTATAAAAAGGTACAAACTCCTGTCATTTAAAGTAGCACTAATAGACCTTGAGATCATAAATTAAGTGAAGTAAGCCAAGGACAGAAAAAAAATAACAAATACCACATGATGTCACTGATATGCAGAATCAAGAAAATCTGAGCTCATAGAAATTGCAGAATAGTTGTTAACAGAGGTTGTGGAGCATAGGGTAGAAAAGGCTATAAGGAAAGAATTGGGAAATAAGCACAAAGTGACAGATTGAAGGAATAAGGTGTTGTTCTACTACACAAAAGGTAAGCATAGTTAACAATATTGCACCCTACAGTTAAAAAAGCTAAAAGATTTTAGATCTTACCGTAAATGAATAAATTTCAGATGACAGGCAACCTAAATCTCCTAAATTGATAATACACAATACATCAATACCAATACCAAAGCATCACACTGTATCACATAAAAATACAACTATTACTTGTCAAAAAATAAACTGGGGGCTGGAGGGATGGCTTAGCAGTTAAGGAATTTGCCTGCAAAGCTAAAGGACCCAGGTTCAATTCCCCAGGACCCACGTTAGCCAGATGCACAAGGGGGCGCATGTGTCTGGAGTTCGTTTGCAGTGGCTGGAGGCTCTGGAGCGCCCATTTCCTCTGTCTGTCTGTCCCTATCTCTCTGAGTCTCTCAAATACATAACTAAAACTTTTTAAAATATTTTACTTTTATTTATTTATTTGACAGAGAAAGAGGGGCGGGGAGAGAAAGAGAGAGAGAGAATGGGCATGCCAGGGTCTCCAGCCACTGCAAATGAACTCCAGATGCATGTGCATCTGGCTAACGTGGGTCCTGGGGAACTGAAGGAAGGTCCTTTGGCTCTGCAGGTAAATGCTTTAACCACTAAGCCATCCCTCCAGCCCATAAATAAAACGTTTTTTAAAAATGGATTGGGGGTTAGAGATTCAGCTCAGTGGAAAAATGCTTGCCTAGCAAATGCAAAGTCCTGGGTTTGATCCTTAGCACTGGAAAAAAATTGAATTGGACATATGAAAATTTAAATGGTTTGCTTTTCTGTTATTTAAATCAAAAGGCAAACCTATGAGAAAAAAACATATATGTGTGTGTGTTCAAAGGAATTATATCTAGATGTATAAAAATGCTTACAATTCAATAATGGGACAACCCACTTTAAAAATGCACAGCTAAGCCGGGCGTGGTGGCACATGCCTTTAATCCCAGCACTTGGGAGGCAGAGGAAGGAGGATCGCCTAGAGTTCGAGGTCACCCTGAGACTAAATAGTTAATTCCAGGTCAGCCTGGACCCGAGTGAGCCCCTACCTTGAAAAACCGAGAAAAAAAATGCATAGCTAGCCAAGTGTGGTAGAATGTAACTGTAGTCCCAGATATTCAGGAGGCTGAGGAAGGAAGGTCACTTAAGCACTAAGTTTGAGGTCAACCTAGGCATTATACCATGGATTTGACACCTGATTGCAATATACATGGGCAAAATATTTGCTATCAACTAAGATGTTATGTATGTGGTGCATGAAGAGGTACTCATCAGCATTGCTTAAGAAGTAGACATTAAAACCACAATGAGCTAACAGTACACTCCTACTAAAGTGAAGAAGAATAATTGTACACCCTTTGGGCAAAGATACAAGGTGACTGGAATAGTTGTATACAGCTTGTGGGGAAATTAACATGGTACAACTTTTGGAAATCTCTGAAGTAGTTAAATATATACCTACCACATGTTCAAGCCAGTCATTCCTATGTACGTATCCAAGATAAAAAACTGTATCCAGGGCTGGCGAAATGGCTTAGCGGTTAAGGCATTTGCTTGTGAAGCCTGAGGACCCTGGTTTGATTCCCCAGGACCCACATAAGCCAGATGCACAAGGGAGCACATGCGTCCGGAATTCGTTTGCAATGGCTAGAGGCCCTGACGTACCCATTCTCTCTTATCTGCCTCTTCCTCTCTCTCTCCCTCTCAAATAAATAAATGAAATATTTAAAAAAAAAAAACTGTATCCACACATAGACTTGTATACAAATGTTCTTTAATAGTTTTATTTGTAGTAGGCAAAGATCAATACATAAATGGATAAACAAATTTTGGTAAATTAATATAAAGGGATGAATATTGATACATGTAACAATAGAAATGAATTTCAAAATTACAATGAATGAAAGCAGTCAAACAAGAGTGCCTATAGTATTATTTTATTTATATAAAATTGAACAAAGGGCAAACTAATTTATAGTGATGGAAGAAACATCAGTGGTTGCTTGTGAATGAGGAGGAAAGGGTATGAGGAAGGTCTGAATGACAGTGATATAAGGAAAATTTGGGAGAGTGATGGATATGTTCATTATTTTTATTATAGTGATGGTTGAAAAAGTACAACCTTACGCCAAGACTCATAAAATTACTTAAAACACAATACTTTAAACAAATTTCATTTGTCATATGATAATTATACCACAACACATGTATAAAATAGATTTTGAGTAAAATATTTGAAGTATTGAAATTGGAAAGTAAACTGGAGCTGGAGAGATGGTTCCATGGTTAAGGCGCTTGCCTGCAAAGCCAAATGACCCAGGTTTGATTCCCCAGGACCCACGTGAAGCCACATACACAAGGTGATGCATGCATCTACAGTTCATTTGCAGTGGCTGGAAGCCCTGACATGCCAACTCTCTCTCTCTCTCTCTCTGTATCTGTTTCTCTCTCTCTCTCTCTCTCTCTCTCTCTCTCTCTCTCTCTCAAATAAATAAAATACAATAAAAAAATTGTTGCTGGGCGTGGTGGCACACACCTTTAATCCCAGCATTTGAAAGGCAGAGATAGAAGGATTACCATGAGTTCGAAGCCACCCTGAGACTCCAAAGTGAATTCCAGGTTAGCCTGGGCTAGAGAGAGGTCGTACCTCGGGAAAAAAAAAAAAACAAGTAAAGTAAACTGGTTATGATTCTCTTACTAGCCACAGAAACATGAGATCTGGAGGCAGATACATTTTAACTGTCCTTCAAAGACGGTGTCCTTTTTCTTTGGGCACAAACAAAAGCTTTTCTAAAAATTTTTTTTTGTTTATTTTTATTTATTTATTTGAGAGCAACAGATAGAGAGAGAAAGAGGCAGAGACAAAGAGAGAGAATGGGCACGCCAGGGCTTCCAGCCACTGCAAACGAACTCCAGACGCATGTGCCCCCTTGTGCATCTGGCTAACATGGGTCCTGGGGAATCGAACCTCAAACCGGGGTCCTTAGGCTTCACAGGCAAGCACTTAACCACTAAGCCATCTCTCCAGCCCAAACAAAAGCTTTTTAATGTTTTTTTTTTTTTTTTTTTTTTTTTTAGTATATGGAGTTCAAGCAGGCCAGAAGTAAACAGAACAGCTCTGGCGGTTGGGGGGGGGGCGGGGAGGGTGCAAATCTGTTGCTTGCTCCACTGTGAAGCTCAAAGCTGATAGAGGGCTCTGGGGAGAAAAAGTTGATTTGCAAGAACCTGGGGGGAGGGAGTCCTACATTACCCTCTTCTGAAAGTCTGGATGGTATGGGCCCTGCTTTCTCTTATAGCCACTATAGTTGGCAACTGATAAGTCCGAAGCAGTTAGCAAGTTCCCATTTCTGTTGAGCATCTGTGACATTGGATACCAGTCAAATACAGAGAATCTTCCTTCTGCTTTTCTATCATAAATTGGGCATAATTTTTAAGTCTTTAAGCCATCTGCCTTTTTGGGGGGGGGTTATCACAGTAGGGTCTCACTCCAGCCTAGGCTGATCTGGAATTCACTATGCAGTCTCAGGCTGGCCTTGAACTCATGACAATTCTTCTACCTGTGCCTCTCTAGTGCTGGGACTACCAGGCCCAGCCCATCTGTCTTTCTTGAACCATGACCTCAACCGAGTATGCCAGTATCTCTCTTGAATTGAGCATGCTCAGAAACGTAAAGTCTTGAAGTACCTTCTTCATATGAATGTTTAGGCCTCACAAATAAACTCCTCACCCTTTCAGGGAGAGTGTGCCATTCTTGAAAACTTTGCTCTCCTACCTGTAGGCAAAACAAATCCTATTTTTTGCTCTTTTATGTGCTGGTTTTATTTATTTTTGCTTTTCACTCACCTAATGTGAGCCCATTGTGTCCTGTTACATCATAAGATTAAATTGATGACATTCCAATTTTATGGGAGAATTTTTCTTTTAGAAGATGGCTGCTCAATTATATGGGGACATAATGTTATAAAGTCTATACTTGAACATTAGTATTTCAGGGAAAAAAATCCATGTACATTGTTAAATCTAAATGAAAGTTATGTAGATGTATATTGTACTATTCTTTCAGTAGTTCATTATAGTTGAAAATGTACATAGTAAAAATGCTGTTTTATTTCCCATTTTCTGCTTTGGATAATGAGAGACATTATCTTCATTACCCTGGAATGTAGCCAGATCAATTCAAGGAATATATTTTAAGATGGAGCCATTCTCTATCTTTCCTATCTGGAAATGTACATACATCTGAATGATTTGGTTGTTAATGTACAACTATGAAGAAACATAAGAGGTTTCTAAAGTGTTTTCTCCTAACAGAAGACTACATTCAATCATAGAAATCAAAAATAATTCCATGAAATGAATCTAGGATATACAAAATAATAGACAAGTATGTCTAACATGCATAATTAATGTGCCTAAAGAAGAACAGAAATGGATCATAAAAATGTTAGGTAAAATAACATTCCCTGATGTAAATGCTTGGAATGCCTCACCAGTCCATTCACCCAGGTAAAATTAATACAAAAGATCAGGATCAAGGCGTGTACTTCCATAGATCCTTAACTTTGACAATAGAAGAAGAATGTGACAGAAAAGCACATTATGTACAATGAAAAAAGACAGCAATTTTGTCTAAGACAAATTGCATCACTCAGTTTTAGAACATCTACTACATTCCTAGAAAAGCATGATCACTATATTATGGAAGAGTATTTTAAAATATTAGTTAGCTCATGTTGTATTTGTAGGAGTAGCTGGGGGAAGTAAAGGTAAGAAAGGGGAGCTGGAAGATTAATCATTGGCATGGGTGGACATCCATCTCCTAAAATAGAGCTGTGAGAGGTTGCTACTAAAGTCTATGAGAAGCTGTTTCCTTTGAGAGCCTGCAGCCAAGCATAGTGAGCCTGTGGCCACTGTTTATCAGCCATGCCAGGAGATGGGGAAAGGGGCTGACTATAGGGTAGGAGAGAGTGAGAGAAAGGTGAACCTATTGGGTACCTGTGAATCTTATCTCCACTGTATCTTAACTCAAAGACTTTTAGAGGGAAGATTACATCTTCCCTTTGACTTCCCAAATCTCATGTAATTTTGACTTTTGGCCAACTTTCATTTCTTAGTTTAACCCACACCACAACATAACAATATTGTAGCCTCATGACCTAATATTTTTCTATTCAGAAAAGATGTCTTATGAAGTAATGTTTCATGCATACTGAAGTTTCTTCAGTTTTTTTCAATTGCTTTCCTTGAGTTCACTTTCAAAACAGCACTGACTGCAGTTAACAATGGCCTACATTGTCACTAAATGAAGAAATCAGTTTTCTATCCTCATAAAAATTGACCTCCAGTGTGGACATGTTCTCCTTAGAAACACTCCTCTGAGCCCATTTCTTACCTTTTCTTTATCATTATTCTTTACAGATGAATTCTTTTTTTATCTAATCCTCAAATGTTGGTAGCACATGCTTTTGCCTAGGCTTGCCTTTTCTTTTCTTAAAAAAAAATTACTTATATATTTGAGAGAGAGAGAGAGAGAGAGAGGGAATAAATGGGCACATCAGGGCCTCTTGCCACTGAACACAAAATCCAGACACATGCACCACTTTGTGTGTCTGCCTTTACATGGGTACTGAGGAATCAAACCCAGGCCAACTGGATTTGGAAGAAAGTGCCTTTAACAGCTGAGCCATCTCTCCAGCTTCTAGGCTTGATTTTCCTATTGCTCCACACAGTTTCTTTACATAATCGGGTGAGATTTAAATGCCATCATCGAGTTCTAAAATCCCACCTCACCTCTGTGTCCCCAGCAGAGAGCTATAGGGAGACTTAAGCAGGTTCACTAAATAGAATAAATCTAATATTGAGTAAGAACGTCTCAGCTGGGCCTGGTTGCACAGGCCTGTAATCTCAGCTACTTGAAAGTCTGAGCCAGGAGGATCATGAATTAAAGGCCTGGGCTACAGAATGAATGCAAGACAGCTTAGGTAACCTATATCCTGCCTCAAAATAAAAAAATAAAAAAAAGAGGGCTGGGAATAGAGCCTAGTGCTAAAGCACTTGCTTATAATTGTGAGACCCTGGGTTTCATCCTAGTATGAAAAAAAGGAAGTTTTATCAGTGGGTAGTCCCAAGTGTTTTACACAGATAAATGCATTGCTTACCAGTAATGGAACTGTGTTCTCCCAAAAAGGTACATGGGAAGTCTAACCCTAAGTCCCTCAGAATGTGACCTTTTAAGGAAACTCTATGTAGGTAATAAAGTTAAAATGGAGTCATTATGTTGGGGACTACTAACACCATATAACTGGTGACCTTACAAAAAAGAAAAATTCAGAGACAGAAGGGACACAATATGAAAGACACACACAGAGAGAGAGAGAGAGAGAGAGAGAGAGAGAGAGAGAGAGAGACTAGCCATGGCACTGGAGTGATGTATCTATAAGTTAATACCTAAGGTGACCAGAAGAGAGGCTTGATTTTGACTTCTAACAAAATAATAAATTCTAGTGAAACAACAGTGTTATTGTTGCTTTTGGCCACCAAATTTATCGTACTTTATTAAAGAGGTCCCAGAGAATAAATACAGTTTTCAGTTTAGTGTGGATCTTTCATAGCGGAAAAAAGTTCAGGACAGAGAGATTAGCGAGCCTGCCCAAGGTTACAGCTAGTAATGGATAGAGCCAACTGAAACTCTGTCCGCTGGTTCATGTGCCTATGCAAACTTTTTTACATGTGTGTACCATGTATGTGCTCATGTGTGCATGCATGTGCTATGGTGCATATGTGGAGGTCAGAGGACAAGCATAAGGGTCAGTCCTCACCTTTCACTTTGTTTTGGGGTCAGGGTCTCTCTTGTTTGCTGCTGTATATGAAAGGCTTACTAGCCCATTAGCTTCATGATTCTGTCTTTGCTTCCCTTCTTGCTGTACGTATGCCAGGATTAGACATTTTCACTACATGTCCAGCTTTACGTGGGTTCTGCGGAGCCACACTTGAGTCGTCAGGCTTGCACATTAAGTGCTTTACCCGCTGATTCACCCCCCAGGTCCACAAACTACATCTTTTTGTTTGGGGAGGGGGATTTTTTTTGTTTATTTTGTTTTGTTTTTGAGATAGGGTCTCGCTCTAGCCCAGGCTGACCTGGAACTCACTCTGTAGTCTCAGGGTGGCCTCGAACTCACAGCGGTCCTCCTACCTCTGCCTCCTGAGCACCACCATGCCCAGCTCACAAACTATATCTTCATATGTAAATACTTTTTATTTTGGTGCCAGTGATGGAACCTAGGGCCTCACACATGCTAGACAAGTGCTCTATCCCTCCACTACATTCCCAGGTCAATCGGTGTGTGTGTGTGTGTGTGTGTGTGTGCGCGCGCGCACGCGTGTATGGGTGCACTTACACATGGAGGGTGTGTGTGTGTGTGTGTGTGTGTGTATGGGTGCAATTACACATGGAGGCCAGAGGTAGACATTGAGTGTCTTCAGTGTCTTCCTCAATTGCTCTCCAACTTATCTTTGAGACAGGGTCTCTCACTGAATCTGAAGCTCACCAATTCAGCTAGACTAGCTAGCCAGTGAGCCCTAGGGAGTTCCTTTCTCTGCCTCCCAAGCTCTGGGGTTACAAGTGCATGCTGCTATGCTTGACTTCTACATGGGTTCTGGGGATGTGAACTCAGGTCCTCATGCTTGTGTATCAAGCACTTTACTGACTGAGCCATTTCCCTAGCCTCATTTTTTTTTTTTTTGAGGTAGGGTCTTGCTTTAGCCCAAGCTGACCTGGAATTCCCTGTGTAGTCTCAGGCTGGCCTCAAACTCACAGTGATCCTCCTACTACTGCCTCTCATGTGCTGGGATTAAAGGCTTGCACCACAACACCTGGCTTCGCCTCATTATTTTTAACACCACTGCTTCGAGTGATGAAAAAAAGGTTGAAAATAAGAATAAGCACTTTTAAAATGCAAATAAGTAAAAAATTATTGCATTTCTTTTCCGTGCACTATCATGTGATAATTCGAAAGAGATACTGTAAACAAAGCAAGACGCAGAGGTCATCTGTGCTGTTATCTCGCTTTTGAAAAATAGAAAAAGCAAACGGTAATCATCTGACTGCAGGCATGGTGACACTTGAATATAAAAGAGATCATAGTAGCTGACTAGTATTGATTACCTGTTGTGGAAGAATAGTGGAGGAGAAAACTCAGTAGTGGATGTGTTAGCTTTTTAAATGAGTTACTAAAAACTTAGTGCCTTAAGATAAACATCTTGCAATAGGTGAGTTTTCCTAGTCTGGGCCAGTGTATTACTATCCTATTACTATGCAACAATAGCCTAAAGTTTAGCAGCTTAAAACAACATTTACTATCTTACAGTTTTTATGGATCAGGAATTCAGGTATGGCTCAAAGAGTGCCTCTGACTGAAAGGAGACTTAAGCAGGCTTCAGTAAACTGGACAATCAATCAAGCTATCTGGCTCTGGTCTACTTTGAAGGCCACACTGGGGAGGTGGATATACTCCAAAACTATCTCATGTGGCCCTTTCCATAGGGCTGTGTAAGGAGTTCACAGCTGGCTTCCTCTAGGGTGAGCCATCTGAAAGCTTAAGGGAGCACCAGAAAAAGGACTCCATCATCTTGGAAGTGACATCCTGTAATCTCTGCTTCATTCTGTTCACTAGAACGAAGTCATCAAGACCAACTCAAAGTCAAGGGGAGGTGATTATATAAGAGCATGAATATCAGGAGGGAAAGACCATTCAGGGTCGTCTCAGAGGCTGCTAGCCAGCTGCCTTAACTAGGTTTGGATGGCCAGGAAAGCTTCATTCACATGTCTGGCAATTGAAAACCTCGTTGGTCTAGGGTGCCTCAATAGGCATGGGCCATGATTTCATCACTGTTCTATCTGGTGTCTCATCTTCTTTCTCAGCTCTCTCCATGGATTCTTTTGTGTCAGCAGGACAGTCTAAGTTTCTTCATACTGAAGTATCAGAACCCCAAAGAGCAGTAAGAAAGGGTAAACCCCAAGGCAGGCTTTTATATTTCTTAAGCCTCTTTTTATATCTCCTCTGGCCAGAGTAAGTCACATAGTCAAGGATCAGAAAAGGAGAAACTATTTCTTACAAGTAAAGTTTCAAAGCAACATTGCAAAGGGCATACATAAAAAGAGGAATCTGAAAAAAAATAAAAATAAAAAAGAGGAATCTGTGGCTATTTTCTTCTTATCACAGTGAAAGAAGATAAGAATACTATTTCATGAACACCACTACGAATTATAAGATTATTTTATGTGTTGGTGTAAAACTACATCTGCAAATGTGTGTGTGTATATGAAACCAAATGACTTAATTTGTGGATACACCTGATTAAAAAATATTCAGTAACAAACATATGTGACAGATAAAATTACTCTAAATTTGAAAAAGAACTTTCACAATTATTCATCTTGCTATATAGTATGTTTTGCCACAAATACCCTATAGAACTGAGAGGTTTACACATCAAATCCATTATTATGTCTTACCTTTATTTTTATTGTTACTTTATCTTGCTTACTAAAACACCGAAAATGTTAATGAAATTTACATAAATTTTTACTTTCATTCCTATAAAGTATTTGGTAACCATTTACCTTGGAATACTTTCTATAGGGAGTTTTCCTAATGCACCAAACAAACAGCATTTTCCCAGTATGAATTCTACTATATTTGTAAGTCTGTGCACATATGGAAATTTCCTCTCCTTCATTTCATTCATATAGGGACTCTTCTGAGTAACTTTTCTTATCTCAATGAGATAGCTTGATGAATGTTTTCTCTTACACAGTGCATTCACATAGGATGTCTTAGATGAATTTTATAATATATGTTGACTTCTGTGATAAGGCTCTCTCAATGGGGATCTTTTCAGGAATGAACACTGCGATGCATACTGAGAACTGACTTCTGGGTAAAACCCTTTCCACAGTCACTGCATTTATAGGGTTTATCTCCAGTGTGAATTGTCTGGTGCTTATTGAAATTTGACCTGTCAGTGAAGGCCTTCCCACACTCTGCACATATATAAGGTTTCTCTCCTGTGTGAATTCGCTGATGTACCTTGAGATGTGGTTTCTTGGAGAATGATTTCTCACAGTGAGGACACTTATAAGGCTTCTCTGTAGTGTGAATTTTCTGATGTGTAATTAACTCTGTCTTATGCATGAAGGCTCTGCCACAATCAGCACAAACATACGGTTTCTCTCCAGTATGAATAGTCTGGTGTTTATTGAAATTCGACCTGTCAGTAAAGGCCTTCCCACATTCAGCACATATATAAGACTTCTCTCCAGTATGAGATTTCTGGTGAGTATTGAGATTTGACCTATTGGTGAAAGCCTTCCCACATTCATTGCATATATAGGGTTTCTCTCCCGTGTGAACTCGTTTATGCATCTGAAGTTGGGACTTAGAAGGGAAAGATTTCCCACAGTCACTGCATTCATAAGGCTTCTCTCCAGTGTGAATTCTTTGATGTGCAATCAAGTGGGCCTTCTGTATGAAGGCCTGTCCACATTCAGCACATACATAGGATCTCTCTCCTGTGTGAATTCTCTGATGCATCCTGAGAGTTGACTTTTGGGTAAAGGCTTTCCCACACTCACTACATTTGTGATGCCTCTCTCCAGTATGGATTTTCTGGTGAATATTGAGGGCTGAGTTCAGGGAGAAGCCTTTCCCACATTCACTGCATTCGTAGAGTTTCTCTCCAGTATGAACTGTCTGATGCCTGAGTAGAGATGACATCTGGAAAAATGATTTTGCACATTCACTGCATTTGTAAGGTTTTTCTCTGGTGTGAGTTTTCTCATGCACCATTAATTCAGAATTTTGGATAAAAGCCTTCCCACATTTAGCACATATGTATAGTTTCTCATCCCTATGAACTCTCAGATATATACCGAGGAGTGGCTTTTGTGTAAAAACATTCACACATTTGCTAAGTTCATGAGGTTTTTTCCCACTGTGAATTCTAGGAGGAGTGAAGAGGTGTGACTTTTGAGTAAAGATCTTCTCAAAGTCAGTATTCAATGTTTTTGCCTTTTCCTCAACTGGACACTTCACATTTTGACTATACGTATGCTTGATGTTGAGGACTTTTCTACACTGATTATGTTCACAGAACTTTGATCCCATGTGTGTATTTTCATAGCTAGTATAAGAAGTATTCTGGGTGAAAACTTCGCCACAGTCCGTTACACTATCACAATTATTTGTTGCATTGTTTTTATTATGAATATGTAAGTCTAAATGGTGTTTAAAATGCTTTCCAAATGCGTCATGCTTATGGGGCCTTTTCTGTGAAGGGCTAGCATTTGGTCTTGGATGTACATACTTCCCGATCTCTGTATACTCATACTCCCATTCAGTATTCAGTAGTTGGTCATTGATGAAAGCAGCATGACTTAGAGGGCTGTTTTGTTTTTCCTGACACCTTTTTATCTGTTCAGCATCTTGCCACAGTCCTTCTAAGATGGAATATAATGAATTGTCTCTCGTATCTTCACCCACCATTTTACTATGAAACATAGCTTTTCCAGAAATTCTTTTCTGTGAGTTCTTGAGTCCCAATTTTCCATCTAAAGAGAAAAAAAAATAACACAGAGAATAGATTGTGGAAGATTAAAAAGTACACATGAGCTAATCCAAATAAAAATCAATAAATCTAACAATGATAATGACAATGGTGACATAAAATATATATATAGCACTTATGAACCAACCACTTAGTAATATTTATACTATTACAGGTGCTGTTCTAAGAAATAGTTACACATGAACTCATTTGATTCTTTCGAACATTCTACGAGGTATCTAGGTATTGTCTTCCTTTCATAAAGAAAGAAATGAAGTCCATACTAGTCATATGACTTGCCATAAAACATAGCTATTAAATGTTAGAGTTTAATATAAGCAGCCAAGCTTACATATCACTCACAAAAGACCATCAAAGAATGTTCATGACAGTTCAAACCCAGCAGAAGCAGCCGTCAGATCTGTGGGTCTTAGGCCACAGAGACCTCTGAGACCCAATGTAGTAGGTGCTAGAAATACAGCCTATGTGCCCGAGCAAGTGAAAACCAGCACCTGGCTTGCAAGGAGGAACTTAAGCCAACGCAGCAAATGAAAGGAAGGCCCTGTTTACGAGCCCACCTACCAGACAACCACAGCCAGCATGACTTCATCTTCTACCTGTAGGCTCTACCCAGAGTCACAAGTATAATACAAATGGGTCACCTAAAGGCAAGCATGGGCAGATTGACTAAAAATAAGAGGTGAATACAACAATTAATACTGAGCTGGTCTATAAGAGGTCCCATAGAAGACAAAACAAACAACCAACTAGTACTGAAAAGAGGGAGAAGTTAAATCAAGATCTGATGTGAAAACCACAATAAAGAAACATGAAGAATATGAGGGATCACCCCACCTCAACGAATATGCCCAGCCTCCCAACATCCCTATAATGGAAGCTATAACCACCGAGATAGGGAAAATGTCAGAGAAAGAATTCAGAATCCTATTTCTAAAAAAAAAAAAAAGATCAATGGCTACATAGGAGGCTGAAACAACCAGATGAATAAATTAAAGCAATCCATTCATGGGCTGGAGAGATGGCTTAGCGGTTAAGGCACTTGCCTGCGAAACCTAAGGACCTAGGTTGGATTCCCCAATACCCATATAAGCCAGATGCACAAGGTAGCGCATGTGTCTGGAGTTTGTTTGCAGCAGCCAGAGGCCCTGGCATACCCATCCTCTTTCTCTTTCTCTTTCTGTCTTTCTGTCTTTATGTCTGTCTGTCTGTCTCTCTCTCTCTCTCTCTCTCATCTGCCTCTTTCTATCTCTCTTAAATAAATAAATAAAACATTTTTTACAAAAAGAAATCCATTCAAGATCATGACAAGGTGGTCTCCAAAGTGAATGAAAATGTAATCAAATTGGAGGAGAAAGTCCAAAACATGGAGGACAAATCCAACAAAGAAATTGAAACACTGAAAGACAACCAAACATGAATTCTAGAAATGAAAGAAAAAAAATCACTGAAATAAAAATTACAACAAAGGGCTGGAGCCATTTGGCTCAGCAGTTAAGGTGCTTGACTGCAATGTCTAATGACCTGGGTTTGATTCCCCAGTACCCACATAAAGTCAGATGCACAAATTAATGCATGCATCTGGAGTCTGTTAACAGTGGCTAGAGGCCCTGGGCACCTATCCCTCACCCCTTCTCTCTCTCCCCTTGCAACTAAATAAAATCACAATAAAGAACATTACCAATAGGCAAGAGAATACAAAGATTGAATACATATTTTGAACTATAAAATCTAAATATCAAAAAAAAACCCTTCCAATTAAAAAAAAGAGCCGGGCGTGGTGGCACACGCCTTTAATCCCAGCACTTGGGAAGCAGAGGTAGGAGGATCACCATGAGTTTGAGGCCACCCTGAAACTACATAGTGAATTCCAGGTCAGCCTGAGCTAGAGTGAGACCCTACCTCAAAAACAAACAACTAGTAATCATGATGTACATGGCACACAGAAAAGAGTAACTGGTTGGGAATAACTGGAAGTTTACTTGGTGAAACTAGTGACAAAGATAAATGAAATGTTTTAGGTAATGAGATTACTGGTAGTGGAAAGGTTTACGCAGGGATGAGGAGCAGGGGAATAAAGGGGAGAAGAGGATGGGAGGGAGGGTTAGCCAAAGGATGTATGAAAAAGCAATATAGAAACCCACCACTTTGTAATCTAATTTAAAATATATTTTAGGACTGAGGAGATTGCTCAGTGGTTAAAGGTGTTTGCTTGCAAATCCTGTCAGCCCAGGTTCAATTCCCCAGAACCCACTTAAAGCCAGATGCACAAAGCAGTACATTTGTCTGCAGTTTGTTTGCAGCAGCTAGAGGCCATGGCGTACTCATATTCTCTCCTCTCCCTCCCACCCTCAAATAAATTTATATATACACACACACATTTTTTTAAACAGAGTTTGATAGCACTGAGACATCTCTATCACACCCTCTAAGGCTTAGGGACCATAGTGGAAGAGGTAGTGGAGAGAATATATGAGCCAAAGGAGAGGAGTGCTTACAATACTGTCTTCCAGACACAAAGTGGTCATAGTATTCGTGACCTCTCAGTGGATGACACAGATTACACAAAACCTGCATAAGAAGAGGGAAAAATGATGACATCAAAATAAAAGAGAGAAGCCGGGCATGGTAGTGCACACCTTTAATGCCAGCACTTGGGAGGCAGAGGTAGGAGGATCACTGTGAGTTCAAGGCCAGCCTGAGACTACATAGTGAATTCCAGGTCAGCCTGAGCTAGAGTGAAACACTAACTCAAAAAGCCAAAAATAAAAATAAAAGTAAACAGAAGAGAGACTAGTTGGAAAGAAGAAGGTATTCTGTGGAGGAGAGGCTTGGGAGGGGGAAAAGGGGAGTGGCGAAAGGGGATTATGACCATGGAATATTGTCTGTATTTATGGAAGTTGTCAATAAAAAGTTTTTAAAAAATGGAGTTGGAAGAAAGGTGTCCTGCGTTAATGGATAATGTTGTTTCCCATAAATGCAAATGATATAGAAGAGCCAACGTGATTTTAAAAATTAGAGCAAAGCTGGAGAATTTGTCCCAACTGATTTGAAGCTTTTTATCTTTGTTTTACATTTTATTTATTTATTTGAGAGAGAAAAAAAGGAGTGAGGCAGAGAGAGAGAGAGAGAGAGAAAGAATGAATGAATATGGGCATACCAGGGCATCCAGCCACTGCAAACAAACTCCAGACGTATGTGCCTCCCTGTGCATCTGGCTTTATGTGGGTTTTGCGCAATTGAACTTGGGTCCTTTGGTTTTGCTGGCAAGCACCTTGACCACTAAGCCATCTCTCCAGCCCCGATTTGAAGATTTAACTATAAAAGCTATAGTAATAAAATAGTATAGGTTTGCCTCAAGAACAATGTTTCAACTACATTTTCTGTGTTCTTGATGCTCTGGTAACTGGGTTTTAGCTGCTCCTGGAGAGAATGTCCTTCTCCGGGTTAACCTGATTCCCAGACAGAAAAAGACTGGCCTGTGAAAATATGCACTTCACATACAAAGCAACTTATCCACAGTCCATAGCCACACTTAGCTCCTTTATCACCTCTCTATTGACTTCTCAGGGTGAACTGTTATCTCCCTAACCGAATCCCAGAGCGATGTACCAGGCAACTAGGAACAGCATTATAGCAGGGAGCCCAGTGAAATTATTACAACGAGCCCATCTTAAACAAGACTACCCTGCCTGGTGCATTCCCTCCTACAAAGACTACAATACAGGTTCTGGCTCCTGCTTTCCTCCTTGCTCCTTCTGCCTTCTGACTGCCTCTGGTGCTCCCCATGTGGCCCTGGGTGGTGTAGCAAGCTCCCTACTCCTGGGAACTATAATGAACTATCCTTTTAATAGAAGCTGTCTTTTGATGTGTTGGCTTCATCATACTCCAATACTAAAACCTACCTTTTCAACAGATAAATAGATGAACTGAATAGAAAAGAGAGCCCAACAATAAGTTCACATATAGATAGTTTCAACTTACAGTGGTTCCAATAACGTGAAAATAATAAGCCAGCCAGGCATGGTGGTACATGCCTATAGTCCCAGCATTCAGGAGGCAGAGGTAGGGGGATGACTGTGAGTTCGAGGCCACCCTGAGACTACAGAGTGAATTCCAATTCAGCCTGAGCTGCAGCGAGACCCTACCTTGAAATCCACCCCCCAAAAAATAGAATGATAAGCTCTCAGTAGAAACCATACATTGATATTCAGTAGCTTAGGCATATTATAAGCTTTTTAAAACTTATGATGTTTTTATTGTAATTTAACTCCATTGGAAGTTGAGGAACATCTGTACAAAGTGAACTTATTTTGACAAACATCTGAAGGAATAACTAGATATCAGTGTTTTGTTTTGTTTTGTTTTGTTTTGTTTTTTTCAAATGAACCCTGGGGCTGGGGAGATGGCTCAGTACTTAAAGGTGTCTGCTATCAAAGCCTGTTGGCCCAGATTTGATTCCTTAGTACCCGCACAAAGCCAGATACACAAAGAAGTGCATGCACCTGGAGTTCATTTGCAGAAGCAAGACGCCCGGGTGCACACCTTCTCTCTGTCTCTGCGTGCAAACAAACAAACAAACAAATAAATAAATATTTTTTTTTTTTTTTTGGTTTTTCAAAGTAGGATCTCACTCTAGTCCAGGCTAACCTGGAATTTACTATGCAGTCTCAGGCTGGCCTCGAACTCACAGTAATTCTCCTACCTCAGACTCCCAGGTGCTTGGACTAAAGGCATGTACCACCACACCAAGCGAAATGAAAATATTTTAAAACAATGAACCTCTACCCTTATATCACATGCACCCAAGAGATTGATCATAGACCTAACTAAAAAGATGATAAAGCCTGCTGGCCATCATAATGCATGCCTATAATTCCAGCTCTTGGGGGGCTAAGACAAACAGATTGAGAGAGTTTGAGGCCAGTGTGTACTACACAGTGAAATCCTGTCTGAAAACAAACAGACAAAAAAGAAAACTCAGTAAGAAAACAAACAACCTAATAAAAATGAGAAAGCTATGAATAGATGTTTCATCAAAATGTCCGAATGAAGCCAGGCGTGTTGGCGTACGCCTTTAATCCCAGCACTTGGGAGGCAGAGGTAGGAGGATCACCGTGAGTTCAAGGCCACCCTGAGATTACATAGTAAATTCCAGGTCAGCCTGAGCTACAGCAAAACCCTATCTCAAAAAAAAAAAAAAGTCCAAATGGTCAATATGCACATGAATAGATGCTTATGAGAGGAATACAAATTTGAGATCATAAAGAGATAGCATTCCACACAGTATGATAGTTAAAATTAAAGAAATTGATGATAACATGTGTTGACAAGGATGCAGAGCAACAGGAATTCTTACTTAGCTAATTTGGAAGAGTCTTTGGAATCTTTTGTTGTTGTTATTTTTTTCTAAGTAGGGTTTCTCTCTAGTCCAGGCTGACCTGGAATTCACTCTGTAGTCTCAGGGTGGCCTCGAATGCACAGTGATCCTCCTGCCTCTGCCTCCCAAGTGCTGGGATTGAAGGTGTGTGCCACCACACCCAGCTGGAAAAATTTTTTTATAAAGGTAAGTTTCCACTTATCATGTGAGTCAACAATTCCAAACTTAGGTATTTGCCCAAAATAAATGTAAACATGTCACACAGATATGTCTGAATTTTCATTGCAGCTCCAGTCATAATTATCAAATATTAACCCCCTATCCATCAAGAGATATAACAATAACAGAATGCAGGGCTGGAGAGATGGCTTAGCGGTTAAGCGCTTGCCTGTGAAGCCTAAGGACCCCGGTTCGAAGCTCAATTCCCCAGGACCCACATTAGCCAGATGCACAAGGGGGCGGACACATCTGGAGTTCGTTTACAGAGGCTGGAAGCTCTGGCGCACCCATTCTCTCTCTCTCTCTCTCTCTCTCTCTCTGCCTCCTTCTCTCTGTCGCTCTCAAATAAATAAACAAACAAAAAAATTAAAAAAAAAGAATAACAGAATACAATACAGGCTCAATATTATTATCCAAATATGTTTTGGACAGAAATTTTTTTCAGAGTTTGGAATTTTACATAGACTATAGCAGTTAAGCATTCATAATTCAAAAAATTGAAATTAGAAATGCTCCAAAAGTTGAAACATTGTTATTATCTACTTAATGCTCAGAAAGTTTTAGATTTTGAAGCGTTAAGAATTTCAGATTTGCTGGGCATGGTGGCTCACGCTTTTAATCCCAGCACTCAGGAGGCAAAGGTAGGAGGATCACCCTGAGATCACAGCCACCCTGACACTACATAGTGAATTCCAGGTCAGGTCAGCCTGGGATAGAATGGGACCCTATGTCAAAAAAAAAAAAAGTTCAGATTTTTGAAATATGGGTGTACCACATGTGTATTCATACCATGGATTTATTCAGCATTTAAAGGAATAAACTAGTGATATGTTCAATACCACAGAGGAAGTGCAAAATTATGATACTGAGTGGAATAAGCCAGACCCAAAAGATTACATATTATATGCTTCCATTTATATGAAGCCCTAGTAAACACAAATCTAATCTAGCCAGGTGCACACCTTTAATCCCAGCACTTGGGAGGCAGAAGTAGGAGGTTCGCTGTGAGTTTGAGACCAGGCTGGGATTATAGAGTGAGTTCCAGGTCAGCCTGGACTAGAGTGAGACCCTACTCAATATATATATATATCAGGCTGGAGAGACTGCTTAGTGGTTAAGCACTTGCCTATGAAGCCTAAGGACCCTGGTTCGAGGCTCAATTCCCCAGGACCCATGTTAGCCAGATGCACAAGGGGGTGCACGCGTCTGGAGTTTGTTTGCAGTGGCTGGAGGCCTTGGTGCACCCATATTCATTCTCTCTCTCTCTCTCTCTTTCTCTCTTGTTCTCACATAAATAAAAATTTAAAAATTAAAAAAAAAATCTGATCTATACTGATGAAAAAAAAGCATGACGATGGTTCTCTGGGTCACAAGAAGGCATTTTGTGTAATGGAATATTATGTCCTGATCAGTGTTGTATACTGTTATCAAAATGCATCAAACTATACCCTTAAGTGGATACATTTTAGACTACATAAATTATACCTATAAAACTGTTTCTAAAAAAAATATTCCTAAGTGACAATGACCAGAATGTTAGAGGATGAGAGAGAGATAGGACTGTGTTAAGATGGAGTGGTATAAAGAATCTGAAGGAGATACTTACAAAGAAAATAGGAAGTAAGGGTGGCTATGGATGACAGTTAATTATTGATTACCTTAGAGTAAGAAGATTAAATGAAAGGAAGAAAGTGAGAGGGTACTAGAAAGAAGAGGAGGAAAGCAAATCTATTTAAAACCTAGATGTCTATCATAAGACTCTTAAGATTCAGAGGTGTGGTTTAAGTAATGTAGCATTAAAAATGTAATAGGAAGCCAGGTATGGTGGCACACGCCTTTAATCCCAGCACTCGGGAGGCAGAAGTAGGAAGACTGCTGTGAGTTTGAGGCCACCCTGAGACTACATAGTGAATTCCAAATCAGCCTGAGCTAGAGTGAGACCCTACCTCAAAAAAAAAAAAGTAATAGAAGGGGGCTGGAGAGATGGTTTAGCAATTAAGGAGCTTACCCACAAAGCCAAAGGACCCAGGTTCAACTCCCCAGTACCCACATAAAGTTAGATGCACAAAGTGGCGCAAGCGTGTGGAATTCATTTGCATTGGCTAGAGGCCCTGGTATGCCCATTCTCTCTCCCTCTCAAATAAATGAATAAAATATTTTAAAAAGTGTAATAGAGAATATCTAAAGAAGTAAGATCCATTGTGAGAAAGGGTGGTGTATGGTCCAGAGAGTGGGGAAATAGGGGAAATTCTCCTGGAGGAAAGCCAAGCAAAGAAGGCAGTTTATAACAACTGAAATAAAGGGAAAGAACAATTTGGTACCTAAAATGATGAAGCTATCCTCAAACAATTTCTAAAGTTTACAAACTTAAAGGACAGCAATGCTAGCATTTTAAAGTCATTGGTCTCTGTTAGAAAAAAAAGAACCTCCACATCTTTCTGCCTGGGTCATACTCACATACCCGAACAGCTCTGATGTTCCTCCTCTAACATCCATGGTTCCTTTCCTTGCTCCAACTTGAAGATAACCTCTGGCTTGGGAACTTCACAACCTGTTCAGAGAACATGACAGAGAATTGGATCCAGGTAATTGCTTTCTTATAGGAACAGAATAATAATCACAGAGGTGAGAAGGGACTGAAGAATTTCAATGAATCAGGCCCACCGCCACCAAACCCTTCAGATCTCCCAGATGGACCTACAGCTGAGCATGCAAATATTCTCACTGAAACTCTGTATTGGCTTCCCAGGGCTGCCAACAAAGTACTAAAAATCATGGTGTTCAATACAATGGAAATGTATCCTCCACATTTTTAGAGGCTAGAAATCTGAAATCAAGGAGTCAGGGTCATACTGTCTCTGATGGATCTAGGTGAGAATCTCTCCTTGGGTCTTCTAGCTTCCAGTGTTTACTGGGAAGCCTTTGTATTCCTTGGCACATGGCTGTCTCCTCCCTACATCTCATCATCTCCTCTCTAGGCATGCTTGCAGGACCATCACTCCCATCCTTACCTTCTTCATTATATAGCATTCTCTATGTGTGTAGACCTCTGTGATCAAATTTACCCTTTTTATACAGACAATGGTTATATTAGATCAAGGCCCACTCTAATGGCCTCATTTTAATTTGATTGCTTCCATAAAGACCACTTCCAAATAAGCCACATGTTATGAATACTTGGGGAAAGGATTTCTACATAGCTGGGGGGGGGGGCAAAATTTAATCCAAAAGAATTTATCTTAATCCCTCCAAACTCATGTCCTTTTCATTTGCAAAATTATTCACCTCTACCCCATTTTCTCAAAAGTCTTTTAGAATTTAATCTTTAAATTATATATGAATTAATATATAAAATGAATATCATTACGATATTTTATTTATTTAAAATATCTTTTCTTTTTTCGAGGCAGGATCTCACCCTATCCCAGGCTAACCAGGAACTCACTTTAGACCAGACTGGCCTCAAACTCACAGAGATGCCTGTTGCAGTCAGGTTCACATTGCTGGTAGAAATCACCCAACCAAGAGCAGCTTGTGGGAAAACGAGGTTTATTTTGGCTTACAGGCTCGAGGGGGAAGCTCCACATTGGCAGGGAAAATGATGACATGAGCAGACGGTGGACATCACCCCCTGACCAACATAAGGTGGACAACAAGAACAGGACAGTATGCCAAACACTGGCATGGGGAAACTGGCTATAACACCCATAAGCCCGCCCCCAACAATACACTGCCTGCAGGAGATGTTAATTCCCAATTCTCCATCAGCTGGGAACCTAGCATTCAGAACACCTAAGTTTATGGGGGACACCTGAATCAAACCACCACAATGCCCATACCTCAGCCTCCCATGAAATGAACCACCATGTCTGCCTAAATATTTTTATTTATTTGCAATAGAGACAGAGATTATGGGTGTGCTAGGGCCTTTAGCTGCTGAAAACAATCTCCAGACACATGTGCCACTTTGTGCATCTGGCTTTATGTGGGCAGTGGAGAATCAAACCTGGGCAGGTAGGCTTTGAAAGCAAGTGCATGCGGCTGGAGAGATGGCTTAGTGGTTAAGGCGCTTGCCTGTGTAGTCAAAGGACCTAGGTTCAATTCCCCAGTACCCATGTAAGCCAGATGCACAAGGTGGTGCATGAGTCTGGAGTTTGTTTGCAGTGGCTAGAGGCCCTGCAGTGCCCATTCTTTCCCTCTGTTTGCCTTTCTCTCTCTCTAACTAAATAAAGAAATAAATAAAATGAAAGCAAGTGCCTTTAACCACTGAACTATCTCCCCAGTCCTCATTATATTTTCATACATGTAATTCATATGCTTTATTTATATTCATTCCCCATTACTTTCTCTTGTTCCTCACTCCTACTTGTCCCCTTCTTCCTCTCAAATAGACCTCCTCTACTTTCATGTCATTTGTAGATAGACAGATGATAGGTTGACACATGAGAGAAAATGTGTGGTATCTATCTTTCTGACTCTTTTATTTTGTTTAACATTACAGTCTCCAGTTCCAATTACTTTCTGACAAATGACATAATTGCATTATTCTTTATGGCTAAATAAAACCCCACAGTGCATGAATACCACATTTTCTATACAGAGTCATCTGTTAATAGACATCTAGGCTGATTTCATATTTAAATATTGTCAGTAGGCTAAAATGACCATGGATAAGCACACATCTCTTTTGCACACTGACTTAGATTCTTTCAGTATATATCCAGGAGTGGTAAAGGTAGATAATATGGTAGATCTGTTTTTAGTTAGTTAGTGGGTTTTTTTTTTTTTTTGGTCCTTTTTTTAATTTTTGAGGTAGAGTTTCACTCTAGCTGATGCTGACGTGGAACTCCCCTCTGGAGCCCCAGGCTGGTCTCAAACTCACACCTCCTACTTCAGACTCTCCAAGGCTAGGATCAAAAGTGTATGCCACCATACCCAGCTATTTTTAGTTTCTTTTTAGTTTTTTTAAAAATACTTTTTTTTGTTTATTTGAGAATGAGAGAAAGAGACAAGTAGATAGATGACAGAGAGAGAGAGAAAAAATGGGCATGGGGGAGCCTCCAGCCACTGCAAATGAACTCCAAATGCATGTGCCACCTTGTACATCTGGCTTTACGTGGGTACTGGGGAATCGAACTCGGGTCCTTAGGTTTTGCAGGCAAGTGCCCTAACTGCTGAGCTATCTCTCCAGTCCCTATTTTTAGTTTTACTGAGGAACATCCACACTGATTCCCATAGTGCCTGCACTCAGTTACATTCCCACCAAGTGGTGTGTGAGAGTTACTCCCTTTCTCCTGCAACCTCAGCAACACTTGTTGCTGATTGCTTGATGACAGCCATTCCAACTGGGATGAGATATCTCAATGTAGTTTTGACTTGCATTTCCCTGATCACTAAGAGTGTTGAAGATTTTCATGTAGTTATTGGTCATTTGTAATTCTTCTTTTTCCCTATTTTTATTGAGAATTTGAATGCATAGACATACTGTAGTTTCATCATAATCCCCTCCTATCACCTTCTTTTGTCCCCTCTCCCCACCGCTGTTCTAATTAATCCCTTCCTCTTTCAAACTAGTCTTCTGTTTTTTTTTAAATATTTTATTTATTCATTTGAAAGAGAAAAAGAGGCAGATAGAGATAGTGGGTATGCCAGTGCCTCTCGCCACTACAAATGAACTTCAGATACGTGCTCCACCTTGTGCATCTGGCTTACGTGGGTACTGGGGACTCGAACCTGGATCCAAAGGCTTTGTAGGCAGGCACCGTAACCGCTAAGACATCTCCCTAGCCCTTTCTTCTGTTTTGCTGTCTCTTTTTCAAAAGTCTTCATCATTACAGCATAAACTCTTAGGCAAAAAAAAAAAAAAAAACTCATCTAAACATTAATCCAAAGTCCCAAATACTGACATCAAAACCATCCACTTCACATCCTGGGGCCAAGTTCCTCTCTATCTGTGAACGTGTGAAATTAGGAAAGTTATCTTCTTTCAAAATATAGCAGTGTGCAGGCAAAGGATATATATATTCCTATGCAAAAATGGAAAAAATAGCAGGGATGGTGACGCACACCTTTAATCCCAGCACTTGGGAGGCAGAGGTAGGAGGACAGCCATGAGTTCAAGGCCACCCTGAGACTACATAGTTCCAGGTCAGCCTGGGCTAGACAGTGAGACCCTATCTCAAAAAAACAAACAAAAATAAGAAGAGAGAGAAAGGAAAGAAAAAGTAGGTCTGGGTGTGGTGGCTCACGCCTTTAATTCCAGCACATGGGAGGCAGAGGTAAGAGGATCACTGTGAGTTTGAGGCTAGCCTGGGACTACAGAGTGAATGCCAGGTCAGCCTGGGCTAGAGCGAGACCCTACCTTGAAAACACAAACAAAAACGGGAGGTTTGGGAATAATAATCATTAGTTCCACGATGTGTGTCCTGACTTCACAGGGATGCAGTCCTGCTCCAACATTCCTGGGCCAAGAATGACACTGCCCCCACTACTGCTCCTAGAAATCCACTAGCAAAATATTTACTTCCTGTCTCTGTGGCTTTCCGTTATAGAACCCTAACTTCCAAAAGGTGGAATGCATCCATCAGGAGACACAGCAAGTCCACTGAAGGGGAAGTTATAAGGCAAGTTGGCCATTTGAGGATTCTCGTGCCGCTTAATTAACAGATGTTTTTAATAGTGACTTGGACTGGTGAGAGTGCTCAGTAGTTACAAGCTCTTGCTTGAAAGTCTGCCAACCTGAATTTTTTTTTAAATTTTTTTTTGTTATTTTTATTTATTTATTTGAGAGCAACAGACAGAGAGAGAAAGAGGCAGATAGAGAGAGGGAGAGAGGCCGGGCGTGGTGGCGCACGCCTTTAATCCCAGCACTCGGGAGGCAGAGGTAGGAGGATCACCGTGAGTTCAAGGCCACCCTGAGACTCCATAGTGAATTCCAGGTCAGCCTGGGCTAGAGTGAGACCCTACCTCGAAAAACCAAAAAAAAAAAAAAAAAAAAAAAAGAGAGAGAGAGGGAGAGAGAATGGGCACGCCAGGGCCTCCAGCCACTGCAAACGAACTCCAGATGCGTGCGCCCCCTTGTGCATCTGGCTAATGTGGGTCCTGGGGAGTCGAGCCTCGAACCGGGGTCCTTAGGCTTCACAGGCAAGCGCTTAACCACTAAGCCATCTCTCCAGCCCCATGCCGACCTGAATTTAATCATCCTGAGCACCCATGAAAAGCTCGATGCAAAGCGGCACATGTATCTGTAATGCCAACACCCGTACAACAATGGAAAGTAGAGTCAGGAGAATCCAAAAGCTGAAACTCTGTCTCCCAGAGGGTGGAAGGAGAGAAGAAACACTGCGAGGTTGTCCTCTGACGCCACACACACTATGTGATATGTGTGCACCCACATATACACACATACGCATACAAATAACAATAATAAAACAAAATAAACAGTATTTTGTAAAAAAAAAAAAAAAAAAAAAAAAAAAAAAAAAAAAAACAGTGACTTTAAAGCCTGGCGCAGTGGCACACGCCATTAATCCCAGCACTTGGGAGGCAGAGGTAGGAGGATGGCTGTGAGTTCAAAGCTACCCTGACACTACATAGTAAATTCCAGGTCAGCCTGGGCTAGAGTGAAACCCTACCTCGAAAAACCAAAAAGAAAAAAAAGAAAAAAAAAAGACTTTAAAAAAGTGACTTGGCTGGGCTAGAGGGATTAGCAGTTAAGGCGTTTGTCTACAAAGTCAAAGGACACAGGTTCGATTCCACAGGACCCACATTAGCCAGATGCATAAGGGGACGCACGCATCTGGAGTTCCTTTGCAGTGCCTGGAGGCCGTGGCACACCCATTCTCTCTCTCTCTCTCTCTCTCCCCTCCCTTTCTCTGTCAAATAAATCAATAAATAATAAAATTTTACAAAGTGACTTGGTATGCTGGCTGGGTTAATTGATCCTGACTACCAAGGGAAAATATGACTACTACTTCACAATGAAAAGCAGGAAGAATATGTCTGGAATACAGAAACTTTCTTAGGGTATCTCCTATAAGGTACTGCATGTCCTGTGATTAAAGCCAATAGAAAAACCACATAATCCAAGTAGGACCACTTACAACCTAGACACTTCAAGTGCAGTCTCTCCTTGACCAAACATGGGTCATCTTTCTAAATAGGCTTTGACTTTTGTAACTCTGTGTCCATCTTTACATCACACAATTTTAGCCCGAATCCTGTGGTAGTTAATAAATGACCCCCAATAGATTCAGGAGCTTATTAAACTTCTTGGGTTTCCTGCCACCTGGCTGGAGGAGGTATCAAAAGGCGGATCTCAGGGTCCAGCATCTAAGGTATAGTGGTAGATTTGGCATTCCAACCTAAAGATATACAAAGTGCCTGGAGTTCCTGAAGTGTGCTGTGTGGTGTCGCTTTTTTTTTTTTTCTTTTTTCCTCTCTCTGCTTGGACCTATGAGGGCAGGCCAGCTTCTGCCATTATGGAACTTCCCCTGGATCTGTAAGCTTCAATCGCTACCTTCCATAACTGTACCTGGTCTGGAAGTTCATCTCAGTGACCTGAAGCTGTCTACTACAAATCCCATTACATCAGCTGAGCCTTCAACTTAAAAATCTTGCAAATTAAACATCTGACAACGGGGCTGGAGAGTTTGCTTAGCAATACAGGCTTTTTCCTGCGAAGCCTAAGGATCCAGGTTTGATTCCCCCCACATAAGCCAGATGCACATGGTGGTGCATGCGTCTAGAGTTCGTTTGCAGTGGCTAGAGGCCCTGATGTGCCCATTCTTTCTCTGTGTTTATCTCTCTCATAAATAAAATATTTTTTTAAATGACACTGCAGGCTGGAAAGATGGCTCAGCAGTTAAGGCACTTGCCTACAAAACCTAACAACCAGAGCTCGATTCCCCAGTACCCATGTTAAGCCAGATGCACAAAGTGGCACATGCATCTCAAGTTCGTTTGCAGTGGCTAGAGGTCCTGTCATGCCTCTTCTCTCTGCATCTCTCTCTCTCTGCTTACAAATAAATAAGTAAAATATTTTTTTTAAATCTGACAATGCTTCATATCTGATCAAATTCCTCATCTCTCATTGCCCCACAGGTGATATTTGACCACTCTGGCATGATTTCAGCAAGAATCTTTTTTAGGTTAGTTTAGCCAGAAACACCTTCTTACTCTGGATATTTGCTGTTAGTAGTTTTCCATCCACTGGCCCCTACTCTTCCCTTGTTTACAAAACCCCACTTTTCCAAGTTGTAGTTGGAATTTAGACCAGTTGTACATTGACGTCTTTTTTCTTTTTTTATTTATTTACTTTGGATACAGAGGGGGGAGGCAGATAAAGAGAGAGAGGAAATGGGTGCACCAGGGCCTCAGCCACTGCAAATGAACTCCAGACGCATGTTCCACCTTGTACATCTGGCTTATGTGGGTCCTGTGGAATCAAACCTGGGTCCTTGGACTTTGCAGGCAAACACCTTAACTGCTAAGCCATCTCTTCAGCCCTCTTTTCTTTCTGAAAATATTTTATTTCTTTATTTGAGAGGGAGAGAGAAAGAAGAAAGAATATGGAATTACGGGCACACCAGGACCTACTTGCCACTGCAAACTAACCCCAGACACATGTACCACTTTGTGTACCCGGCTTTATGTGACTACTAGGAAATTGAAGCCAGACAAGCAGGCTTTGCAAACAAGCACCTTTTATTGCTGAGCCATCTCTATAGCTCCAGGATGTCTTTATTGCAATTGTTCTGAATGAAATTTATTCTTATACTGGTAAGCACTCTCAAGCTCTATTTTTAAAATATTTTATTCATTGATTGATTTGAGAGAGAGGGAGGGAGGGAGGGAGGGGGGAAAGAGAGAGAGAGTGTGTGTGTGTATGGGCACATGAGGGCCTCCTGCAGCTGTGAACAAACTCTAGAGGCATGGACTGAAGGATTTATGAATCATTAACCTCACTGAAGAATTCTTTGGGGCCATAAACATAAATTTGAAGATGGCCAGACTCTGGGAGTTATCCGGCCACTTAAGAAGCAGCCCTAATCCTTTCTCAGTGGATGATCAGTAAACAAAAGAAAAGGCTCTATCTTTCCATTATTCACTCCCAAAGAAAAGTAAACAGTGGATTGAGACAGCCTAAAGTTTGTTTAACTCTATCCCCACTTCCCCCAGCTCAGGCTGCCCTGAAGCCTAACTCCTTAAAATCCCCAGTGCCCACTCAAGGGGGCCACAATTCTCATTTCCCACAGGAGAAGGCTGCCCTTGGTGTTCACCATTAAGGTCTGTGCTGTTGAGATTGTTTTTTCTCTTTCTTATATTCCCCATGTCGCCCTGGTCAATCTCGAATTCTAACATGGACCATTTTGTGTGTTTGGCTTTACAGGGGTGCAGGGGAATTGAACCCAAGTTGTCAGGCTTTGCAAGCAAGCACTTTAAACTGCTGATCCATCTCTCCAGCCCTTATTTGTCTGTTTGTTTCTAAAGCAGGGTCCAGCTCTAGTTTTTCACCGCTTTGGTCACCACATGAGGTAACCCACTGGGATGAGATCAAAAGGAACATGTGGGCTGGAGGGATGGATTAGCAGTTAGGGCACTTGTCTGCAAAGGACCCAGGTTCGATTCCCAAGGACCCACGTAAGCCAGATGCACAAGGTGGTGCATGTTTCTGAAGTTAAAAGAAAAAAAAAAGGAATGTGTGATTGGTGGTAGAATAAATTCTGCATCAAGACTGCAAAGCAAAACTTGCCTCAGCTTTTAGCCTGTTGACTCCCCTGTGGATTTGGATTTAAGACTGCAGCCACTAGTATGGTGGAGAACTCCTTTAATCCCAGCACTTGGGAGGCAGAGATAGGAGGATAGCTGTTGGTTCATGAGCAGCCTGAGCTATAGAGTGAATTCCAGGTTAGCCTGGGCTAGAGTGAGATGCTACCTCAAAATAAAAAATAAAAAAAAGCAGGAGGGGCGCTGGAGAGATGACTCACTGATTTAGGCACTTGCCAGCAAAGCCTGATGATCCAAGTTTGATTCCCCAGTACCCACATGGTGCTGGATGCACAAGGTCGCACATGCATCTGGAGTCCCTTTGCAGTGGGAGGAGGATCTGACATGCCTATTCTATGTCTTTCTTTTCTCTCTCTCTCTCTCTGCAAATAAATAAAAATATTTTATTTATTTATTTGAGAGACAGAGAGAGAAAGAGGCAGAGAGAGAATGGGCATGCCAGGACCTCTAACTACTTAACCACTGCAAACGAACTCCAGATGCATGTGCCACCTTATTCATCTTGCTTATGGGGTCCTTTTTTTTTTCTTTGGATTTTCGAGGTAGGGTCTTACTCTAGCCCAGGTTGATCTAGAATTTACTATGTAGTCTCAGAGATATGTGGTCCTTTTTGGTGGGCTGGAGAGATTGCTTAGTGGTTAAGGTGCTTGCCTGCAAAGCCAAAGGACCCAGGTTCAATTTCCCAGTACCCACGTAAGCCAGAGTGTACAAGGCAGCACATGTGTCTGGAATTCACTTGCAGTAGCTGGAGGCCCTGGCATGCCCATTGTCTGTCTGTATCTGTCTCTGTCTCTCTCTCTCTATATATATATATATGTATATATATCTCTGTTTCTACAGTCCCCCATAAATAAATAAATATAAAATATTTTAATACACTTTTTAACAAAACAACTACAGCTAAAATTCTTACCTGAATTTCAAGACTACTGGCCTATTCTTATGAATTTTAGATTTACTAACACCCCAGCCCAGATTTCCTTACTGGTTCAATTTCTCTGGAAAATCCTAATACAGATTTTGGTACTGAGCATATTTCCAGAGGTACAAAATCTCCTAAATTGGTTTTCCTGATTAGTTCTGGGGTTTCTGAAATTAGTCCTTTAATTTGATTACACTTCAATATACTATTTCTACTAGTAAAGAGGACTCTAATGGTGTGATGTAGTGACACAGATAAGCAAAATATCAACACTGGACACTCCTAATCGCTTATAAGATATAACTTTCTGAGAGTCCATGTTTTTGATATCTTAGAATTTCACTTATTTATTTAATTTTATTATTATTATTATTATTTTGGTTTTTCAAGGTAAGGTCTCGCTCTAGCCCAGGCTGACCTGGAATTCACTATGTAATCTCAAAGTGATCTTGAACTCATCTTGATCCTCCTACCTCTGCCTCCTGAATGCTGGGATTAAAGGCGTGCACCACCATGCCCAGCTAGAATATTTTGTATTATAAAATTGGCTATATCTTTAAATTACACTGGGCAAAGTGTAAGTTTGGGAGGTGAGCTCAAAGATCAAATTTCCTAGCTCATATGCCACATAAAGTATACAAAGTTTGTACATCTGGGGCAAGTGTGGTGGCACACACTTGTACTTCTAGCACTTGGGAGACAGAGGCAGGAGGATCATGAACTGGAGGCCAACCTGGGCTACACTGAAAGACCTTGTCTCAGAAAACGAAAAGTTTCCACATCTGCCTTGAAAGACAGCCTTAGCTCCTGTATCCACAAAGCTGAAAATGATGAAAACCAAAACCAGACCCATCCTGCAAGGACTAAATTACAAACCAAATGGAATTCACAACCTTGAAGGATGTCTGCTACTAAAGTTTACTTAACTATGAAGGAATAGAATCATAAAAAATGGAATGGGGGGTTGGAGGGATGGCTCAGCGGTTAAGGCATTTGCCTGCAAAGCCAAAGGACCCAGGTTCGATTCCCCACGACCCATGTTAGCCAGATGCACAAGGGGGCACATGCATCTGGAGCTAATTTGCAGTGGTTGGAGACCCTGGTGCGTCCATTCTCTCTCTCCCTCTCTCTCTCTCTCTCTGTCAAATAAATAAATATAAATATTTAAAATTTTTTTAAAAAAATGGAATGGGGCCATGGGAGGATAATGAATCTCTAAATTCTTAGGCATCTTTTTTTGGTTATCTTTTGGTTTTATCAAGGTAGCCCAGGCTGACTTGGAACTCACTCAGTAGTCCCAGGCTGACCTTGAACTCATAGCAATCCTTCTACCTCTGCTTTCTGAGTGCTGGGATTAAAGGTGTGCACCACCATGCCTGGCTCTTATAACTTTTTAAAGGTAGAAGCAGTCCTTCCACTGCTGTAAACAGAATACCACAGATTGGGTGATTTATATGTAATAGAAGTTTATTTGGGTCACAGTTCTGGAGGCTGGAAAGTCCTAGCGCATGCTCTTGACATCTGGTAATGACCTTCATGCTTTATTATAACAGCATAGAGGACCTTCTACCTCTTGGAAATTTCTAGGTGAGTCATTTGGTAGATTCTTAGTAGTTTGGGGCATGTCCATATAATGCCTTCTAAAGTAAAGGATAAAGTTGTTGCATCTAGCCTCTTGTATAAGTAAGAAAAAAATGTAGAATGTTTCTGAGCCTCTTTGGATCCTGGAGACAATTCCTTATTTGTGTCTGCTACTCTGGTACAGAAATGATCCAAAAAGCTGATAGATTTACAGCCCCTAACAGAAGGCCCTGCAAATGGGTCCAAGGCTATTCTGCCACTTGGTCCATGTGACCAGCAGATCCAGTGTGCTTAAAGGAACAGTAGCAGAGGGAGATGCTATCTTTAGGGTGTAGGAGTGAGGTGTGCCATCTGCTATAGATAACCATTCTCCTTTTGAGAGACGCCTTTTGGGCTGCTATGGGCCTTGAATTTAGTTAGTTAGCCTTTCTCAATGCTGTGGCAAAATATCAACACTGGACACTCCTAATCACTTACAAGGTATAACTTTCTGAGAGTCCATGCTTTTGATATCTTAGAATTTTACTTATTTATTTATTTAATTTTATTATTATTATTATTTTGGTTTTTCAAGGTAGGGTCTCGCTCTAGCCCAGGCTGACCTGGAATTCACTATGTAATCTCAGAGTGATCTTGAACTCATCTTGATCCTCCTACCTCTGCCTCCTGAATGCTGGGATTAAAGGCGTGCACCACCATGCCCAGCTAGAATATTTTGTATTTGTATAATACCTGATAGAACAGTTCATGGATTCAGAGGGTTCAGTCCATCATGGTAAGGCATGATGGAGTAACTCAGTTCACGTCATGGTAATCCAGGAGTCAGAGAGAAGGGAATTCCAGGGCTCTGGTGACTTTCCCTTTTTTATTCCATCTGGACCCCAAGCCCAGGGAATGGTACCACCCACACTCAGGCTGGTTCTTGCCACCTCAATTAATCTTCTTTGGAAAGGCCTTTTTCAGAGGCACATCCAGATGTGTATCTTACCAGTCTTCTAGGAGATTCTAAATCCAGTCAAGTGGAAAATGAAGATTAAACATCACACTCACTAACTGAATATGTTAATAGTTGAGAGGAAAAAAAAAACTGAACAAGAATTGCCTCAGTATAGCAAGTGAACACAGCACAGCCGGGTGCTAAAGCCCTGTGACCATAGTAGGAGGCTGCAATCTGACACACAGAAGAGCCATTCATTCCCAGGGCTGCCTGTAGGGCACGTAATTCTTGGTACAAAGGCCCAGCCTGTGAATGATGTGAGGACAGCAGAAACCCCTGGGGTACTGAACTTGTATCTTACTGGAGCCGTGTTACTGGAGAATGCAGCCCAAGTGGGTGGTGAACTTCAGCAAAGACTAATCACCAACACAAAATTGATATCCAACTGGAGAGAAAGTTCAAGAAACTTTTAAGAGGAGTGACCACAATTTAGACGTGGGAACCCCGCCCCCCCCCAGACCTAGAAACAAGGAGATGATTCTGACTTCTGACACAGAGATGGTAGTGGGGTCCCTGCACTTCCATGGCCTGTGCCCTCAGGGTCTGTGGTGACAGCTACATTCCTGCTGACCTCTGAACCTTTCATGAAGTCAGTCTTCCATTTTCTTTAAGGATAACATATATTCATACTCCAAGAACATTACATTCTATTTCTTGTCCATGGAACCCCAGAAATCCAATAGCTTTTGTCCTTCCCTCTCATACCCTGTTCCCCTTTTTCCAAGCTGGCAATGTTTCCACCGAGATGACTGACAGGGTTCACAATTCATACACCTAATCAATTGATGAGTAATACGTTGCCCATGCACACCCTTTGTGTTCTTAGCAGAGTATTTTTTTTTCAACTTTTGCAACATTGATAGGCTGGCATTTTAAAAATCTTCACATCGGGCTGGAGAGGTGGCTTAGCGGTTAAGCGCTTGCCTGTGAAGCCTAAGGACCCCAGTTCGAGGCTCGATTCCCCAGGTCCCACATTAGCCAGATGCACAAGGGGGCGCACGCGTCTGGAGTTTGTTTGCAGTGGCTGGAGGCCCTGGTGCGCCCATTCTCTCTCCCTCTCTCTATCTGCCTCTTTCTCTCTCTGTCGCTCTCAAATAAATAAACAAAAAAATTTTTTTTTAAATCTTCAAATCAAGGTACCTTTTCCCCAATAATTCCTCTTCTGATTTATGTCCTTCGTCTCCTATTTTATGATAAGCAGCAAAGAGAAACTATGTTGTGCTTCCAATAGTCTGTTTAGACATCTCCTCAGTTAAATATTAAAGTTTAGGGCTGGAGAGATGACTTAGCAGTTAAAAGGTACTTGCTTGCAAAGCCTGAGGACCTGAGTTCAATTCCCCAGTACCCATGTAAAACCAGATGCACAAAGTGGCACACACATCTGGAGTTCCTTTACTGTGGCACGAGGCCCTGAGTGACTATACTCATTCTCTCTGTGTCTGCCTCTTTCTCTAAGTTTCAAATAAGTAAATAAAAAAAAAAATACTAAACTTCATTACTTACAAGTTCTGTTTTTCACCCAAGAGAATAATTCCACCAGGATCTCTGCAACCTTAGAACAAGGGCTGCCTTTCTTCCAGTTTGCATTAACATGCTTCTTATTCCACCTGTGACCTTATCAAAAGCACCTTTGACGCATATATTCCTACCAATAGGCTCTCTAAGTAAATCTACACTTTTTAAAAAGAAATTTTTTTGTTCATTTTTATTTATTTATTTGAGAGTGACAGAGAAAGAGGCAGAGAGAGAGAGAGAGAGAATGGGCACACCAGGGCCTCCAGCCACTGCAAACAAACTCCAAACGCGTGCACCCCCTTGTGCATCTGGCTAACGTGGGACCTAGAGAATCAAGCCTCAAACCAGGGTCCTTAGGCTTCACAGGCAAGCGCTTAACCGCTAAGCCATCTCTCCAGCCCAATCTACACTTTTTATGCCAAGAAGCTCAAAACATTTCCACCCTCAGCCCATTGTTGCTATCCAATGCCAGATTCCCATTTTTAGATTTTTCTCACAGTACCGCCTCATTTACAAATATGAAAATTTGTGTTGGTTTCCTAAGTTTCTATTGCAAAGTGCCACAAACTAGAAGGCTCAGAACAGAAATTTGTTGTCTCACAGTTCTGGAGACTAGAAGTCCAAAATTAAGATGTCAGAATTAGGGCCATGCCCGCTTTGAAGGGGCTAGGGAAGGAAATGTCCCATGCCTCTTCCCTAGCTTCTGGAGGCCTCACACATTTCTTGGCTTGCAGATGGACCATTCCAATCCCGAGTCATCTTTTCCTGTGTCTTCACATTGTCTTCTCTATGAGTGTAAATGTACTCGTGCATCCACATTTTCCCCTGTTATAACAATAACAGCTATATTAAATGAAGACCTACCTTAATCACATCATTACAGCTGGATTACTTCTGTAAAGAATCTATTTCCAGTGCTGGTGAGATGGCTCAGTGGTTAAGGCACTTGCCTGCGAAACTTAAGGTTCAATTCTCCAGTACACAGATGCACAGGGTGGCGCATGTGTCTGGAATTTGTTTGCAGTGGCTAGAGGCCCTGGCACTTCCATTCTCTCTCTCTAATAAATAAATAAGGTAATATTCTAAAGTACTGAGGGTTAGAGCTTCAACATATTTTTGGGGGGAACATTTTAACCCCATAAGAGGCTCCTCACAACTCCACAGGATGTCAGTCCTTACCCACTGAGAGCAGGTGACTATAGTTCTCTAGCATTACATCCTGATATAGGCATCTTTGAGTAGAGTCCAGTTGCTGCCATTCCTCTTTACTGAATTCCACCGTCACATCTTCAAATGACACTGGGACCTGCAACAACACAATCCTGTTTAAGGTGACAGGATCAAAACTGGGGGACAGCTAAAGATAGATAGGAAGTTTTTTTTTAATGATTTCATGCTATATTATATGCCTATGCAATATACATATATAATACTATGTACAACACAAACATATAATCATAAATTTCTGTTATTCATTATATATGAGATTTAGTCTTCCATTTAAAAAATAATTTGGGGGGGGGGGGCTGGAGACATGGCATAGCGGTTAAGGCATTTGCCTGCAAAGCCAAAGGACCTCGGTTTGATTCCCCAGGACCCATGTAAGCCAGATGCACAAAGTGGCACATGTGTCTGGAGTTTGTTTGCAGTGGCTAGAGGCCCTGGCGTGTCCATTCTCTCTCTCTCTCTCTCTCTCGCTCTCAAATAAATAAATAAATAAAAATAATTTGGGGGCTGGGGAGATGGCCTAACAGTTAAGGCGTTTGCCTGCAAAGCCAAAGGATTCTAGTTTGATTCCCCAGGACCCACATGAACCAGATGCACAAAGAGGCACAGGCATCTGGAGTTCATCTGCAGTGGCTGGAGGCCCTTGTGTGCCCATTCTCTCTCTCTCTCTCAAATAAATAAAAATAAAATATGAAAAAATAGTATATATCATAAATAAAATATAAATAAATAAAAATAATTTTGTACAAGATTTAAACTTGATTCTGTTTTGTTTCTCATTTTTCATTTTTTCTTTTTTATATTTATTTATTTATTTGAGAGACAGAGAGAAGAAGAGACAGATAGAAAGAATGTGTGCACCAGGGCCTCTAGCCACTGCAAACAAACTCCAGACATATATACTACCTTGTGCATCTGGCTTACGTGGGTCCTGGGGAATCAAGCCTGGGTCCTTAGGTTTCACAGGCAAGAACCTTAACCACTAAGCCATCTCTCCAGCCCTTGTTCCTCATCTTTTATTTTTTTTATTTATTTGAGAGGGAGAAAGAGTGAGTGAGAGAGAGAGAGAGAGAGAATGAATGGGTGTGCCAGGGCCTCTAGCCACTGTAAATGAACTCTAGATGCATGCCTTGTGCATCTGGCTTACGTGGGTCCTGGAGAATTGAACCTGGGTCATTTGGCTTCACAGACAAATGCCTTAACTGCTAAGCCATGTCTCCAGCCCTTGTTTCTCATTTTGATCCATGAAAATAAATACAAAACTATAGTTATTTGTGTGTGTGTGTGTTCACACACATGTGCACATGCACCCATATACCAGGGCCTCTTGGTACTGCTGCAAACAAACAAATGCTTGAGTCACTTTTATTTCTAGCTTATTTGGGTAGCTTGGGAATTGAACCCAGGCTGGAAGGCTTTGCAAGCAAGTATCTTTAACAATTAAGCCATCTTCTTGGCCTCCCTTCCCTTATTTCCTTTCCCCATCCCATTTTTTTTTCTTTTTCTTTTTCTTTTTTCTTTTAGAGGTAGGGTCTCACTGTAGCCCAGGCTGACCTCATACTCACTCTGTAGTCCTAGTCTGGCTTTGAACTCATAGCAATCCTCCTATCTCTGCCTCCCAAGTGCTGGGATTGAAGGTGTGTGCCACCATGCCCAGATCAATCTTTTTTTTTTTTTTTAGCATTACATACTCTTTTTATTGCTACTTGTTGCATTCATTCACACTTCAAAAATATGGCCATTTTCTCTTGATAGCTTTCTATTTCTAATTTAATTCCATGATGGTTATATAATATGCTGCATATGCTTTCAACATATAGTCTATTAAGAAGTATGCTCCAGGGCTGGAGAGATGGCTTAGCGGTTAAGCGCTTGCCTGTAAAGCCTAAGGACCCTGGTTCGAGGCTCGATTCCCCAGGACCCATGTTAGCCAGATGCACAAGGGGGCACATGCGTCTGGAGTTCGTTTGCAGTGGCTGGAGGCCCTGGCATGCCCATTCTCTCTCTCTCTCTCTCTCTCCATCTCTTTCTCTCTCTGTCTGTCACTTTCAAATAAATAAATAAAAATAAACAAACAAAAAAATTTTTTAAATTAGTATGCTCCAAAGCCAAGCATGGTGGTGCATGCCTTTAATCCCAGCACTTGGGAAACAGAGGTAGGAGGATGGTCACGAGTTCAAGGCCAGCCTGAGACTACTTAGTGAATTCCAGGTCAGCCTGGGCTACAGGGAGACCCTACCTCAAAAACAACAACAACAAAAATGAAGAAGAAGGAGTATGTTTCAGCTGGGCATGATGGTGCATGCCTTTAATCTCAGCACTCACAGGGAGGCAGAGGTAAGAGGATTGCCATGAGTTTGAAGCCAGCCTGGGGCTATAGAGTTCCAGGTAAGCCTGGGCTAGAGTAAAACCTTACCTTGAAAAACCAAAAAAAAAAAAAAAAAAAAAAAAAAAAAAAAACTGAAGAAGTATGTTCCATGTTGCCCTGAAAAGAATGTGTATTCGGCTGTTGATGAACATAGAGTTCTACAATATAGAAATCAAGGGGCTGGAGAGATGGCTTAGCGTTTAAGTGCTTGCCTGTGAAGCCTAAGGACCCCGGTTCGAGGCTCGATTCCCCAGGACCCACGTTAGTCAGATGCACAAGGGGGTGCACGCATCTAGAGTTCGTTTGACGTGGCTGGAAGCCCTGGCGTGTCCATTCTCTCTCTCTCTGTCTGCCTCTTTCTCTCTCTGTCTGTCGCTCTCAAATAAATAAATAAAATTTTTTTAAAAAAAGAAATCAAGTAGGTTGAATGTTGAAATTTCTTATCACTTTGCTGATTTATTTTCTATTTTGTTCAATCATTTGTCAATGTTCTGATAACAACTGACTAGGGAATCTTAAAGTTTATATGGCTATGTAAAAGAAAAACCAAAATAGTTAAAGCAAGACAAATTACAAAGGATTTACACAACCCAATATTAAGACTTACTATAAAGCTATGGTAATTCAGACAGTCTGCCACTGACATAAGAACATATAGACTAATGAGACACAATGTCATTCAGAAAGAACAATATCTGTATCGACAACTGTTTCCTGATAAAGGTGCCTCTGTGATAAAATGTTGGAAGGGAAAGTCTTTTCAACAAATTGTGCTAGAAGACATGGATATTAGTACTGTAGGAAAAACCTTCACACATAGCTCAAAGCTTCAGCATGAGTGCATCTCTTTTACCAGATCAGCCTTCATATGGATAACAACTATAAACACTGGGCAGAACATTTTTTTTTTCAAGAAATGGTAAGTATAACGTTTTTAAAAAAATATTTTATTTGGGCTGGAGAGATGACTTAGCAGTAAAGACACTTGCCTGAAAAGCCAAAAGACCCAGGTTCGATTTCCCAGTACCCACATAAGCCAGATGAACAAAATGGTGCATGCATCTGGAGTTCCTTTGCAATCGCCAGAGGCTCTGATGCAACCATTCTCTCTCTCTCTCTCTCTCTCTCTCTCTCTCCAATAAATAAATATTAAAAAAATTTTTTTTTGGTTTTCCAAGGTAGGGGCTCACTCTAGTTCAGGCTGACCTGGAATTCACTATGTCGTCTTAGGGTGGCCTCGAACTCACGGCAATCCTCCTACCTCTGCCTCCCAAGTGCTGGGATTAAAGGTGTGTGCCACCACACCCGGCCTAAAAAAATATTTTACTTATGTATTTATTTTAGAGAGAGAGAGAGGCAGGAAGAAAGAGAGAATGGTCTTATTAGGGTCTCTGGCCACTGCAAACAAACTCCAGATACATGTGCCACCTTGTGCATCTGGCTTGAGGTGGGTACTGGGGAATCAAATTCGGGTCCTTAGGCTTTGCAGGCAAGTACTTTAACTGCTGAGCCATCTTCTAGCCCTTTATAATTTTTTTTTCAAGGTAGGGTCTCACTCTAGCTCAGGCTGACCTGGAATTGAGTATGTAGTCTCAGGGTGGCCTGGATCTCTCGGTGATCCTCCTACCTCTGCCTCCCAAGTGCTGGGATTAAAGGCGTGTACCATCATGCCTGGCTTAAATATATATATATATATATATATATATATATATATATATATATATATTTGGTTTCTCGAGGTAGGGTCTCACTCTAGTTCCGGCTGACCTGGAATTCACTATGTAGTCTCAGGCTGGCTTTGGACTCAGGCGATCCTCTTACCTCTGCCTGGCTTCAAAAATATTTTTATTTATTTATCCATTTATTTGAGAGTTACAGACAGAGAGAGAGAGAGAGAGAGAGAAGAATGGGTGCGCCAGGGCTTCCAGCCACTGCAAACAAACTCCAGACGCCCCCTTATGCATCTGGCTAACGTGGGTCCGGGGGAATCGAGCCTTAAACCAGGGTCCTTAGGCTTCACAGGCAAGCACTTAACCGCTAAGCCATCTCTCCAGCCCTCAAAAATATTTTTATTTATTATTTATTTGCAAGCAGAGAGAGACAGAAGAAAAAGAGAGAATGGGAACACCAGGGCCTCCAGGCACTGCAAATGAATTCCAGATACATGCACCACGTTGTACATCTGGCTTTATGTAGGTACTGGGGAATCAAACTCAGGTTGCCAGGCTTTACAGGAAAGTACCTTAACTGCTGAGCCATCTCTCCAGCCCTTAAAATATTTGATTAAGGAAAACTTGTTGATGCTTGCAATCCATTATAACAGCATGGCTCAAAGGTATAATTTGCCATGCAGAATACCGAAAGTTTGCAAATGACACTCATATGGGTTATTTAGCTTTATCCTCACAGTAACACTGTGCTAGGGTACAGCTTGTATTATCATCACATGAGGAAGTCAAACTCTTTCACAAATAGAGGAAGGGAAGAAAATTAATTGAAATGACTATAGATTCTAAGAAATGTATCTGAACGCTGGCATGGGGGATTCAGTTTCTGAAACTACCTGCTATTATGCCTGGAAATTTCGATTTCTTTTATAATCAATCCCAGCCTGCAGAAAGCCCTCACTTAAATAAGTAATTCCTTTTGCTGCTTTTTGCAACAAAGGTGTACCAAATAAAATAACACAATGTCTTTGACATTGCTGAAAATTTTAAGCAGCTTTATGCCTCTTAGATTATCAGAGAGAGGAGGGGTGTTCTTTCAATTACGAATACTTTTCTTTACTAAAGGGTACAATACTAGTTGTGAGATGATGGTCTTATAGACAAAATATTGCTCTTTAGAAAAGTAACTTCTTGGAGAGCTACTTCTTTTTTGACAATTTCATACTGGTGTATAGAATGTGTTTTGATTCCTCCCCACTTCCCTTTCCCCTACCACGAAAACCCTTCTCCCTATTAGATCCCCAATGTACTTCCAGGACTAAATACTTATTTTTTAAAAGAAATAAGCTAGGCATGGTGGTACATGCCTACAATCCCAACATTTGGGAAGCTGAGGTAGGAAAATCTGAACATTAAGAATAGCCTGAGCTACACAGAATTTTCATTTATTTATTTGAGAGAGAAACATAGAAAGAGGCAGACAGAACAAAGTGAGTGTGGGCACGGCAAGGCTTCCTTCCACTGCAACCAGACTCCAAACACCTGCCCCACTGCGTGCATCTGGTTTTACGTGGGCATTCTTTGTTTGTGGTACCGAGGACTGAACCTTGTGCATGCTAACCAAGCACTCTACCACTAAACTATATTCTTAGCCCACTTTTTACTTTTTACTTTGAGACAGGCTGTGACGAAGTTCCCTAGATTGGCCTAGAACTCGTTCAGTAGCCCAGGCAGGCCCTAAATGTATGGTCCCTCATACCTTATGCTACTAAGATAATGGAGATGTTGCTTGCCTTGTTATGTTTTACTTTGGACCCATTATACCTTTTTAAAAAATATTTATTTATTTATTTATTTATTATTTATTTGAGAGAGAGAGAGAGAGAAAGAAAGGGAGCATGGGCGCACCAGGGCCTCTAGCTACTGCAATCAAACTCCAGATGCATGTGCCACCTAGTGCATTTGGTATGTGGGTACTGGGGAATTGAACCTGGGTTCTTGGGCTTTGCCAGCAAGTGCCTTAACTGCTAAGCCATCTCTCCAGTCCCCCATTATGCCTTTCTTCTTTTCCATTTCTCCCTTTAGAAGTGGGACATATATCCTCTGCCTGTCCCATTACTGTACTATGGAAGAAAATGGTTTATTTTCACAAACTCAGGGCTGAAGAAGAAGTTGCCTCAGAATGAACTGTGTCTTAAATCTAACCTATATCTGATTTAGATGACTCTTGGAATGAAATGAAGGCATTTTCTATGTGTGAAAGATGAATTATGAGGTTGGAATACTATTGCCTGATTATGTGTGTCACCTACAAAATAAATATTAAAATGTAATCTTCAATGTAACAGTATTAAGAGATGTGCTGGGCAATGGTAGCATATGCCTTTAATCCCAGCAATCAGGAGACAGAAGTAGGAGGAATACCATGAATTTGAGGCTACCCTGAGACTACATAGTGAATTCCAGGTCAGCCTGGGCTAGACAGGGGGGTGGGGGAGGTGGTCTTTGGGAGGTACAGATGTTATTAGGTATGGTTTTATGGAGGTAGAACCCACATGAATGGATTGGTACTCATAAAATGGCAAGAAAGAACTATCTAGGACCCTTACTTTTCACCCTTCCATCCTTTCTGCCATGCTAGCACAGTGTTTGTACCTTTTGAACATACAACAACAAGGTTTCTTGGAAGCAGAAAACAGCCCTTGGTAGACATCAAACCTGCCAGCACTTTGGTCTTAAGCTTTGCAGCCTCCAGAACTGTGAGAAATAAAATTTCTATTTTTTATAAATTACCCATGCTCAAGTACTTTTATTATAGCCACATAAATAAACCAAGAAAAAATAGGTAAAATAAAATTAAGAAGTAGCATACATACATACAACTTGAGACCCAGAAGGAGAGAATGGCAGAAACAATATTTAAAAAATAATTGGCAAAAACTCCCTGTTTGGTGAAAGACATATCATTTACATCTTCAAGTACAGAAGAAGGATAATTCACAGAAAACCACTAGGTACACCATAGTCAAACTACTGAAAACAAAAGGAAAATGATTTTGAAAACAGGAAAACAAAAACAATGAAACCATACATACAGGGAAAACATAGTTTGACAAGAAAATTGGAAGTCAAATTACTATTTTATGATACAAATATTGAGTGGCTGGGAAGATGTCTCAGCAATCTTAAAGGTGCTTATTTGCAAAGCCTGCCTGGCTAGGTTCAATTCCCCAGTGTACATGATAGATGCACAATGTGGCATATGCATCTGGAGTCCATTTGCAGCAGCAAGAAGCTCTGTTATACCCTCTCTTTCTTCCTTCCTTCCTTCTTTTTCTTTCTTCCTCGCTCCATCTCTCTCTCAAATAATAATAAACAAATGCCAAATAAAGTAAAATGTTATTTGTCTGGATAAATGTTATGAGCTCCTTGATTAGATCTCAAAGTCTAAGTAAACTACTTCAGGTTTTGGCTCCATGTTCGGAAATTTTGGCCATCTGAGTCATGCTTTTACATGAATGGCAACAAAAAGTTTGTCCAGCCTTTTGTCTGCTAGAAGAATTTTGGGCATCTAATATCTTCTTTCCATTTTGCATTAGTTGTACCTCTTCTAGTTCCAAGTGATAGTTTTTGCTGATAGTTTGCTCTAAATTTTAATGATTTTCCATAGAAAAATCTTCCTATTTTGTCAATTCTATTTTTTTGTGTGTGGTGGGGGGTGGTTTGAGGTAGGGTGTCACTCTAGCTCAGTCTGACCTGGAACCCACTCTGTATTCTCAGGCTGGCCTCAAACTCACAGAAATTCTCTATTTCTGCCTCCCAAGTGCTGGGATTAAAGGCATGTGCCACCACACCCAGCGAGTCTCATTTTTTATATTTTTTATAAATATATAATCATATATTTAGTTAGTGCTTCCTTGTTTTTGTTTAATGTTTAACTCATGTTAGGTTTCAGCCAACTTTTTGTTTCAATGTACAAAGGGCTGGAGAGATCTCTCAGTGGTTAAGGTACTAGCTTGGAAACTCTTAACAACCTGGGTTTGATTCCCCAATACCCACATAAAGCCAGATGCACAGGTGGTGCATATACTGGGAGTTCATTTGCAGTGGCTGTAGGCCCTGATGCACCCATTCTCTCTCTTCCTCCCTCTCTCCCTCTCTCTCTCTCTCTCTAAAATAAATAAATAATAAATAGGGCTGGAAAAGTTGGCTTAGCAGTTAAGGCGTTTGCCTGCAAAGCCAAAGAACCCTGGTTCAATTCCCCAGGACCCATGTAAGCCAGATGCACAAGGAGGCACATGCATCTGTAGTTTATCTACAGTGGCTGGAGGCCCTGGTGTGCCCATTCTTTCTCACTCTCTCTTTCTCTCTCTCTCTACCTCTTTCTCTTTCTCTCAAATAAACAAATAAATAAAATATATTTTGAAAAAATAATAAATAAATGAAAATTTGAAGTTATTTAAAATATAAAAATTATTTTTAAAAAAATCCCTGTCCAGCTCACTGGGAATTTTTTTTATTACAAAAATAATCCCACTGGATTCTCCCTCAATAACTTGTCTACCCTTCTCTATGCAAGTGAAAGGTAAAACCTCCCACAGGAGCACTTTGATCTCTAGAACTGTGGCATTCTACCTACGGGAGTTACCTGAATAAGTTCAATTTCTTTACTTGTTTGGTTTCTACATTTAACAGTTAAGAATGCTCAGCTGGCTAAAAGGTCACATTAGAGATACTCTTACCCTGCATCCCATAACTGCTATGATTCATACTTCTGAGGCCCCACGAGCTGTAAATAATATACTCTTCACAGAGCACAATGGAATTGGACTATTTGTGTGGAAGCCAAACATCCACTGCTTCCCTCCTGAAATAGGATATGCAACTTGGGAGGGGCGGGGGAGTGGTAGTCATAAGAGATCTACAAGTGATAAAGAATTGCCCCAGGGCTGGAGAGTGGCTCAGCAGTTAAGGTGCTTGCTTACAGAGCCTAATGGTCTGGGATTGGTTCCCCAGTACCCACATAAAGCCATATGCACAAAGTGGCACATGCATCAGGAGTTCATTTGCAGTGGCAGCAGGCCCTTGTGCACCCATTCTCATTCTCTCTCTCTCTCTCTCTCTCTCTCTCTCTCCACCCCCCTTGCAAATAAATTAATTAAAAAATATTTTTATTTTTTTTGGTTTATTTTTATTTATTTATTTGAGATTGACAGACAGACAGAGAGAGAAAGAGGTAGATAGAGAGAGCGAATGGACGTGCCAGGGCCTCCAGCCTCTGCAAATGAACTTCAGATGCATGCGCCCCCTTGTGCATGTGGCTTACGCGGGTCCTGGGGAATCGAGCCTCGAACCAGAGTCCTTAGGCTTCACAGGCAAGTGCCTAACCACTAAGCAACCTCTACAGCCCTAAAAAATATTTTTAAATAAAAAAATATTTTTTAATTGCCCCAGTGGTTTATGTAGCCCTTAAACGACTTTAGAAATCTCTCCAAAACAAGGCTATCCTGGGTTGCTAGGCAGACCTTCCTCCAGGGATAACTGGCTATATGTACTCTGCAGGAAGTTATTCCCATGATAAGAATCAGAAAAGGTGATAGGAGAACCAGGCATGGTGATGCACATGCATAATCACAGTACTCAGGAGGCAGAAGGAGGAGGGCCACAAGTTTAAGGACAGCATTGACTATATAGTGAGCTCCTGTCACAAAAAAAAATATTAGAAAATGTGGTAAGAAATTAAGCCCTGATTTTATCTAAGATGATCAATGTTGCAACCTTGGCCCTGGAAAGCATTCAGTTAGCCTCAACTTACTGTCCAGGTTTGTTATGATGAAAATACTCTTTGGGACCAAAGCAGAATCAGTACAATTGCTAATATATTCTTCTGTACCTACATTAGTGGCTCATGCTGTGTAGAAAAGTCAAACTCAAAACTTAAAGGAGAAAAATACCTAGCTTGGCATGGCAGACTTTGATAACTTATGGGATCTGTTGAACTGGTTGAATCCAGGATGCTGGCTTCATCCTGCCTATTAGAGTAGAATACTGTCTATTGTGGCCTCAATTAAGTGTTATATAAAACAAATTTAATAGATTTGGCTATAGCCTCTGTCAGATTAATCAGAGCAGTCACTAGAATACTGTACTCATTGGTAAATGTGCAGAAGCCAAGGCACTGGAGAAACGAGGGATAGGTATTATTGGGAGAAAATTCTCCACAGGCCTTTCACATTTTTGTATGTCTTACAAGAGGCAGTGACTGTACATAAACAATAAAATGAAAAAAGGAAAAACACTGCCGGGCGTAGTGGCGCACGCCTTTAATCCCAGCACTCAGGAGGCTGAGGTAAGAGGATCGCTGTGAGTTCGAGGCCACCCTGAGACTACATAGTGAATTCCAGGTCAGCCTGGACAAGAGTGAGACCCTACCTCGAAAAAAAAAAAATCAAAAATAAATAAAGAAATAAAGGAAAAACAAGGCTGGGGAGACAGCTTAGGAGATAAAGTGCTTGTTGTGTGTGATGGTTAAGTTTTGTGTCAACTTGATCTGTTTAGGAATCCACAGACATTCCTCATAAGTGGGTCTCCGAGGTTGCTTCCAGGAAGGATTATTCAAAGGAGGAAGTTCTTCCCCCAGGGTGAGCCCTTCCCCCAGAGTGGGCAGCCCCTCTGGGGGGTTGCTTTATTTAAGGAAGCTCTGGGAAGGAAAGTATCCCCTCCTCCCACCTTCCTGCTTTACAGTGTGGACTGAAGACCAGTGTGGATTGAAGACCAGCAGCTCTCCATGAAGCCTCCAGGCCTTCAGTGCCAGATTGGGACTGCTGAGGAACCCAGCCTCATGGACTGAGCAGCTACCAGGATCCTTGACTCTCAAGCCTGCAACCTCCTATTGTTGGACTGCTGTGAGCTAATCCAATAACTTCCCTTTTAATACAATTCATTCTATAAATTCTGTTCCTCTACAGAACCCTGACTATAACCCACACAAAGCAAGAAACAGTAGTGTGAATATCTGTAATCCCGGTACTCCCTCAGCAAAACAGGAGGTGGGGATAGGAGACTCCCAAGAAATTCCAAAACCAGCTAGCCTATAGAACAAAAGAGACCCTGCCCCAAAACAAGGTGGAAGTTGAGGACCAACATTCAAGGTTTTCCTCTAATTTCCACAACAACACATGCATGCACTTACACTTATGAACACACACACTTCTCAAAAAAGGAAAAATCAATTATTTTTGAGGTTTAGAGAGATTTTATTAGACTAAGGGAAGGAAAGAGAAGAAAGAGGAGAGAGCTTCTGTCATGTGGAAGGCAGGAGAGGGTAGAGAGCCCATCACCAACTGTTTTTAATTGCACTAATATGTGGGTTTCCAACACCAGGCAATTCTCTGCATAAGCCAATAGATGACCTAAATTTAATCACGAACTGACTACCTGGAGTTACCACATAAGTTAAGTCTAAGTCTCACACAAGTGCCCCTCTCCCAACACCAATCACAAGTTCAGGCTTCCCATACTTCTGACCAATTGGGGTTCCCACAATTTCCTCTTCAGGTTCAATAATTTGCTAGAACGCCTAATGGAGCTCTGGGAAATATATTTACTGGTTTATTTCAAAGGATATTACAAAGGATGTAAGTGGGCTGGAGAGATTGCTTAGTGGTTAAGGTGAAGCCTAAGACCGAGGTTCAATTCCTCAGGACCCACATAAGCCATATGCACACAGTGGTGCATGCAGCTGGAGTTCATTTTAGTGGCTAGAGGCCCTGGCTCACCCACTCACTCATTCATTCATTCATTCTGTGTGTGCATATGTGTGTCTTTCAATAAATAAAAATGAAAAATAAATAATGCACGTGAGTAGCAAGAGGAAAGAATCATACAGGGCACGGTATGTGGGAAGAGGCATGGAGCTCCCATGCTCTCTAAATGGCACCAACCCAGAAGCTGTCTGACCCCATCTATCAGGAGCTTTTATGTAGGCTTCATCACATAGGAATGATTAACAACTCAATCTCCAGGTGCTTTCTCTTCCCCATTCAATGGGAAGTAGAGATAAAAGTTCTAAGCTTCTAATCATTGCTTGACCTTCTGGGGAACAGTTCCTGGACTGAACTGAGGCTACCAAGAAGTCTATCAAGAATCAATTCATTACAACAAAAGATGTTCCTGTCACCCAGAAAATTCCAAACGATTAGGAGCTTTGTGTCAAGAAGAGAGATCAAAGACCAATTATTAGAAAAAAAAAAAAAAACACTCTTGGCACCCTATTGCTGAGGAAGTTTTAGAAGCTCTGAGCTAGGAACCAGTGCCAAAGACCAAATGTATGTTTCTATCATGTCACAGTGCCCTTTGTTCTGGAGTATCTTTTCAAGAATATTCACACAGCAAACAGCCTTGGAAAGTATTGTATCTCCTTCCAAAGAAAAGTACAAGTTTGCTTATTGTTCAGTATAAAAGATTCAAGTCACCAATACAAGCCATGATATGGCACAGGGCCCCTAGTATGTCATTCTGAAAGAACTAGAACGTGAGTAGCTAACAGCATATACTTAGGACTCTGGCTATTGCTACTGGCAAGCATCATAAAATATTTCTTCACTAGCCTAAGAATTTCATGTCTTTCATCGGCTCCCAGAATACTGTGGCAGGCTAACTTGTTAAATTTCAAGTAGGGAAAATTCTCAGACACTTCTCAATGCTTCATGGAGACATAACAACAAAATGCAACATGTAAACCTCGTTTGGATTCTGACTGGAAATGACAAGCTCTGAAAAGACATTGGCTTGAGCTGTATTTTTTTTTCGGTTTTTGGGTTTTTTTGGGGGGGCAGGGTCTCACTCTAACTCAGGCTGACCTGGAATTCACTATGTAGTCTCAGGGTGGCCTCGAACTCTCGGCAATCCACTTACCACTGCACCACCACACCCGGCTTTGAGCTGTATTTTTAAAAATGTGTCCATAGACTTCAATAAGGAAACAGCCTGAGAGTGGTTAAGGCACTTGCCTGCAAAGCCAAAGGACCTAAGTTTGATTCCCCAGGATCCATATAAGCCAGATGCACAAGGTGGTGCATGTGCCTGGAGTTTGTTAACAGTAGCAAATAAATACATTTTAAAAAAAGAAACATAGCATAAAACCTGGGTGTGGTGGTACAAGCCTTTAATCCCAGTACTTGAGAGGCTGAGGTAGGAAGATCTCTGTGAACTCAAGACTAGCCTGTGGCTACAGTCAGCATAGGCTAGAGTGAGACCCTACCTAGTGGGAATGAACTCTTAAGAATTAGATATGGGAATCAACTATGGGAAAGAACTGTGGGAATATTTCTTATAGACCTTACTAATAATATTTCTAAGAATATTCCTATCAGATGCCTTTTCTTCTAAATACTGGACTTAATAGCTGGGCGTGGTGGCACAGGTCTTTAATCCCAGCACTCGGGAAGCAGAGGTAGGAGGATCGCCACGAGTTCGCCCTGAGACTACATAGTGAATTCCAGGTCAGCCTGGGCCAGAGTGAGACCCTACCTCGAAAAACTAAAAAAAAAAAAAAATTCTTGACTTATAACTTACAATGTAGTAAATCTTACAATCCTGCAATACACTCACTGAAAGCAATGTGAGTAGGTTTCCCCTGTCTTGGTGAACCTCTGGCCTGAACAGCACAGATGATCAATATTGACAAGGAGCCAGACATAGTGGCACACACCTTTAATCCCAGCACTTTGGAGGCAGAGGTGGGAGGATCATCATGAGTTGGAGGCCAGCCTAGGACTACATAGTGAATTCCAGGTCAGCCTGGGCTACAGCAAGACCTTATCTCAAAACAACAATATATATATATATACATACACACAGAGAGAGAGAGCCAAAGAATGTTTACAGATGTTCAGTGATCTCATGCTATGCTGACCATAGTGTTGAAGATAATAAGGTCATTAACAAAGTGCCCCCAGAAATGCCACGTATCTGTTGAAGACCACAGGTGGACTTAGTGGGATTACATTTGTGAATGGAGTGTGTGTGTGTTCTGGACCAGCAGAGTCCAACAGGTCATATCCCTAAATCCCTTCCATTAACAAATGTTTGGGATTATCCAAAGTTGAAACTTTCTTACCCTTTGTCCATGCAATGTTCACCTTGTTCATGTATTACTGATTTTTGTGGGGGGTTTTTTGTGCTGTTCAATAAAGATACCAGTGAGTGCCTGTGAATAAAAGCTACAGCTGCAGAACATCAAAGCAGCGGTGATCGCATTCCAAGGGGCAGTTTTCTCTCCTCTCAGGCTCTGGTATAGATGCAATTAGTCCACTCTTGGGTAACTCCAAGGCTTATTATTCTTTCTCCTTCCCCTCAAGGCTCTGCTATACAATCAGCTAACCCACTCTTGGGTAACTGACCTCAAGGGTTAGTTTCCTATTCCTCAGTCTCTGCTCCTAGAAGCAGCTTGTCTGCTCTTGCATAAATGATTCCAAGGGTTAGAGTCTATAATTCCAGGGCTATACCCCTTAATTGGGTACTACCTTGAAACAAACAAACAAAAAAAAATGACATGAAAGTAGAAGGGGGAACAATTATCAAGAAGTAGGGGATCATTGGAAATAGGAAGGAGGGACAGGAGAGACTAAAGGAGTAAATATGGTCAAATTACATGCTATGACTTTATGAAAATGTCAGTATAGAACCCATCACGTTTTTGTTTCTCAAGGTAGGGGTCTGGCTCCAGCTCAGGCTGATCTGGAATTCACTATGTGGTCTCAGGGTGGCCTTGAACTCATGGTGATCTGCCTATCTCTGCCTCCCAAGTACTGGGATTACAGCCGGCAAAACCCATCACTTTTTACAATGAATGTATGTTAATAAATTTTTAAATAATGGACTAGAGATATAGCTCAGTTATAGCATGCATGCATACCATATGCAAGGCCCCAGTTTCAATCCCTAGCACCACAAAAAAAAGAAATAAAAATAAAAGAACAGTAAAAGAAAATGGAAATCCTTAGCATCCTGATCAAAACAGGTGAAGACAAAAAATTATGGTCCGTGTATAAAATAAAGTGAAAATGAACAAAGAATTTCCAGTACACTTTAATATAATAAAAAAAGAGATAGAAGTATGGGAAGTGACTGGGTAGATGGCTCAGCAGGTAAGAGCACTTGCCATTTAAGCATGAGGACCTGAGTCTGATCCCAACACCCACATAAAATGCCAGGTGTGACTACACTTGTCTGTAACCCAAGTCTGGAGGTGGAATAGTGACAGGAGAATCACTGGGGCTCACCAGTCAGCCAGTCAGACTAAAAAAGAGCAGCTTCAGATTTAGTGAGAGCCTCTGTCTCAAGGAAATATGAGAGAAGAGCATTAGAGGAGGATGCCTGATGTTCCACTCGGCTTCCCAATGCATGTACATGGGACACACACCTCTGCACACACATGTGCATACGCTATACACATATCACACACATAAGAAATATGGAAGAGAGGGCTGGAGAGAAAGCTTAGTGGTTAAACGCTTGCTTGTGAAGCTTAAGGACCCCGGTTCCAGGCTCGATTCCCCAGGACCCACGTAAGCCAGATGCACAAGGGGGTGCACGTGTCTGGAGTTCGTTTGCGGTGGCTGGAGGCCCTGGTGCACCCATTCTCTCTCTCTCTCTCTCTGCCTCTTTCTCTGTCTATTGCTCTCAAATAAAAATAAACAAAAAAGTTGTTTGTTAAAAAGAAGAAATATGGAAGATAGAATTCAATATGTAATTCATATCATTAAAGGATTGACCCAGGGGCTGCAGGGATGGCTCAGTAGTTAAAGATACGAGATACGTGCTTGCAAAGCCAGCCAGCCCAAGTTTGATTCCTGTTGCAGTCAGGTTCGCATTGCTGGTAGAAATCACCCAACCAAGAGCAGCTTGTGGGATAAAGAGGTTTATTTTGGCTTACAGGCTCAGGCTCGAGGGGAAGCTGCATGATGGCAGGGGAAAATGATGGCATGAGCAGAGGGTGGACATCACCCCCTGACCAACATAAGGTGGACAACAGGAACAGGACAGTGTGCCACATACTGGCAAGGGGAAACTGGCTATAACACCCGTAAGCTCGCCCCCAATAATACACCACCTCCACCAGGCATTAATTCCCAAATCTCCATCAGCTAGGAACCCAGCCTTCAGAACACTCCCCTTCAAGGCTCAGAGAACACTGTGGAATAGAAGCATAAAGAAGGCAAGAGTCAGAGGATAGGGAGGAGTGCTGTAGAATGTTATCTTTCAGACATGACACAGCTATTGGGTGCACTCCAGCTTGGGCCTGTAGCACATCTCAGAAACTACATCCTCAGATTCCATCATCTCCACACTGTACTCAGACTTCACAGCCACTTTTAGATGCAGGGACATCCCACTCTAAGTTGACTCCTTTGTGATTTTGTCAACTGAAAATCCTCAGTGGCCAACATTGACTTGGCACAATGCTTAGTGTGCAAACAAGGAGACTTTCAGAACACTGTGTCCATCAGTGCTGATACAGCATGCTTGGAGTTTGTACAAAGTGCCTGGTTTCAAGTGAGTGAAAACATATTCGGTAGCCAATCCACTGTAGGCCACTTCCCACTGACTGCCTTCAGAAGTTCCATCAGTAATATCCAGCAAATACTTGAAGATTTCTGGACCAGCATTGTCTTTTAGAGTGTCCTACATGACACTGAAGTTATGAGACGCCAGGGGTCCTTTAGTATAATGGACAGATTTTCCCTTCCAGTCAGCCTGAATTTATATTGTGTGCTTCTTTTGAGATTTTTTTTTTCAGTACAGTGTATTTTGGGTGGAAATGGTTATCATCTTTATCCTCCTGAATTTCCAGGGTATAGGTAATCATGTCCTCGGGTGAGCAGCCTTCTGGCTTGTTCCACTGCAACGTGACCCAGATGCCACCAGCTTGGACAAGCCTGGGTGCCAAGGACATCTGAAGGATGTTTCCTAACACGTAGCAGACCACTTCTTAGCTATAGCCACTGGCGCAGGTGTCATTCCAAGCAGCCATCCTGAACGTGTACCCCATGGCCAGACAAAGCTATGTCAACTTGCAATGCTTCTGGCTCCCAAAGAAGCACTGTCTAAACCTACTGTTTTTTTTTTTTTTTTCCCCTTCTTGTTACTGGGACAAATACCCAACCAGAAACAGCTTATGGGAGGACAGGGTTTATTTCAGGTTTATAAATTCCAGGGGAAGCTTCATCATGGCAGAGAAGCTGGCTCACTTCATCACACATCCATACCAGAGAGAGAACAGGCAGCACCAGCAAGCAGGAGCTGGCAGTCTTTACTATTTCGTGGTATGTTTCATCTATTCCTACTTTCTCCAGGACTTACATCATAAAGCCATGTCCAACTTTGTCAAATGCCTTTTCTGCATCAATTGAGATAAGCATGTATTGCTATCCTTATGTTTACTTATATGATATATTACATTTATTGATTTGTATATGTTGAATGAACCTTGCATCTCCAATATGAAGCCTATTTGGTCATGATGGATAATCTTAATGTATTCTTGAATTCGGTTTGCAATAATCTTGTTGAGAATTGTTTCATCTGTTAGGGAAATTGGTCTGTAATTTTCTTTTTGTGTTTTTGTGTCTTTATCCAGTTACTCAGGGTAATAGTGGCTTCACAGAATGAATCTGGAACTTTTCCTTCACTTTCTATTCTGGAAAATTTGAGAAGAGTCAGTATTACATCACCTTTAAAATTTTGATTGTAATCACAGCATTTGGGAGGCAGATGTAGGAGGATTGCCGTGAGTTCCAGGCCACCCTGAGACTCCATAGTGAATTCCAGGTCAGCCTGGGCTACAGTGAGACCCTACCTCGAAAAACCAAAAACAAAAAAAATGATTTGTTAGAGGATTGGGGAGATTTCTCAGACACTTGTTTATAAAGCCTGCTGGCCTGAGTTCAGCTCCCTAAGTACCCATAGAAAGCTAGATTGGTGTTCAATTGCTGTAGCAAGAGACCCTAAAGTGCCCCCCACACATACACAAGTAAATAATTAAATATATTTTTAAACTTTGAAAGAAGGGCTGGAGAGATGGCTTAGCAGTTAAGCACTTGCCTATGAAGCCTAAGGACCCCAGTTCGAGCCTCAACTCCCCAGGACCCACGTTAACCAGATGCACAAGGGGGCGCACATGTCTGGAGTTCGTTTGCAGCGGCTGGAGGCCCTGGCATTCCCATTCTCTCTGTGTCTCTCTCTTTGCCTCTTTCTCGCTCTGTCTGTCGCTCTCAAATAAATAAATAAATAAATAAACAAAAAAAATTAAAAAATTGAAAGAAGCCAGGCATGCCTTTAATCCCAGCACTCAAGAGGCAGACGTAGGAGGATTGCTGTGAGTTCAAGGCCAGCTAGGGACTACATAGGGAATTCCTAGGCAGCCTGGGCTAGAGTGAGACCCTACCACAAAACAAAACAAAACAAAGTCTGAAAGGATTTGGCAGTGAGTTCAACTGGTCCTGGGCTTTTCTTTGTGGGAGACTTTTTGTTGTTGTTGCTGTTTGTTTGTTTGTTTGTTTGTTGTTTGTTTTTGATTATTTTAAGGTGGGTATCGCTCTAGCCCAGACTGACCTGGAATTCACTATGCAGTTTCAGGCTATTCTTGAACTCATGGTGATCCTCCTACCTCTGCCTCCCGAGTGCTAGGATTAAAGGTGTGTGCCACCACACCCGGATCTATGGGAAGACTTAATGACAGCTTTGATATCATTGTTTCTCATGGGTATGTTTAAATTATTGATAAATTCAAGATTTAAATTTGGGAGGTTAGATGTGTTTAGAAATTTGTCCATTTCTTCTGTTTTCCAGCATTTTGAAATATAAGTTTACAAAGTATCCTCCAACAATGTTTTGCATTTCATTTTGGTCTGTTGTAACAACTCCCTTCTGTCTCTGATTTTATTAATTTGGGACTTCTCTCCTTTTTGTTAGTTTGGCTAAGAGTTTATCAATCTTACTTACTTTCTCAAAGAACCAACCCCTTCATTAGATTAATTCTCTGTATGCATTTTAGTGTTGATTTTATTAATTTCTGCCCTGATCTTTATTATTTCTTGTTATCTACTGGGTTTAGGATTGGCTTCCTGTTATTGTCTGGATAAATGCATATATTACTCTCACCAAATTGTGCTAAAACCACTACAGTTAATGTTCATACTCATATATTAATGCTACTCTCACTTCTGGTTAGAGAAGCTTCTCTTTTCAGATGGCGATGACCACTGGGATGACCTAAAAGGCAACATAGTGCTGAGAAGAAGGGACGGAGGAGTGTCCAGCACTGAAACATCTCTGTCACACCCTCCAAGGCTCAGGGTCCACTGCGGAAGAGGTGGCAGAAAGAATGTAAGAGCCAAAGGAAGGGTACCACTCCTTACATACAACTGTCCAGACAGAATTTGGCCTCAGATATCCAAGACCTCGCAGTGCCTAGCAATACCTACACAAGACCCTCATAATAGGAGAAAAAGATGATGACATCAAATTAAAAGAGAGACTAATAGAGAGAGGGAGGGGATATGACAGAGAGCAGAGTTATGAAGGGGAAAGTGGGGGAGGGGAAGAAAATACCATGATTTGTTGTCTGTAAGTACAGTAGTTGACTATATATATATATATACATATATATATATTAGGGCTGGAGAGATGGCTGAGCGGTTAAGTGCTTGCCTGTGAACGTAAAGACCTCAGTTCAAGGTTTGATTCCCCAGGACCCACACAAGGCAGATGCACAAGGGGGCACATGCATCTGGAGTTCATTTGCAGTGGCTGGAGGCCCTGGCACGCCCATTCTCTCTCTCTCTCTCTCTCTCTCTCTCTCTGCCTCTTTCTCTCTCTGTATGTCACTTTCAAATAAGTAAAATAAAAATAAACAAAAAAGTGTGTGTATATATATATATATATGGGCTGGAGATGTTGCTTCATGGTAGAACACTTGCCTACTAGATCTAGTGATGTAGTTTCAAATTAAATTAAAAATTAAAATTATCCCAGCACTCGGGAGGCAGAGGTAGGAGGATCGCCATGAGTTCAAGGCCACCCTGAGATGACAGAGTTAATTCCATGTCAGCCTGGACCAGAGTGAGACCCTATCTTGAAAAACCAAAAAGAAAAAAATTAAAATTAAATTTGATGAAGAGAGGAAGACACACAATGAGATGGTAGCTTTCCTTCAGGCTCTAAAGTTATGGATGAATTCCTACCTTGTCCCTCCTCCCACGATCCCCCTCACCTCATAGGCCTTGCCACGTCCCCTTGGCTGGGGAGGATCCTGGATGACTGCCATGTTCATGCTGGACTTCTGCCCTAGGGCTGTCTTGCTAACAACTCTGATCTTCCCAAGTTCTTTAAGTCTGGTGAGGTCCATGGACTTGTCAAGAGCTGCTGAGGTCAGAAGGAAGGGTCACTGCAAATGGGCTTCACCCAGGGATCATGCAGCGACTCCAGGACACCTGGAAAGACAGTGTATACATGGTCAGAAACACACACTTGCCATACAAACTTTTCAAAAATTTAATTTAATGTAACAGGTTATACTCTTTTATCCCCTCACCCCTGCTCCCGTTTCCCTGGGGGCCCTCCTCAGTGGGGTTATGGTATTCACTGTTGGATCATGAAGGCCTCAGTCAGTCCCTGTAGGATAGTGGTGGGAACCGTGCCTCAGGGCCCTCCTACCCACTCTGTGGCTTTTAAATCTTTCTGTCCCCTCTTCTGCAATGTTCTCTGAGCAATGGCAGGCCGGTTGGCAGTCTGGTTTGGTGTTGAGTTCTCTGTAGCCTCTGGATTTCTGCTTTGATGGGCTCTGATTGAACACCATGTCTGTCACCATTACCCTGGAGCTGGTTGTCAGGCTAGCAGTAAGAGTAGTATTCGTGTTATCATTTCCTCTGCAATTTTTTCTGGGCCCCAGCAGATGCCACACAAATACTTTATCTTGGCGCCAAAGTACAGTTCAACCCACTGGATACAAAATCTCAGCAACAGGACTCCATACAACATGCTCCCTCCAGACACAAAATGGCCTGGATATCCATGGCCTCACAGTGCCTGACACTACCTGCATAAGACCATCACAAGAGGAGGAAAAGATCAAGACATCAAAAGTAAAAGAGAGACTGATTGAGATGGGCAGGGGGTATGATAGAGAGTGGAGTTTCAAAGGGGTAAGTGGGGGAGGGAGGGTATCACCATGGGGTATTTTTTATAATCATGGAATTTGTTAATAAAAAATATATATTAAAAAATCTCAGCAATACCTATTCTCATTAATCCAAACAGAACATGAGCCAGGCATGGTGGTGCACAACTTTAATCCCAGCACTCGGGAGGCAGAGGTAGGAGGACCACCATGAGTTCGAAGCCACCCTGAGACTACATAGTGAATTTCAGATAAGCCTGACCTACAATGAGACTGTACCTCAAAAAAAAAAAAAAAAACATGAACATGATTTGGACTAAGATTAACAAAGGCTTAAATTCTAGTGCTGCCAATATTTAGATGGGAGGTTATTAAAGATTTCTTCAGTTTTATTTAAAAACAATAAAAACCTAAACTGGGCTGGGGATATAGCTCAGTTGGTAGACTGCTTGCCTAGAATGGATGAAGCCCTGGGTTTGATCTACAGCACTGCATAAACTAGACATGGTGGTGCACAATTGTAATCCCAGCACTTAGGAGGTAGAGACAGGAGGATCAGAAACTCAAAACTATCCTTGGCTACATAGGGAATTTGAGGCCAGCCTGGGCTACAAGAATTGAAATTATTTCAAGTGGATGTGAAAATTAAGTGAGATGATGTTTGTAAGGCATTTAGTTAGGAACTGGCACAATATAAACATTTCATGTATATTACCAACTACTGTTACACAGGTTGACCATCCCAAATTTAAAAGTCTCAAATTCAAAATGCTCCAAAATCCAAAATGTTTTGAGCACTGACATGATACCAGAAGTAGAAATTTTCACACCTGTCCTCAGGTAATGGATCACAATCAAAACTAAGTTGCCCTAAAAATATTTTCTAAAATTACTTTCAGATTAGGCAAGGTAAATATGAAATATAAAAATTTCATGTATAGACTTGGATCTCATCCCTAAGATACTAATATATATAGTATGCTAATACTATTCTAATACTGGGAAATCTGAAAACATATAAAATGAAGGGCTGGAAAGATCGCTCACTGAGTAAAGGCACTTGCCTTCAAATCCTGATGGCCTGGGTTCGATTCCCCAGTACCCATGTTAAGTCAGATGCACAAAGTGCACATGCATCCGGAATTGATTTGCAGTGGCAAGAAGCCCTGGCACATCCATATTCACTCTCTTTCTGTCTCTCTTTTTCTCTCTATCCCTCTCTCAAATACATAAATTAAATTGGGGGAGGGGAGGGAATTATCATGTTTTACGTCTGTAAGTATAGAAGCTGTCAATTAAAAAATTTAAATATATATATTTTTTATTTACTTGCAAGGAGAGAAAGAGAGTAAGAATGAGTGTATCAGGGCCTCTTGTCACTGCAAACTCCAGATGCATGTGCCTACTTTGTGCATCTGGCTTTACATGGGTAATGGGGAATCGAACCTAGACCATCAGGCTTTGCAAGTAAGTGCCTTAACCACTGAGCCATCTCTCTAGCCCTAGATTTTTTTTTTTCATTTTTTCTTTTTTTCAGGGTAGGGTCTTGCTCTATCCCAGGCTGACGTGGAATTTACTATGTAGTCTCAAGGTAACCTCAAACTCATGGCAATCCTCCTACCTTTGCTTCTCAACTAAAATATTTTTTAAAAATATAAAATTGGAGCTGGAGGGATGGCTTAGTAGTTAAGGCATTTGCCTACAAAGCCAAAGGACCCAGGTTCTACTCCCCAGGACCCAGGTTAGCCGGATGTACAGGGGGGCGCATGCATCTGGAGTTTGTTTGCAGTGGCTGGAGGCCCTGGCGCCGCACCCATTCTCTCTCTCTTTCTTCCTCTTTCTCTGTCAAATAAATAAATAAATAAATAAATAAATTTAAAATAATAAAATAAAAATATAAAATTGGAGGGTGTGAGATGTTTCAGTGCTGGACATGCCTCTGTCCCTTCTTCTCAGCACTATGTTGCCTTTTGGGTCATCCCAGTGGTCATTGCCATCTGAAAAGAGAAGCTTCTCTAACCAGAAGTGAGAGTAGCATTAATACATGAGTTTATATGAAATTGGGCAAGCCAGGCGTGGTCACGCATGCCTTTAATCCCAGCACTCGGGAAGCAGAGGTAGGAAGATCACTGTGAGTTCAAGTCCACCCTGAGAATACATAGTAAATTCCAGGTCAGCCTGAGCTAGAGTGAGACCCTGCCTCAAAAAACAAAAAATAAATAAATAAATAAATAAATAAAAATATAAATTGAATAAAATTGTGCTGGGCATAGTAGTGCATGCCTTTAATCCCAGCACTTGGGAGGCAGAGATATGAGGATCACCATGAGTCCAAGATAAGTGAATTCCAGGTCAGCCTGAACTAGAGACCCTACCTCAGAAAACCTAAAATAAAATAAAATAAAATTGGGGCTGGAGAGATGGCTTAGTGGTTAAGACACTTGCCTGCAAAGCCGAAAGGACCCAGGTTCAATTCCCCAGGACCCACATAAACCAGATACACAAGGTAGTGCATGCATCTGGAGGTTGTTTGCAGTGGTTGGATGCCCTGTCACACCCATTCTCTGTCTCTTTCACTGTCTCTCTCTCAAATAAATATGAAAAGGAGACAGGAACATCCTGAGAAGCTCACAAGCTAGCCTGGCATATACAGCAGTGAATGAAGAGACCTTGCCTCAAACAAGGTGGAAGGCAAGGATCAACATCAGAGGCTATCCTATGAACTCCACGCATGTGCCAGGATACATGTGTGCACATGCACACACACATACATATCATACACACAAATATTTAAAAATAAAAATATGACTACAAATATAGAATTAAAAAGCTAAGTTTCAGCCAGTGTGGTGGCGCATGCCTTTAATCCCAGCACTTGGGAGGCAGAGGTAGGATTGCCGTGAGTTCAAGGCCACCCTGAGACTCCATAGTGAATTCCAGGTCAGCCGGGGCTAGAGTGAAACCCTACCTCGAAAAACCAAAAAAAAAAAAAAAAAAGTTAAGTTTCAGGCTGGAAAGATGGCCTAGCAGTTAAGGCACTTGCCTGCAAAGCTAAAGGACCCAGGTTTGATTCCCCAGTACGCACATAAACCAGATGCACAAGGTGGCGCATGTGTCTGGAGGTTTTTTACAGTGGCTAGAGGCCTTGGTACTCTCTCTATCTATCTCTCTATATATATCTGCCTTTCTCTTTCTCCCTCAAACAAATATATAAAAAAAGTAAAAAAATTAAGTTAAGTTTCTTAAAACAGAAGACATGCCATAAGGAAAATATTAACAGACTAGGACTAGAAGTTATAAACTATTTCAAAAAAATATTCAAGGTTGGGGCTGGAGAGATGGATTAGCAGTTAAGTGCTTGCCTGTGAAGCTGAAGGACCCCGGTTCGAGGCTCAATTCCCCAGGACCCACATTAGCCAGATGCACAAGGTGGCACAAGTGTCTGGAGTTCGTTTGCAGTGGCTGGAGGCCCTGGCGTGCCCATTCTCTCTCTCTATCTGCCTCTTTCTCTCTCTGTCTGTTGCTCTCAAATAAATAAATAAAAATTAAAAATAAAAAAATACTCAAGGTTGAGGTTCAATCCTCGATTCTACTGTCTCTCTTCCTCTCCCTCTTGCATGCTTACTGTGCTGTGTGTGTATGTATACAATTTCTTCTCTTATGCTTGCAGAACTTCTTTTTTTATTTTTATGAGATGAGGTCTCACCATGTAGCTCAGGCTTACCTTGAAGTTACGATCCTTCCACCTTAGTTTCCTGAGTGTCACCATACCCAGCCACCAATGGAGCTTTTACAAAATTCCTTCAAATCATGTAGCCACAAGAATATGTAATACTATTGCTGAAGACTCCACATCCTTGGGCTGCAAGGCCACTGAGAAATCCTGCTGGAACTGAGCTGATAACCTCCTCCATGTAGACCAGCTGAGAGAAAGCTGGAAGAAGCCATTCTTCATGTAGTTCAATGGGAGAAAGAGATACCACCAGTGAAGATACTCAACAGTGGACACTGCAAGCCTTATAATTGGCCAGCCAGGCCAAATGAGCCAATGGGTGCAATAGTGGCACGTCTGTCATGGTGGAAACCAACTGCCCTCCAATTGGACTGGAGGCCTGCTCCATGGGGGGGAATACATCCCTGATACTGAAAACCTACAACAGGGGTAGTCATGAGCACTAGGGGTGTAACATCTGCTGATGTCTGGAAAAATGTACATACTATGCTTATCAAACTGCCCAGTAAGCACTTTTCTTTAAAATATTTATACCCTTATATTAATGCTACTTTCACTTTCGGTAGAGAATCTTCTCTTTTCAGATGGCAGTGACCTTGGGATGACTCAGAAGGTATCATAGTGCTGGAAAGAAGTGCCTGGAGTACTGAGTAACATCTCGATCACACCTTCCAAGGCTCAGGGTCTAATGTGGAAGAGGTGGCAGAAAGAATGTAAGAGCCAAAGGAAGGGTAGGACTCCTTACAACGTGCTCCCTCCAGACATAAAATGGCCTGGATACCCATGACCTCATAGTGGAAAAGATCATGACATCAAAATAAAAGAGAGACTGATTGAGATGGGGAGGGGATATGATGGAGAATGGAATTTCAAAGGGGAAAGTGGGGGTAGGGAGGGTATTACCATGGGATATTTTTTATAATCATGGAAAATGTTAATAAAAATTGAGAAAGAAAAAGAATATGTAATACATGTTGGAGGAGCTGTTTTCTTTCGATTTTTTTCTGTTTTTGAGACATGGTCACATGTAACCTAGGCTGACCTCAAACCTGTGATCCTCTGGCCTCCGGACTTCAGGGCCCCCAGTGATAAATGATTTTGTGTTGTTGAGTTGACAGGTTAGTTTCTAGTCATAGTATATGGTGCTCAATATCATTAGTCACTAGGGAAACACAAATCCAAAACAAAAATCTTCCACTCATTAGGAAACTATTTCCCATCCACAAGGATAGCTAAAATTAGAAAGAAAAGCCAAGTTTAACTGGAATGTGAATAAACTGAAGTTTTCATCCATTGTTGGTGCAGGTACTCTTGGCAGATCCTCGTAACAATAATAATAGAGTCATCATATGACATAGCAATTCCACTCCTAGGTATATTACCCAAGAAATGAAAATGCATACTTGTTCCAAACTCTATGCACAAATATTCAAAGCAGCATGGCCAAAGTGGGAAAAAACATAGATGTCTACCAACTAGTGAATGGATAAACAAAACTTTGCATATCTACACTATAGAATATTAGACAGCAAAAAGTACTGATTCCTACTGTAATACTGAAATATTGAAACCATCATTATAAGTGGAAAAAAACAGGCAAAAGGACCATATTTCATAATCCTGCTCATGCAAAATGTCCAGAACAGGAAAGCTATAGAAATTTTTAAAAAGCTGGGTGTGGTAGCACACACCTTTAATCCTGACAGTCAGGGACGCTAAGGAAGGATTGCTGTGAGTTCGAGGCAAGCTTGGAACTACAGAGTACATTCCAGGTCAGCCTGGACTAGAGGGAGATCCTACCACGAAATTAATAATAATAATAAAACAGATAAATGGTTGCCTAGGTCTGTGGGTATAGAATGAAATGAATGATTAATGTCTGCTAATGATGACAATGTTTCTCTTTGAAGTGTTTCAAAGGTTCTGAAGTTTTACTATGGAAATGGCTAAGTAACTCTATGGACATATTAAAAACCACTGAACTGCATATTTTAAAAGGGTGATTTTATGATAGAATACATCTAAATAAATATGGGGTCTTTTGAGATAAGGTCTTGTTATACAGTCCATGCTGACCTCAAATTTGCATTCTTCCTGCCTTAGCCTCCCCAGTGCTGGTATTAGAGGAGTGTATCACCATACACAGTAATAAGTGTTTTTTGTTGTTGTTATTATTTTCTGTTTGTTTTTCAAGGCAGGGTCTCACTCTAGCCAAGGCTGACCTGGAATTCACTGTGTATTCTCAGGGTAGCCTCATACTCATGGTAACTCTCCTACCTCTGCCTCCCAAGAGCTGGGTTAATCCCATGCCCGGTTTATTTATTTTTAAAAAGGAAAGAAATTTCTCCTTAAATGTCATTATTTCAGTGTGACATCCATACATAAAGTATATAATTTTTACCAGAAATTAAGGACCATATAGTTGTACTTAAGCTGAAATTTATGATATTTAATGAGTTTCTTTATTTACTTATTCTTTGTTTATTTGTTTTGAGGAAGTTTCTCACTCTAGTCAAGGCTGATCTGGAAGTCACTCTATAGCCTAGGCTGGCCTTGAACTCATGGCAATTCTCCTACCACTGCCTCCTCAGTGCTGGGATTAAAAACATGCACCATCAAAAAAAAAAAAAAAAGGCTGGGTGTGGTGGTACACGCCTTTAATCCCAGCACTTGGGAGGCAGAGGTAGAAGGATCACCATGAGTTTGAGGCCACCCTGAGACTCCAGGTCAGCCTGGACCAGAGTGAAACCCTACCTCGAAAAAAAAAAAAAAAAACATGCACCATCATTCTTCTTAATGGCTTTGTTTTTTATTAAAGAGAAATATCTTAAAAATGAGTTATGTATTTGGCCTAATTCAATAGCAGTAGGAAAAAAAATTAAGTAAAACAAAAATAAAATCTAGGAATCAGTAATTAATAAAAATAAAATCTTAGTTAGGCTGGGTGGCTCAGACCTTTAGTCCTAGCACTTGGGAGGCTGAGGTAGGAGGATCATTGTAAGTTAAAGGCAAGACTGGAGCTACAGAGTGAGTTCAATGTCAGCCTGAGCCATAATGAGATCCTGCCTCAAAAAGATAAAATCTGGGCTGAAGAGATGGCTTAGCGGTTAAGCGCTTGCCTGTGAAGCCTAAGACCCCAGTTCGAGACTCGATTCCCCAGGACCCATGTTAGCCAGATGCACAAGGGGGTGCACGTGTCTGGAGTTCGTTTGCAGTGGCTGGAAGCCCTGGTGCGACCATTCTCTCTCTCTCTCTGTCTTTGCCTCTTTCTCCCTCTCTCTGTCACTCTCAAATAAATAAATAAAAATAAACCAAAAACTTAAATAAAACTAAAGTAAAATCTTGGGCCAGGCAGAGTGGCACACACCTATAATGCTAGGTTCCAGTGAGTTGAAACAGGAAGATTTAGGTTTGAAGCAAAAAAAAAAATTGGGCTGGGGCTGAAGAGATGGCTTAGTGGGTAAGGTGTTTGCCTGCAAAGCCAAAGGACCCAGGTTCGATTCTCCATAACCTATGTTAGCCAGAGGCACAAGGGGGCGCACATGTCTGGAGTTCCTTTGCAGTGGCTGGAGGCCCTGGCACACCCATTCTCTCTCTCTCTCTCTCTCTCCCTCCCTCCCTCCCTCCCTCCCTCTTTCTCTGTCAAATAAAGAAATAAAATTAGTTTAAAAAACTGGTATTTGCACTTTTAAAAAATGGGCTGGAAAGGTAACTCAGTCAGTAAAATGCTTGTCATGCAAAGATAGTTACCTAAGTTAAATCCCCAAAACACACATTTTTAAAAAGCCAGCTATAGGGCTGGAGAGATGGCTTAGCAGTTAAGGCGCCTGCCTGCAAAGCCTAAAAACCCAGGTTTGATTCTCCAGGTCCCATGTAAGGCAGATGTATATGGTGGCACATGCGTCTGGAATTCATTTGCAGTGGCTAGGGGCTCTGGCGTACTCATTCTCTCTCTTTCTCTCCATCTCTAATAAATAAATAAAAAGCCAGATTTAATAGTACCCACTTATAATCCCAGCACTGGGGAGTTGGAGACAGGCATATTCCTGGAGCTTACTGACCAGCCAGCCTAGCCTAATTGGTGAGCTCCATGCCAATGAGAGACCCTCTTTCAAAAAAGATGAAAAAAAAAAAAAAAAAAGACAGATGGATCCTGAAGAATGACATCCAAGGTTGTCCTCTGGTACATGCACACACACACGAACATGCACAAATATATACACATACACACATATAAATAAGTACATAAAATCTTAAATAAATCAAGCTGGAGAGATGGCTTTGCTGTTAAGGACTTTGCCTGCAAAGTCAAAGGACCCAGGTTCAATTCCCCAGTAGCCACGTAAACCAGATGCACAAGGTGGCACATACATCTGGACTTTGTTCGCAGTGGCTGCAGGCCCTGGTGTGCCCATTCTCTCTCTCTCTCTCTCTCTATCTATCTATCTATCTGCCCCCCTCTCTCTCACTAACTCTCAAGTAAATAAAAATAAAAGATTTTTTAAATCTTAAATAAATGAAATAAATATAACAATATAGTACTTAAATAAAAAAGAGCTGGTCTTTTGAAATGAGTGTCATAGAAAACCCTGTAGCAAGCTAGGTAGAATAGTAAATATAAAAAAGAAACCTAGAAATCAGTAATAGAACAATATAGCCAGGCATGGTGGTATAGGCCTTTAATCCCAGTAACTTGGGAGGCTGAGGTAGGAAGATCATCGTGAATTTGAGGCCAACCTGGAAATACAGAGCTAGTTCCAGGTCTGGGCTAGAATGAGACTCTGCCTCAATAAATAGAATAGATAGATAGATAGATAGATAGATAGATAGATAGATAGATGATAGATAGATAGATAGATAGATAGATAAGAAAATCTCCACATAGTTGAAATACATTTTATCTTAAAATATTTTATTTTTTTCAATTTTTTTGTTTATTTTTATTTATTTATTTGAGAGCGACAGAGAGAAAGAAAGAGACAGATAGGGAGAGGGAGAGAATGGGAATGCCAGGGCTTCTAGCCACTGTAGATGAACTCCAGATGCATTTGCCCCCTTGTGCAGCTGGCTAATGTGGGTCCTGGGGAACAGAGCTTCGAACCGGGGTCCTTAGGCTTCACAGGGAAGTGCTTAACTGCTAAGCCATCTCTCCAGCCCCTGAAAATACATTCTCATAGAATCTATGGATCATAGAAGTCTCAAGGAAAATTTAAAAAGCAATACATGAAAATGAAAACACAACCTAACAATTTGTAGAATGCAAATAAAGCATTACGATGGGAATTTTTAGCACTAAAAATTTATATTAGAAGACTGACCTAAATAATATAAGTTACCACATCAAGAAACAGAAAAGGGGGCTGGACAGATGGCTTAGCAGTTAAGGCATTTGCCTGCAAAGCCAAAGGACCCAGGTTCGGTTCCCTAGGACCCATGTAAGCCAGATGCACAAGGGGGTGCATGCATCTGGAATTTGTTTGCAATGGCTGGAAGCCCTGGTGCACACCCATTCTCTCCCTCTCTCTCTGCCCCCCCCTCTCTCTCTCAAATGAATACATTAAATATTTTAAAAAAATAAAATAGCAAAAAAAAAAGAAAATATAAAAAGGTTAGGAGATGGCTCAGCAGTTAAAGGCACTTGCTTGCAAAGCCTGACAGTCGAAGTTCAAATCCCCAGTACCCACATAAAGCCAGATGCACAAAGGGATGCATGTATCTGAAGTTCATTTACAAAGGCAAAGAAACCCTATTTCGTCCATTCTCATTCTCTCTCCTTTCAAATAAATAAATTATAAATTTTTATGAAACTAGAAAATAAAGAGCAAAGTAAACCCAGAGCAAGCAAAAGAAGTAAAGAAAAAAAAAGAGCAAAAATCAATAAAACTGAAAAGAGAAAATCAACAGAGAATTATCAGGGTATCTAAAAAAGTTATATGCCATGACCAAGTAGAGTTTATTCTAAGTAAGGCTGGTTCAATATTCAAGAACCACTGCCCCCCCCCCACACACACATTAACTGGCTAAAGCAGGAAAACACAAGATCACATATTCATATCAACAAAATTTAACTGCAATTCATGATTTAAAATAAAAATCTTATAGCAAATTAGGAAACTTTCTCAGTTTGACAAAGATCATCTGTTAGGGGCTGGAGAGATGGCTCAGAAGTTACGTGCTTTCTTGCAAAGGCCTGACAGCCTTGATTCAATTCCCCTTTACCCATGAGAAAACAGATGCACAATAAATATAGTGCATACATCTGGAGTTCTTCTGCAGTGGCGAGAAGCCCTGGCACCCCAATACTTACTCACTTTCTATCTTCCCACTTCTCTGTCTCTCTCTTTCAAATAAATAAATAAAAATATTTTTAATTTATTTGAGAGAGAGAGTGAAAATGGGAGACAGAGAGAGGGAAAGAAAGAAACCAAAAGAGTGAGAATAGATGTGCCAGGGCCTCTAGCCACTGTAAATGAATTCCTCATCATGCAAGCATCTTGTGCATCTGGCTTTATGTGGGTACTGGGGATTTGAACCTGGGTCCTTAGGCTTCACAGGCAAGTGCCTTAACCGCTAAGCCATGTATCCAGCCCCAAAAATGATCTGTTAGGGGTAAAACACAGTTAACAGCATACTTAATAATAAGAAGGTGAGGGCTGGAGGGATGGCTTAGCCGTTATGGCGCTTGCCTGTGAAGCCCAGGTTTGATTCTCCAGGTCCCACATAAACCAGATGCATATGGTGACACTTGCGCCTGCAGTTCATTTGCAAGGGCTAGAGGCTCTGGCACACCTATTCTCACTCTCTCTGTCTCTTTCTCTCCCTCTCTCTGTCTCTAATAAATAAATAAATAAAAACCTTTTTTTTTTTTTCCGAGGTAGGGTCTCACTCTGGCCCAGACTGACCTGGAATTCACTATGCAGTCTCAGGGTGGCCTCAAACTCACTGTGATCCTCCTACCTCTGCCTCCATAGTGCTGGGATTAAAGGAGTGTGCCACCAAAAGGTAAATGTTTTTCTCACTAAGACTGGAACAAAACAAGAATGTCTACTCTCATTATTCTTACTCAACATAGTACATTGAGCATCCCTAATTTGAAAATCTGAAATCCAAACGGTCCAAAATTAGAAGAAATTTGAGCACCAACATGATGCCCCCAAGTGGAAATTTTCATCCATAGTACAGTCAAAATATAAGAACATTTAAAATTCTCTGAAATTAACGACAGGCTATTTGTACAATGTGTGTATATGAAACAACCGAATTTTGTGTTTAGACTTGTGTTCCATCTCCCAAATGTCTCACTATATTTATACAGATTACATTCCAGAATCTAAAAATATGCAAAATTGGAAATACTTCTCCATCCCAAGCATTTGAGATAACTAAAAACTCAACCTGTACTATAAGTCCTAGCCAGCATAATACAAAAAGAAGATAGCATGCTTAGACATTACAGAGAAAGAAATAAAACCAGCTCTGCTTCTATATGACATAATTGTGCAGAAAACCCAAAGAATCTATCAAAAATATGTAAAACTCCTAATGAAATTCAACAAACCAGAAGCAGTGGCACATGTCTGTTATACCAGTGCTCAGGAGGTTGAAGCAGTAAAGTCACAAGTTCAAGGACAACCTGGGCTATATGAAAAAGACTGTATCTCAAAAAGATAAATAAATCAACTATAGTATGGAGGTTGTCAATAAAAAAATTTTAAAATTAAATTTGGCAAAATTGCAGGGTATAAGTTCAAAACACAAAGTTAAAACACACACATATATATTTTAAAGATGTAGAAATCAAAACTAAGAAACCACTCCAAAAAGTAAATATTTAGTTATAAATATAATAAAACATGCATAAAAGTATGTGTATGATGAAAATTACAATACAATGTTGAAACACATCAAAGAATGTCTGAAAAAGGGAGACCTATTACATACATGACTAAGAAGACTTCACATCACATAATTAAGATGAAAATTCTTCCTAAACCGGGTGTGGTGGTACACGCCTTTAATCCTAGCACTCAGGAGGCAGAGGTAGGAGGATCACAGTGAGTTTGAGGCCACCCTGATAATACAGAGTGAATTCCAGGTCAGCATGGACTACAGTGAAATCCTACCTCGAAAAACCAAAAAAATTCTGCCTAAATTGACATGCAAACTTACTTACATGCAATGCCTATGAAAATCCCAGCAAGATATTTTATAGATATGCATATGGAAAAGCAAGAGAGCTAGAAGAGTTCAAATGAAGTTGATAAAGAATAGAGTGGAATGAATCACTCTATCCATTTTCAAGACTTAACCCCACAGCTACAGTAATCAAGACAATGTAGAATTGCTGGCAGAAATCAATGGAACATGATACATAGAGATTCCAGGAAGAGCCTCCCCATAGAAGGATGGCTAATTTCTTTTTGATAAAGGTGTAAAACATTTACTGAAGGAAGGATAATCTTTTCAACAAATGATGCCTGAGTAACTGGACTTCCATAAGTGAATAAATGCACCACAACCCAAGTCTCACGTTATGCAAAACAGAACTCACAATGGACCATTAACAGCAAGAGAAATGAACAAATCACCCTCCTAGTGGAGAATCTCTCTCCCTTCTCAGTAATGGAAGAAGCAGACAAAAAAGCTCGAATTTTGCATAACAAAACTGACAACTAAATAATTGCTACTTTCGAATTTTAGACAAAATATTGCTAAAAATTCACTACTGACTAGGCCATAAATGTTCTCATACTTCATGAATAAGCTTCATGTAAACATTTTTCTGACACAAAACTAACATTAAAAATCCATTAAACAGGTAAACTTTGGGGAATTGAAAATGCACATCTAAATAACTCCTGGGGGGAGGGAATAAATTATTAACGCTTTAAAAGCACTGAAAACATAATGCACCAAACCAGTGGGTGTTAATGAAGTTCAAGACCTTAACGGAGACCTTGGAAAATTGAAAAAGCCTGCAATATAATTGGCGAATCGTCCAACTCAAGTTAGACCAGGGATTCCCGCGCTGTGCACCCAGAATCTCGCAGCACTCACCCTCCCTGGCCGCCCATCTCCTCCACAGTCCTCACCTTGGACTTGAATCCGCTTGACAAGTAACGATGGGCGGCGAGCAGCGCAGCCGCTTCCGGTCAGCACCCTAGCGCCGCCCCTTCTTGGGATTTGGAGCTTTACACCAGAGGGGAGGGGAGTGTTGTGTGCATGCGCAAAACCACTTCACACGCCACCCGCCGCCCGAAGTGGACTGGGGAGCTATTGTTGAGTTGGCACTTTGGGACATTCGGTGCCCCTCAGCAGCTTTAGCAGGTGGGGAACATGGTCGCGCCTGGGTCTCTCGCTTCTCCTCGGGGTACACCATATTTGGATGTGGAGATGTCTCCCTGGCCGGGAGCGCGAGTCAGGACGTTTCTCTGGATTGGTTGACTCGAAGGAGGGCTCTTTAGATTTATATGGATCTATGTGATACCTTTAGAGGCGCAAAGGGACTCGTAGACATCCAGGCGCCTGCCTCTGTCTCCTGACAGACGCTACAGGATGGGGAAGTGGGGTGAAATCAGGCTGGAAGATACCACGAGGGGAAAAAAGGGAGAAATCAGGAGGGAGATGGGTCTGAAATCAGTATTAAGATTGTAACCTCTGCTTGTGGGGCTTGGCTGTGAGTTTGATCCCACAGTGTACCTCCTTATCTCCCACTTTGTCTACCCCAACTCAAACACATGTACTCATAACAATTTTAATGTGTCCTTAATCCAATGAGCTTTCAAAAATATTTTTAATAAACTTATTTTGATTTTTCTCAATGTAAAATCTATGACATAGATTCTACATAGTAATGTCCTTCCTTTCCAAATGTAGCTTTAAATACAAGACTCTGATTCTGACCTTCCACCAGTTTGCTGCCCCTTATCACCTCTAATACGGAGTTCTGGAGGTAACCCTGCCTGCCTGGGCAGTGATGTCACTGGGACAAAACTTCAGAAGTTAGTTCTTATATCTCTGCCTCCACGGGGTGCTGTAAAAAGAAGAAGACTGTGCCCTGCTCAAGGCCATTCTGAATCCTCAAGTAAGAAAAGAACTTTGGGCCAGTTAAGGCATTTCCCTGCAAAGCCAAAGGACCCAGGTTCGATCTCCCAAGGACCCAGATAAACCAGATACACAAAGTAGCACATGTGTCTGGAGTTCCTTTGCAGTGGCTAGAGGCCCCCGCATGCCCATTCTCTCCCTCTCTCTCTCAAATAAAATATTTTAAATGCACGGTTATGAAATTTCTTGCCTTTAATCCCAGCACTTGAGAGGAAGTATAAAGGTAGGATTGCCATGAGTTCAAGGCAACCCTGAGACTACATAGTGAATTCCAAGGCAGCCTGGGATAGAGCAAGACCCTAGCTTGAAAAACCAAAAAAAAAAAAAAAAAAAAAAAAAAAAAAAGAAAGAAAGAAAGAAAGAAAGAAGAAAGAAAGAAAGAATACTGCTATAGAAAAGAAAAGCCCTGGGGGCTGGAGAGATGGTTTAGCGATTAAGCGCTTTCCAGTGACGCCTAAAGACCCAGGTTTGAGGCTCGATTCTCCAGGACCCACGTTAGCCAGATGCACATTTGCAGTGGCTGGAAGCCCTGGCGCGCCCATTCTCTCTCTCTCTCTCTATCTGCCTCTTTCTCTCTCTGTTACTCTCAAATAAATAAATAAATAAATAAATAAACAAACAAACAAACAAAAAGAAGAAAAGAAAAGCCCTGGACTGGGGAAATGGCTAAGCGGTTAAAGGTACTTGTTTGCATCTCTTCACAACCACAGTACCTGGATAGTCATCTCCTCCTCACAACCACAGCCACCTGGAAGGATATTTCCTCACAACTACAACTACTGAGACATGCATCTCTGTGGTGGTTTGACTCAAGTGTCCTCCATAAACTTAGGTGTTCTGAATGCTAGATCCCCAGCTGATGGAGATTTGGAAATTCACGCCTCCAGGAGGGAGTGTATTGTTGGGGGCGGGCTTATGGGTGTTATAACCAGTGTTCCCTTGCCAGTGTTTGGCACACTCTCTTACTGTTGTCTACCTTACATTGGCCAGGGAGTGATGTTCACCCTCTGCTCATGCCATCGGTTTCCACTGCCATCCTAGAGATTCTCCTCAAGCCTGGAAGCCAAAATAAACCCTTTTTTTGTTGTTTATTTATTTATTTGAGAGCGACAGAGAGAAGGAGGCAGAGAGAGAGAGAGAGAGAGAGAGAGAGAGAGAGAGAGAGAGAATGGGCGCGCCAGAGCTTCCAGCCTCTGCAAACGAACTCCAGATGCGTACGCCCCCTTGTGCATCTGGCTAACGTGGGTCCTGGGGAATTGAGCCTCGAACCGGGGTCCTTAGGCTTCACAGGCAAGCGCTTAACCGCTAAGCCATCTCTCCAGCCCAAAATAAACCCTTTTTACCAAACAAAAAATAAAGGTCCTTGCTTGCAAATCCTGTTGGCCCAGGTTCAATTCCCCACTACCCATGTAAAGCCAGATGCACAAAGTGGCACAGGTATCTGGAGTTTGTTTGCAGTGGCAAGAGGCCCCAGTGCACCATTCTTCTCTTGTCTCTCTCTCCCTCTCTTGCAAGTAAATAAAAATACTTATATTTTAAGCCTGGCTTGAAATAGCAGCCACTCAAAATAGAGTTCTTTGTGGCATTACAGCGGCAGCAAGTCTTTAGGCAAAATGTTTTCTGTTAATTTTGCATCTGGCTTGATTTGGGTCTATTCTCACATCCTGAGGAGTTGTAGGACAAAGTTTTATAACCTGAATTCACTTTTTCCTTCTTAGCAGGGAGGGCTCTCTGATTTTCTCATATTGTCTTTCTGCCTCCGAATTCCTGGTCTGGATAAGTGTTTGTTGAATGAATTAGTGAAAGAAGAAATGGAATCAGTATAAGCACATTTGGCATGGCTGCATAGTACTCCTTTTTTTGACACTGGGGATTGAACCATGGTCTAGCATATACTAGGCAAGCTCTCTATCACTGAGCTACATCCTCACTCTGGCATGAGTATACTTCTAATAACAGTGTGAGGATTTATTGGTAATGTTGTTACTGTGATTATTTTAGGACAAGTAGGTGTTTCTGTTCCTTTTTGGAGGAAGGAAGAGTAGAATCAATGAACAGATGAAGAAATTTTCAGAGTCATCAGGAAAATACATCAACACATGATGACATGATGATTTACACCCTTTTCAAAGTTGTAGAAGTCTGACAAGACTAAGAGTTGGAGAATTTGTGGACCTACCAGGGTCTTCTGTGCTGTTGAAGGACAATCACATTAGAAAATAGTTTGAGCTAGGCGTGGTGGCACATGCCTTTAATTCCAGCACTTGGGAGGCAGAGGTAGGAGGATTGCTGTGAGTTCGAGGCCACCCTGAAACTATATAGTGAATTCCAGGTTAGCCTGAGCTAGAGTGAGACCCTACCTTGAAAAAAACAAAAAAACAAAAACAAAAAAAGAGTTTGGTCATATCTCTTACAGTGAATATTCACACTAATCACAATCTAGCATGTCCAGCCTTTAGGAATATACCTAAGAAAAACAATTGTGCAAGAAACCTAGGGTGGCTGTTCAAAATAGCCAAACCTGGAAACAAGAGCCAGGTATGGTGGTGGTTCATGTTTGTGGTCCCAGCACTCACAGTACACAGATAGGAGGATTGTGGATTCAAGGCCAGCCTAAGCTACATAGTAAGACTCTAAAAAAAAAAACAAATGCCTTAACTGCTAAACCATCTCTGCAGCCCTAACATATTTTTATTTACTTATTTATTTATTTATTTTAAATATATTTTATTTATTTATTTGAGAGAAAGAGGCAGAGAGAGAGAGAGAATGGATGCACCAGGGCTTCCAGCCACTGCAAACGAACTCCAGATGTATGCACCCCCTTGCGCATCTGGCTTACGTGGGTCCTGGAGAGACAAATGCCTTAACCACTAAGCCAACTCTCCAGCGCCTATTTTTTTTAATTTAAAAGGAGAGGTGAGAGAGAGGGAGGTAGGGAGGGAGAGAAGAGACATACCAGGATCTCTATCTGATAATACAAGCATCTTCTCAGTATTCCTTGACGTAGTTTCCTTAGCTGTTGATACTTCCACGTAAAGTTTGAAAGTGAAAACAGCGCACGCCTTTAATCCCAGCACTCGGGAGGCAGAGGTAGAGTTTCGCCATGGGTTCAAGGCCACCCTGAGACGACAGAGTTAATTCCAGGTCAGCCTGGACCAGAGTGAGACCCTACCTCGGAAAAGAAAAAAAAAACTATGAAAGTGTTTTATCAAGTTGGGAAATAAATTATACTTGTACATTCTTTCCTTAAGTAGGATTAACATGCTTCACTGGTGTTTTTATTTTACTGTATTTCCTATCCTCTGTGTGTGTGTATACATATAAATATAGACATACATATACACATATGCACATACATATATGTACCCACGTACATACATCTCTGTAAAGTTTGATTTTTAATTATATTTATTTATTTTACAGAAAGAAAGAGAAAGAGACAGAGAGAAAATAGGCATGCCAGGGCCTGTAGCCACTGCAAACAAACTCCAGATGCATGCATCACCTTGAGCATCTGGCTTACATTGGTACTGGGGAATTGAACCTGGGTCCCCTTAGGCTTCACAGACAAGTGCCTTAACAGCCGAGCCATCTCTCCAGCCCCTGAAGTTTCATAATATATTTTAGAATAATTTTCATTTTCTTAAGTCCAACATCTTTCTTGTTATATTGATTGTTAGGTATTTTGTGTTTGTTGCTGTTGTTGGAAATCTTTTCCCTGGGGTGATGCAAACACACATCTTCTCCCCAAATATGGCGTAGATGACAGACCAAAGGACGATTACACCAAAACTAGTTTGGTGAACCAATTAATTTAGTGGGGTTACTTTCAGAGCTGGGTAAGGGGTTGCTTACAGGCAGGAGCACTAAATGACTGAAATGCAGCCACACCATAAGTCTCATCCCATCCTGGATGACAATCTCCCCATAGATGCTTTGTCTCAAAGGCAACTGCATCACCAGAAAGCCCATCTCAGCCTAGGTGACCAGTTTTGGAAGCTCCATCTCTGGAGCACACCACGCCCCATTTGCAGGCAGTTGGAGAGTGGAGCACACTGCACCCTTGCAGGCAGCTATATAACATAGGGGAGTCTCTCATCCCCAAGCAGTTGTTTCCCCTTTATATAGCCATAGGGCAGGGACTTTCCCAGACTCCTGGACTTCCTGGAGTCTCTGGAACTCCCTTCCTGACACCACCCAGAAATGATATTTCCCCTTCTAGCTAACAAGCTTGGGAGTGGTCTCCCAGACTTACTTCCTAAATCCCAAGGGCCTCCTTTCTCCCTTCAATTAGGAGGAATCTGCTACACAATAGTTGCCATTATTGGAAATGGGATAGTTTCTTCCCTTTCCATCTACTTGAATCTGGTGTGTGTGTGTGTGTGTGTGTGTGTGTGTGTGTGTGTGTGTATGTATAATTTTTTTTCGAGGTAGGGTCTCACTGTAGCCCAGGCTGACCTGGAATTCACTCTGTCGTCTCAGGGTGGCCTTGAACTCAGAGCAATCCTCCTACCTCTGCCTCCCGAGTGCTGGGATTAAAGGCATGCGCCACCACACCCGGCTCTCTGGTATATTTTCTTGTATCCCACCAACTTATTCAAATTCCCAGTGCTGTTTTTCTAGATACACAGTGAAACACCTATAAATAAAAATTATTTTCTCAATAGTTAATATGCTTATTTTATCTTTATATTTTATTGAATGAGGTAAGCCTTTCAAAACACTATTGCTTCTGGGCATAGTGGCACACACCTTTAATTCCAGCACTCAGGAGGCTGAGGTACGAGGATTACCATGAGTTCAAGGCCAGCCTGGACTACAGAGTGAGTTCTAGGTCAGTTTGGGCTAGAGAGATCCTACCTCAAAAGAAAAAAAAATCTATTGTAGAGTGGAGAATGGTGGTGCACACCTTTAATCCCATCACTTGGAAGGCTGAGGTAGGAAGATAACTGTGAGGTGACTAAAGGCCAGCCTGGGGCTACAGAGTGAGTTACAGGTCAGCCTGGGCTAGAGTGCCTCAGTTAGTAAAGTGCTTGCTGTACAAGCCTAAGGGCTTGAGTTCAAATCTCCAGCACCCATGTAAAAGGTGGGCATGGTGGCACATGTCTGTAATCCTGGCACCAGACAGGTGGAGGCAGGATCCCTGGGGTTTGCAGCCTAGCTAATCTAGCTCAGTTAGTGAGCTTCATGTTCTGTGAGAGACCCTGTCTCAAAAATATTGCCAGGTGTGGTGACGCACGCCTTTAATCCCAGCACTCTGGGAGGCACAGGTAGGAGGATCACTGTGAGTTCCAGGCCACTCTGAGACTACATAGTGAATTCCAGGTCAGCCTGGGCTACAGCGAGACCCTACCTCGAAAAACCAAAATAAATAAATAAATAAAGTGGAGAATTATTGAGGAAGACATCTGATATCAGCGTCTGGCCTCTGTAAGCATGCACACATGTGTGCACATGCACCACCATATGTGCACCCTAAGCACATGCACACCAAAAAAATCAAAATTTTTGATTCTCTATATAAAATGTTCATAGAGTTACTATCCAGAATATACAATGAATTAAAAAAAAAACACTATTGAGGTATAGTAATGCATGTGTGTAACCTCAGCACTTCAGAAGCTGAGGCAGAACAATCAAAAATTTAACAGCAGACTAAGGCTACTCAGCAAGTACCACGCCAGCCTGAGCTACATAGACAGAACTTGTCTCAAAAAAAGGGGGGGATGGAGAGATGGCTTAGAGGTTCAGGCACTTGCCTACAAAGCTAAAGGACCCAGGTTTAATTCCCCAGGACCCACGTAAGCCAAATGCACGAGGGGGCACACGCATCTGGAGTTCGTTTGCAGTGGTTGGAGGCCCTGGCACACCCATTCTCTCTCTCTCTCTCCCTACCTATTTCTATGTCAAATAAATAAATAAAAATAAAAGTACATATTTTTTTAAAAAAGGAACAAAAGGCTGGGGGTATGGCTCAGTGAGTAAGAGCACTTGCTGCAGGAGCATGAAAGTCTGAGAGGGATGATTTGCCCGAGTTCAATTTGCCAGCACCCACACAAGCAGCTAGCTGGGTGTGGCCATGTGTATCTGTACAGTCAGTCCTGCGGGGAGCAGATTCTGACTGAAAACAAAGAAAACTTGGCAGCTCCAGATTCAGTGAGATACAAGTCTTAAGTAAACACGTGGATGAGATGAGTGATACAGAGGAGAACCACCCAACATTCACCTCTGGCTCTGTGTGCACATACATGGGGTACATGTGCACCCCCCCCCACACACACATTCAAAAAGCGATGAGATGTGTGAAGGTTTATATTGTCAACTTGACAGAACCTAGAATCGCAGGTGAGGGATTATGTAGATCAGGTTAAACTTTTTGCACCTCTGTAAGGGCTTATCTTTTTATTTACCTTTAATTTTATTTTACTATTCTCGAAAAATATGTTTATTTATTTGCAAGCAGAGAGAGAGAATGGGCACACCAGGGCCTCCAGCCACTGCAAACGCGCTCCAGACGCATGTGCCACTTTGTGCATGTGGCTTACATGGGTCCTGGGGAATCAAACCACTGAACCATCTCTCCAGCCCTAGAGCTGACCTTGATTAGGTTAATTCCAGTGGAAAGCCATTAACTGTGAGCAGTCCATTCCGTGGGCTGGGGTCCTGAGCGAGCTGGCTGGCCAGCATTAGTTAGCCCTCTGCTCTGCTTCCTCACTATTGGACTGATTATGACCATCTCTTGCCACCATGGAATACCTCATGGACTGTAACCTACAACTGTCAGCTGAAATAAACCTTTTCTCACCTAAACTGATTTTCTTCTCAGTTATTTTGTCCCAGCAACGAGAAGTAATTGATACAAGATGCCATCTCATCCCAGTTAGAATTGCTATTACAGGTGCTGGAGAGATTTCTCAGTGGTTAAGGTGCTCGCCTGTAAAGTTTAACGACTTAACGACTCAGGTTCATTCCCCAGGACCCACGTAAAGCCAGATGCACAAAGTGGTGCAGGCGTCTGGAGTTTGTTTGCAGTGGCTAGTGGCCCTGGTGTGCCCATTTTCCCTCCCCGCCTCCCATCGGCTGCAAAGAAAAGCTTGCTTAGATTAGGTTTTGAGCATTTGAAGAAAAACCTCACAAAACACGGAAAATAAATTCAGCCACGCGAGTGGATGAATATGAATCCATAGAAAGCTTCCACGTTTCAATAAAAACATAAGAACTATTCCTAACTACAAGCTAACGGACCTTCAGCAGGGGACTTTAGCGACGACCAGTTGCCTCTTAAGTGAGGTGATAAGACACTACGCTTGGCCACTCTCTACTTGATCCCCAGTCATCAAGGAAGAATTTGAAGAAATTTTTCTCCGTTGAAGAGTTTTTAAATGTTCATGCTGATGCACTTTTACGGGGAATGAAACCTAAACCTTTTGTGGGGGAAAGGGGAGAATCAACATTCAAACTGCCAGAACACACAGGATGTACTGTCTTCTATATATACTCGAATCATAATCAATTCTCGCTGGGCCGTTCCCAGCCTTTTAAACTGTTAAACCTCCGCTCCCCGTCTCCACCTCCATTGGAGCGTACAACCTCGCCAAGAACCCGCCAAATGTTACCAAACTTCACCCCACCCGGAACGCACGCCCCTCCCGCCCAGGCTCCACGCGCCACTTCCGCTGTCCCTCATTGGTCGGCTGACTTCCGGGCTGTCTCTGCTCCCACGCTGCGTGGCCTTCCGCGCTCCCCGCGGCTTCCGTAAAGCCCCGCGCCTAGGGCCCACCCCTCCCCGCCTGACTGGGCTAGACCGGCGTGCTTGCTCCTACGTCATTCACCCGCGCCACCCGGAAGCTGCGGTTTATACCAATCGTCCTTATTGCCGGCGGCCCTAAGGTAAGGCCCGCATTTGGGGGACCGTGGGTGAACAAGTGGTTGGGCAAAAGGTGCAACACTCCAGCATGAGCTGAACGGACCAATGCCCTACGTTGAGAGGTTGGGAATAACTATAGAAGGCCAAATTGGTGGTCAACATGCTTTCCCCCCCCTCCTCGCTCCCCAGGAACCCATCATGGCGACGCCCCCTAAACGGCGGGCTTTGGAGGCCCCGGCGGAGAAAGTACTGCGCTATGAGGCCTTTATCAGTGACGTACTGCATCGGGACTTGCGGTGAGTGACTACGTGGGAGGCGGGGCGTTTGGAACATTCCACGTGGTGGGTAGGGCGTTCAGAATCTTGGCCAGCCTTTGGATTGGCGGGCCCAAAGAACAGAAGGGGGTGCAATTTGGCTAGGATGTGGCTTTCCTAGTCAAGCCTCCAACAGTATGTTAGGTTAAAGCTGTCGTTCAAGAGCTCGAGTGTTTGCGTTCGAATCCTGGCTGGACTGCTTAACCAGCACGTGGGAATTCTCATACCTCTGTGCCTTACAAACTTTCCTCATGTGAAACAGAAAGGTTTATGGAACCCTCCTTAAGTGGTGGTTTTAAGTCTGTAATGTGTTTAATCTTTATAAAGAATTTAGCACGAAGCTGGCTGGGGTGGCACAATCTAAGAGGCAAAGGCGGGAGGTTAGTTGCAAGCCAGCCTTGGCTTTATTAGGAGTTCCAGGCCAGTTGGGGTCACAGATTGAGGCATTGACTTGGGGTGGTGGAGGATTAGCATGAAGCCGGACTTGGTTAGTAGCCCATAGTCCCGGCCACTGGGGAGGCTGAGGCAGGAAGATCCCTGGAGCCCAGGTGATTTAGAATAGCCTTGGCAATAGATGTAAACACCACCTCAAAAAGAAGACAAAGGAAAGAGGGGAGCAGAAGGGAGGGGGGGAGAGAGAGAAAAAAACAAGAGAAATGAGCCATCCAGCACTCGGCATGGTGGTACAGGCCTGTAACCCAGCACTCGTGAGGCAGAGATGGAAGAATCACAATTTCAAGGTTATCCTTGGCTATGTAGTGAGTTCAAGGTCAGCCTGAGCTTCAGTACACCATGTCTTTAAGGAAAAAAAAAAAAAACAAAAGGCTAAAAGAAAATACAAAAGACAACTCAGCTGGGAGCTCTAGCACACATTTGTAGACCCAGATACTCAGGAGAGTAAGGTGGGAAAATTGACTTCATGAGTTCAAGACCAGCCATAGATTTTATTTTTCTTTCTGTGTGTGTGTGCGGGTATGTGTTTGTTTTGTGAGGTAGCGTCTTGCTCTATCCCAGGCTCGCCTGGAATTCACTATGTAGTTTCAGGGTGGCCTTGAACTCAAGGCAATCCTTCCTCTGCCTCCGTAGTGCTGGGATTAAAGATGTCCAACACCACACCTGGTAATTTTTTCAAGAGGAATTTGAGGCTGCACATGGTGGCCCACACCTTTAATACCAGCACTTGGGAGCCTAGGGTAGGATCTTCATGAGTTCAAGGCCAGTTTAAACTATACATTAAGTTCTAGTTTAGCTTGGGCTAGAGTAAAACCATGCCCTAAAAGGGGGCGTTCCCATTTACAGGAACCCCACTCTTGCCTCCTTGTGCAGGAGCTCTGTATTCTCTTAAGCTCTAAAAGACCCCAATCTGAGCTGGGGAGATTGCTCAGTGGTTAAAGGTGTTTAATTGTGCAAAGACTGCCAGTCAGGGTTCGATATCCCAGTACCTACATAAAGCCAGATGCACAAACTGGTATCTGGACTTCATTTGCAGTGGCAAGAGGCTCTGATGTGCCCATTCTCTCATTTTCTTCCCCCCACTCCATCTCTATCTCTTACACTTTCTCTGCTTGCAAATAATTTTTTTTAATTTTATTTTTTATTGACAACTTCCATAATTGTAAACAATATCCCATGGTAATTGCCTCCCTCCCCCATTTTCCCCTTTGAAACTCCACTCTCCATCATATCCCCTGCCCCTCTCAATCAGTCTCTCTTTTATTTTGATGTCATGATTTTTTCTTCCTATTATGATGGTCTTGTGTACATAGTGTCAGGCACTGTGAGGACATGGATATCCAGGCCATTTTTCTTATTAATTAGCTTTGTACTCAGCGAATGCAGTCAATTTGGTACCATTATTAGGCTCATCCATTACCTACCCCCTCCCCTTGGCCCCTCCTTGTTGAGGTATATGGGTCATGCATTCTGGAGTCAGCCCACAGTTATGGGTAGGATAAATGTCTGCATATCATGACCCAACATGTGACTCTGACATTCTTTCCACCCCCTCTTCCGCAAAATTTCCCTGAGCCATGTTGGGTTCATTTTTGGTCTGCTTCAGTGATGAGGTGTTGGGCCCTCTGGGTCTCTGATTTGGTAGGAGTTGATTTTTCTCTGTGTTGATCTCCTTCACCCTTGTGCTGGTACCCAGTGCACCTAGAAAACAGCACCCTTGCTTATTTCGCCAATTGTTCTTAGCTTCAGCTGGGGCCCTTTTGAGGTATGATGGGGTGGCTCTCTCCTTAGGATCTACAGCTAACTTTCTTTCCAGGCCATTTTGTGTCTGGAGGACCACGTTGTAAGGAGTCCTACCCTTCCTTTGGATCTTACATTCTTTCTGCCACCTCTTCCGCAATGGACCCTGAGCCTTGGAAGGTGTGATAGAGATATTTTAGCACTCCTCTGTCGCTTCTTCTCAGCACTATGGTGCCTTCTGAGTCATCCCAAGGTCACTGCCTTCTGAAAAGAGAAGCTTCTCTAACCAAAAGTGAGAGTAGCGCCAGGCGTGCTGGTGCATGCCTTTAATCCCAGCACTCAGGAGGCAGAGGCGAGAGGATCACTGTGAGTTCAAGGCCATCCTGAGACTACATAGTGAATTCCAGGTCTGCCTGAGCTAGAGTAAGACCCTACCTCGAAAAAAAAAAAAAAGGTGAGAGTAGCATTAATATATGGGTATGAACATTAAGTGCTTACTGGGTAGTTTGGTGAGCATAGTATATACATTTAGCCAGACACCAGGAGATGTTACACCCCTAGGGCTCATGACTACCCTGTTGTAGGTTTTCAGTATCAGGGATATATTCCCTCCCATGGAGTGGGCCTCCAGTCCAATTAGAGAACAGTTGGTTTTCCCCATAACAGACATGCCACTATTGCACCTGTTTGGCTCATTTGGCCTGGCTAGACAAATTTAAGGCTTGCACTGTCCACTGTTGAGTATCTTCACTGGTGATTTATCTCTCTCCCATTGAACTGCATGCAGCATGGCTTTTTCCAGCTTTCTGTCAGCTGGTCTACCTAGAACAGGTTTTCAGCTCAGCTCCAGCAGGATTTCTCAGTGACCTTGCAGCCCAAGTATGTGGAGTCTTCAGCAATAGGGTCTTACCATCTATTCCTGGTGGGAAACCAAGAGCGTTGGCAATGGCCTGTAATGTTTTGGGGGCATCAGGGACCTCCCTGGCCAAAAACTCACTGGAAAGCATCCCATCCCTGGCACTGAAAATTTTCTAGTAACAATCTGTGGCTTCTGAGTGTTCCATTGTACAAAAAAAGTAGGTTTCCATATGATTTATTTATATCCTCTTAGATTTTGATTAGCCCTCTCTCCACTTTCCTTTTCTCATTCTCTTCCCCTGACCTCACTTAGGCCTTTTCACCCCCGTTAATCTGTTCTTCTACTTACATATATACAATACCATCCTATTAAGTCACCCCTCCCCTTTCTATTCTCTTCATATGTCCTTTCTAGCTTACTGGCCTCTGCTACTGAGTTTTATTCCTACTCACATAGAAGTCCAATCATTTGTAGCTAGGATCCACATATGAGAGAGAACATGTGACATTTGGCTTTCTGGGCCTGGGTTTAAATAAAATATTTAAAAAGTAACTTTCTTGGGCTGGAGGGATGGCTTAGCAGTTAAGGTGTTTGCCTGCAAAGCCAAAGGACCCACATTCGATTCCCCAGGACCTGCATTAGTCAGATGCACAAGGTGGTGCACGCATCTGGAGTTTGTTTGCAGTGACTGGAGGCCCTGGTGTGCCCATTCTCTCTCTCTCTCTCTCTCTCTCTCTCTCTCTCTCTCTCCCTCCCTCCCTCTTTCTCTGTCAAATAAATAAATAAAAATAAAATATTTAAAAAGTAACTTTCTTGGATCAAGGAATTTAGCTCACGTGTCTGAAACACACTAGAGACTCAATGACTGATTATTACTTACCGACATTATTAATCTGAACAGGAAGTTAGGTGTTCAGAACCAAAGCTTGTGTGTGCATACTAAAAGGGATGGAGGATATTTTTAGGCTGAGGGTGGGATATTTTGAGTACCATGCAGCATTGGGAGTAGAATGTGATATAATAATGGTAATGAGTAATAGGTAGCAAGTATATAATGCTTACCATTTGCCTGGTAGTCGAAGCATTTTGCAATAAACTCTCATTTAATCCTAATGACTTCTATGGAATAATACTGCCATCTATCTTATAAACAGGAAGGAAATCCCTAACAGGTATCTTACTTGCCAAAGTCACATATTAAGAAATACAGCTTAGCCAGGCATGGTGGCTCACGCCTTTAATCCCAGCACTCAGGAGGCAGAGGTAGGAGGATCGCCAAGAGTTCGAGGCAACCCTAAGACTACATAGTGAATTCCAAGTCAGCCTGGGCTAGAGTGCAGCCCTACTTTGAAAAACAAAGAAAGAAAGAAAGAGAGAGAGAGAGAGAGGAAGAAAGAAAGAAAGAAAAGAAAAGAAAAGAGAAATAGAGATTAGAATCAAATGCATACAGTCTAACCCAAAGTCCAGAATTTTAATGTGTGCACTAAAATGCGTGTGTGATATCTGTATGCTGTGTGTTTTCCTTTTCCTTTTTTGCTTCTGTGTGTAGTGTGATGGGTGTCGTGTGCTGTGATGGGTGTGGTGTGTGTATGGTATATGCACATGTATATGCCCTTGCAATACACCATGCCCTTGCCTGTGGTGGAGGTGGGGGCGGGAGTGCCACCACACCTAGCTTAAAATAATTCTTAGGACACAGTGTGAGGTATCCCAGGAGGAATTGTTCACCATTGTATTTTCATCTAATCAGAAAGGTGCTGGACCATCGTGACAAGGTATATGAGCAGCTGGCCACATACCTCCAACTGAGAAATGTCATTGAGCGACTCCAGGTAAAGACTTGTATGTAAGTCAGGTGTCAGTTGTAGGTGGGCACGTGCATATATGTGTGGGTAAAAGAGGGAGATTGGAAGAGAGGCCCCAAACCAAAACCTGTCACCTGTCCTAAAAGTTGACCACTGACCCCTACCTCTTTTTCCCTGGCCCCACAGGAAGCTAAGCACACGGAGTTATATATGCAGGTGGATTTGGGCTGTAACTTCTTCGTTGACACAGTGGTGTGAGTGTCTACCCATCCCTTTGAAGCCACAAGGGTCAGATTCCCTCTTCATGGAACAAATATATATTAGTCTATTTTTAATATACTAGACTCTGCTGGCTTTAAGCTAGATATAAGCAAGATGCTGAGGATGTGACTGAATAAAATAGGGCAAAATCTTTGCCTTTCCAGAGTCTCAGTTTGGGGAAGGGGAGGGAGTAAGAAACTTCATAAACATACAGTATACTAAACAATAATAAGGACTTCTCCCACCACTTCTGACCTTTCTTTCCTCAGCCCAGATTCTTCACGCATCTATGTGGCCCTGGGATACGGTTTTTTCCTGGAGTTGACACTGGAAGAAGCTCTCAAGTTCATTGATCGTAAGAGTTCTCTCCTTACAGAGTAAGTAGACTTATTCCATGAGAATAGTCTCTGAAAAATAGCAACTTTGATTGTGTATGCAGATCATTGGTGGAGTACTTGCCTAGAAACTGTGAAACCCTGGATTCTATCCCCAGCACATTCTCCCAACAATATATAAAAGCCAGGTGTAGTGGTACATGCCTATAATTCCAAAATTTGAGAGGTTGAGGTCAACCTGGGCTACAAAAAAGACCCTGTTTCAAAAAACAGAATGAACAAATACCAGTTTGAAGAAAAGCAGGGCTAGGGAAATGGCTCAGTAGTTAAAGGCATTTGCTTGCAAAGCCTGCCAACCCCCAGTACCCACATAAAGCCAGGTGTGCAAACTGGTGGTGCATTTGGAGTTCGTTTGCAGTGGCATGCAGAAATGGCATGCTCATATTTCTTTCTCTCTCTCTCAGGTAAATTAATTAAAGATATTTAGGAAAATAAGAAAAATAAAAGTATATAAATTGGAGCTGGAGAGATGGCTTAGTGGTTAAGGCACCTGCCTTCAAAGCCTGATGATCCAGGTTTGATTCCCTAGTACCCACATAAGCCAGAAACACAAGGTGGTGCATGCATCTAGAGTTTGTTTGTAATGGCTAGAGGCCCAGGTGCTCCCATTCTGTCTGTCTCTTTCTCTCAAATAAGTAAATTAATTAATTTAAAAAAATACATCATTAAGCCAGGCATGGTGGTGCACGCCTTTAATCCCAGCACTTGGGAGCCAGAGGTAGGAGGATTGCCATGAGTTCGAGGCCACACCGAGACTACATAGTGAATTCTAGGTCAGCCTGGGCTAGAGCAAAACCCTACCTCGAAAAACCAAAAAAAAAAAAAAAAAAAATCATTAAATTAAAACCACATTTCTCTCCCTCCCCTTCTCTCTCCCTCTCTCTCTCTCTCTCTCTCTCTCTCTCTCTCTCTCTCTCTCATTTTTCCTTTGGTTTTTTGACCTGGAATTCCCTATGTAGTCTCAGGCTTGCCTCACTCACAGCAATCCTCCTACCTCTGTCTCCTGACTGCTGAGATTAAAGGCATGCACCACCACACCTGGAAAAACCAGTTCTTTTTTAAATATTTATTTATTTGGAGAGAGAAGGAGAAAATGGGCATGCTTGGTGGGTCTCCTGCCACTGCAAATAAACTTGACATATATATGTTACTTTGTATATCTGGCTTTATGTAGGTACTGGAGAATCAAACATCAGTGTTTGTAGGCAAGTGCCTTTAACCAGTGAGCCATCTCTCCAGCCCCAAAATACCAGTTATTTAATCCTCTTCTCTTTGGCTGCTTGGGATGTTACTTAAGGAACCATACCCCTTCCTTATCAGGAATGGGGCTGAGGAAAGTAAGGATGCAAAACCCAACCCAGATGAAGCACCTACTAATCACCCATGTTTTATTTATTCACACAATCAGTTATTGAGAATCTTGTGTGTGCCGGGCTGTATGCTTGGTGGTGGAGATGCAGCAGTAAACATGACAGAAGAGTCTTAGAAGGCTTGCATTCCAGGGGGCCTGTGCTGTTATACACACATACAACTGTGACCAGATCCATGAAGTTTCAGCTCCAGTTTTCCTATTCATTCACTGGACTCTCCACACTGCTCTTCACATGCTACTTTAAACATTTCAAGAATGACCTGGAATTCACTATGTATTCTCAGTTTGGAATAGAACTTACAGTGATCCTCCTACTTCAGCCTCCCTAGTGTTGGGATTAAAGGTGTGCACCACCATGCCTGGCTTCTTTTCTTTTCTTTTCTTTTTAAGGTAGGGTCTCACTCTAGCCCAGGCTGACCTGGAATTCACTATATAGTCTCAGGCTGGCCTCAAACTCACAGCAACAATCCTCTTACCTCAGCCTCCTGAGTGTGAGACTTAAAGGCATATGTCACCATGCCCAGCTATTTTTCTCCTTATTTTTATTTTGTTGGTACTGGGAATTGAACTAGGACCTAGCACATACCAACCATTAGTTCTATCACCAAACTGTAGTCCTAGGCTTCCTTTCAAGTGGACTCATAGGTTTTCACTAAGATTGTGCTATTAATTAATTTTGTTCTCTTTTTTGTCTTCAGATTATCCCTTGGGAAATGATCAGGTTAATTCCTCTGTTCTTTGAACAACATACCAGCTATTCCTGAAAGTATTCTTACTCTCCAGCAATAATAGCATGATTCAGTTCCTATCCCTAAACACAGACTCAGCTGTCTTTGAGGATGTCAGGTTCCTCTGAGCAGAGTACTCTTTCACTTCATACATTCAGCTCCATTGGGTGTCTTCTCTGTGCCACACATTGTTCTGGTTTTTAGATATACAGCAGGGGACAGAATAGACCAAAATTTCTTTCTCACACAGGTGACATTCTAGTCAGGCAGTTTAACTGACACAACACAACATGTGCACCTAACCAAACAGTAGTAGCTTCCCCCTCTCAGGGCCTATGATCTCCCCAACCATGGGCGTTTGGCCAGGTGTACAGTACCAGGCATGAATTCAAAACCAGTCAGAAAGTTGGTTATGCCCATAGCAGTCATGCCAGTATTGATTGCACCAGTGGATTCCTCTTACTTTGCAGTAGCAGTCATGTACGACTCAATAATCTTTTTTTGTTTGTTTGTTTTTGTTTTTCGAGGTAGGGTCTCACTCTAGCCCAGGCTGACCTGGAATTCACTGTGTAGTCTCAGGGTGGCCTCAAATTCACAGTGATCCTCCTACCTCTGCCTCCCGAGTGCTGGGATTAAAGGTGTGGGTCACCACACCCAGCTCTCAATAATCTTTAAATCAGTAAATTCCTAGTGGTGGCCAGCCATCTCTAAATAGGAGCAAACCAGGTGGAAGGTATCCAGAATACAAGCAGTTCTTAAAGTGATGTGGAAGAGGCATTCTCATAATCATAAGTGGCACCCAGTTTGCCCTTTCTTGTTTCTTTTTTCCAGGCTCAGTGACAGTCTCACCAAGGACTCCCTGAATATCAAGGCTCATATCCACATGTTGTTAGAGGTGAGAGCAGCACATTCCTCTTTACCCTTCAGATGTGTGTGGTTGGGTGGTAACTTGAGGTTTTGAAAAAGCCAGAGAAGAGAAGGACCAATTTTCCTTCTACACTGAAGCTAAGGGAGAGGAAGACAAAGCAGGCCAGGGGCAGGGCCTGGACCCAACCTCTGCTTACTCTCTTCTGTCCTCTTTTGCAGGCACTTAGAGAACTGCAAGGCCTGCAGAATTTCCCAGAGCCATCTCACCATTGACTTTGTCCCATCCTCTGATATTAAAAACCTGAATGCCTTGGAGTCACGTGGCCCTTCTTTTTCTCCTAGTCCCTGCTGGTTGCCAAGGTGTTCTGCTTCTAGAGACCAAAGTTCTGGGTGATCCAAAAACCATTTTCTGTATAGAACTTAAAGCATACTTGAAGTCCTTCCTCCAGTTTGTAGTGTGGCAGTATTTGCCACTTCTTGCAGTCAAATGCACATTGCTGGCAGAAAACACCCGACCAAGAGCAGCTTGTGGAAGGAAAGGGTTTATTTTGGCTTGCGGACTCAAGGGGAAGCTCCATGATGGCAGTGGGAAACGATGGCATGAGCAGAGGGTGGACATCACCTCCTGGCCAACATCAGGTGGACAACAGTAGCAGAAGAGTGTGCCAAACACTGGCAAGAGGAAGCTGGCTATAATACCCATAAGTCCACCCCCAACATTATATCACCTCCAGGAAGCTCCAGTATCCAAATTGCCCCCAGCTGGGGACCTAAGCAGAACACATAACTGGGACACCTGAATCAAACCACCACATTCTACTCCTGGCCCTCATAAACTGATAACCATCCATAATGTAAAATGCAATGCATTCAGTCCAACTTTAAAAGTCCCTGTAGTTTCAGGCTGGAGTGATGGCTTAGCAGTTAAGGCACTTGCCTGTAAAGCCAAAGGACCCAGATTCCGTTCCTCAGGACACATGTAAAGCCAGATGCACAAGGTGGCACATGCATCTGGAGCTTGTCTGCAGCAACTAGAGGCCCTAGTGCACCCATTCTCGTTTTCATATAAATAAAAAAGTCCCTGTATTCCCCCCCCCCCTCAGGCTGACCTGGAATTCACTATGTAGTCTCACGGTGGCCTTGAGCTCACAGCAATCCTCTGCCTCCCTCTTCCTCCCGAGTGCTGTAATTAAAGGCATGCACCACCATGCCCAGCTGTCCCTGTCATTTCTATCAGTCCCAATGATGTTCAAACATCCCCATACTCCAAGTTAAAAACTGAGCCATAATACCAACAATAATAATAATAATAGTAATAGTGACACAGAGTAAACATTCAAACTGCAAAAAAATGGCATTGGTCATAGCAAAGAACTGTCCAATATAAGATTTGAAACAGGACAAACATCAAACTCTAGCTCCAAGTCCAACAACTCTAGCCAATGACAAGTCTTAAGTCTGATAATTCTAACCAGTAACAAGTCTTGGAGTTCCAATTCCGCCCCCCCCCCCCCAGCTAGACTATGTACAGTCCTGGAAACTTATGGTGCTGGCAGCTCTCCTTGGCAGCCATCCTATAGTCCTGGCATCTCCATTGGTCCTCCAACTGCAACCCACAGTCCATCCTCATGGCTCCATCAGGCCCCCATGCAGGTAATCCAACAAGCCTGCCTCATATTGCCCATGGCATTTTATTAATTTTTTGTTCATTTATTTATTTATTTATTTGAGAGTAACAGAGAGGAAGAGGCAGATAGAGAGAGAGAATGGGCACGCCAGGGCTTCCAGCCACTGCAAACAAACTCCAGACGCTTGCGCCCCCTTGTGCATCTGGCTAACGTGGGTCCTGGAGAATTGAGCCTTGAACCAGGGTCCTTAGGCTTCACAGGCAAGCGCTTAACTGCTAAGCCATCTCTCCAGCCCATTCCCATGGCATTTTACAAAATACAAAACAATGTTGCAAATTCAATGACCCTCTTTTTCCTGCACTTGTTATACTCCATAATACCATGTAGGCTACCAACTTGTTAATCGGGGTTGGGGGGGGAATAAAGCAGACTTGGAGGAACAGTATTCAGGTTCCTTACTTCAAAAGAGTTTGCATTCTTCCTGCTGTTCCGATGCAGATCAGCTGGCCCAATCTCAAAGGTTAATCTTTCAAACAATTGCAGCTGAGTGGGCAGCAATTTCAGCCCAAAGATTTCATTTTTTTCTGTGCCACATACCTCTGCTCACACCAGTCCATTTCTTTCTTTTTCATTTTTTTTTTGTTTTTGCTTTGTTTTTTTTTTTTTTTTTTTTTTTTTTGAGGTAGGGTTTCACTCTAGCTCAGGCTGACCTGGAATTAACTATGTAGTCTCAGGGTGGCCTCAAATTCACAGCGATCCTCCTATCTCTGCCTCCTGAGTGCTGGGGTTAAAGGCATGTGACACCATGCTCAGCACACCAGTCCATTTCTACACAATGCAACCACGCACAAGTTCTCAGGACACAGGCAGCCAGAATACAGCAAGCTTCTCATGTAAACTTCAAGCTCAGCCCAGGCAAAGCCCTTTCTTATCCTCATGAGCCAAACCTCACAGTCCATAGTTCTTACTGCATTCAAGTCTTTCAACTCTGACCAGAATAGTTCATCAAGCTGTACATACACTACAAAACATCTCTTAGGCCAAGGTTTCAAGTCCTTCCACATTCCTCCCACAAATAAATTCCAAAAGGTCAAAAGCCACACAGGTTTCTAGCAGCAATGACCTCACTCTCGGAACCAATTTTGCTGTTACACTCTGGTTCACATTGCTGGTAGAAAACACCCGATCAAGAGCAGCTTCTGGAAGGAAAGGGTTTATTTTGGCTTACAGACTTGAGAGGAAGCTCCACGGTGGCAGGGGAAAACAATGGCATGAGCAGAGGGTAGGCAACAGCAGCAGGAGAGTGTCTCAAACACTGCAAGAGAAAGCTGGCTATAACGCCCATAAGGCCACTCCCAATAATACATTACCTCCAGGAAGTTCCAATATCCAAATTGCCACCAGCTGGGGACCTAAACATTCAGAACACGTAAGTTTATGGGGGACACCTGAATCAAACCACCACAACACTTGACTTTATACCTTGCCCTGTTCTGTCACTTGAAAACCTGAGTCCCCACCTCACCTTTTAATTCCTTTTCCTGGACACCACCCTTTGCATTGCCATAAAGTATGGGCTGGGAGTGTAATTCACTCGATACAATGCTTGCCTACCATTCACATAGTCCTCTGTTTGATTCCCAGCACCACATAAACCAGGCATGGTTAATCAGAAGTTCAGTGTCCTCAGCTACATATTAAGTTCAATTTCAGTCAGGAAGGACTACATGTGCCCTTGTTTTTTTTTTTTTTGTTTTTTTGTTTTTGTTTTTTTTTTAAAAGCAGGGTCAGGGCAATTCAAAGTGGAGGTTTATTCCCATGGTCATCAGCCTTCCACTCCTGGCCCTAAGGTTGATGTTGCTCATACATCTCAAGGGTTCCCTAAATAACACTAGGACCCAATCTTGTCACCCCACCTCCGCCAAAAAAATAGTTCCAGCTTCCACCAATAGGTTTAGACCCCGCCCTTCCTGCTCCACACCCTATTTAGGTTGAGTCCTATCTAGATAACCAAGATCCAGGTTCCCATCTCTCAAATCTCTGGCTGCAGCTCGGCCCTGCCCTTCTTGTGGACAGTTAACCTCTGCCATTCAGCTGCTTGGACAGCCAGCTCTCCTTACCTCTGCTCAATTCTAAATTTGTCTTGCCTAGCCAGTCACCATAGAGTTGCTCTACCCTCCTACGCATAGCCAGGCCCGACCCTGCTGCTGTACCCAGTTCTAAATGAGTTCTGCTTCCGTTGAGTGGCGTGGCCTACAGCACCGCCTACTTTGGTGTTTTGGCAGCTGTCTAGACGGTCGGCCAATCAGCTGGAAGCAAGGCCCATCCAAATCCCCACCCCTCCCAACCCCATCCTCTGAGGCTGGCAGGCTGGCATCAATCCCGGTTAGGCCAATCAGTGTGAAAGGGGCGCCTCAGAACCTTGTCAGTCTCCCAGGGTCTATCAATCCTCCTTGAGCCAATCCGCGTCAACCTCCGGCGAGGCTCAACACCTCCTCCAGATTTAATAGTCCATCAATCTCTTTGAGCCAGTCACGGTGTAACTCTGTGAGGTAGGGCCCTCCTCCAAGCCGGGAAACAGTATGGTAGATTCTTGGTGCATTGGCCAACCAGTAAGCGGCGCGAGCCTCAGCTCCTCCTCCACGGGCCCACGTGAGCCGTGAAGAAACGCAGGGGCGGCTTCTAGGTGCTGCCGCCGCCACCGCCGCCGCCGCCGCCGCAGTCTCAGAACCGGTGCCTGGGGGGCGGTGGGGCTGCGTATGGAGCCCCCGCCCCCCGGAGCTGCCAACGCCGCCGCCGCGCCACACGCAGGTGAGCCGTAGGCCTGAAGGGTGGAGGGCTCTGTCGGTGACCCCACGTATCCTTCCCGCCCCCGCACAGGGGATGTGACTTGGCCCGTGGCCTGCTGGTGTTCGACTCCACTGCCACGGGCGCGATTGGCGGACTTGCATGTGCATTGCCCTCTCCCTTCGCCCCTTGTGGTGGATCTGATCGTGGCCTAACCTCCCGCTGCCGCTGTATAATGGATTGGTCTGCGTGCTTGTGCTTTTCCCCACCCCAACTTACAGTGGACTCGTCCGTGGTCTTGTCGCTCCCCCACCCCCCTTACTGGGAACAAGTCTGTGGCATTGTCCAATCCCCTTCCTTAATAGTAGGTGCGTCTAAGTGGCATCTCTCCTAGCCTCAAGTTTCAGGGGACCCATCTGTGGCCTTGTTTATTGCACCCCTCATGTTCATTGTAGCGAATCAATCCGGGGCGACCTACACCCCACCACCACCAATGCCCCTTTTACCAGTGAGTCTAACTGAGTTTGTACATTCTTGCTTCCTTAAACCCATGGTGCATAGACCCAACACTTTGCCCCTCCTCCCATCTTCTAGTGGATTAGTCAGTCACTACATGTTTGCGTTCACATCCCCCTGGTTATCAGTCCACTGCTCTAACTTTCCTCCCTTATTCTTAGACTACAGTCCCTAGGCTCCTCCCTTTCCTTTAATAGTCTGTTTAGTGCTTTGTATTACTATTTGCAGTAACCCAGTCCATGGTCTTACCTCGTGGCTCCCTCATTTTAATCACTATGGGATGGGCTTTCCTCTCTGCTGTTGTGCCAGACTCAGCAAGCTGAACTGTACCCCTCTCCCTTTGCAATGTTGTGTTCTGTGGCCTCCTGCTCTCCCTGTGCTTGCATTCACACCCCCCATATCCTCCCGTTAGTCCACTGTTTGTAGTCGCTCCCCAGGAAGGTTGGTGAGCCGGTACTTTTACTTCCCATCTCTTCTCCATGTGTTGTGCCAGTCTTCCCTGCACCCCATCTTTTACTGCTGGAACTGGGGTTGGGGAGGTCCACAGACCAGGTGTACAATGGAGGCAGTTCTGTTAGCAGAGGATACAGCAGAAACAAAAGCTCAGACTTGTGGAACCCATGGCTTTTTTTTTTTCTGTACAGCATGCTCACTCATAAACACTCCTAACCACCTAAACATTCTTCCTTTGTACAGTAAGTGGTATTGTAGAGGTACTGATGATAATAGTGATGAGAACTTTACTGAGCACTTGCTATTCACCAGGCAGAGTGTTTTATATTCCCCATTCTCACTTAATGCTCAGCATGACCTTGTGAGAAAGGTAACTTAGAAAACTGGGGCATAGGGAGGTTAAATACTAAACTCAAAGGTGGTCCAGTAAGTACTCAGGGCACAGGAACATTTTGGAAGTGCTCCTCTTTCACTTCATTGCACCCCACAATGAGGGCCAATTCTTACACACACACACACTCACACACACAAATTAGTTCCCAAGTCCAAGCTTTTGTATCTGCTGTTTGCTTAGCTGGCAGAGCTGTTTCCATTACACACCTGGTCTTAGGACCCCCCCCCCCCCCGCAGCAGTGATGTATATGAATGATTTAACTGCTTTCTCCCTGCACCAGTTTCCTTATTGTTAAAATAAGGTGGTCAGAACTAGAGTCCTCTCCAGTGTAAAGAAAAAAACTATCTGTGAGCTATGCTGGCCGGCCCCTCACTGTTCCTCAAAAAGCAGGTGCAGGGCAGCCTCAGGGCTTTTACATTGGCTGTTTTTTTTTTTTTTTTTTTTTTTTTTTTTTTGCGTTAACCCTACTCCCACATCCCTGTATGGTACCTCCCAGGGCCCTGTTCAAATGCCAGCCCCTAAAGAATGTGTTCGCCACACTATGCAGGGAACATACTATCTAAAGAGGTTAACAAGAATACCAGTTGATTTGTGGATAAGATGAACGTTATTTTATCAAAAGGATGTATTCACAGAAATGTGATCTATGTAATGTGCTCTGTAAAGAAACAGAAAAGATGTTTCTTTCATTTCATTGCATGTGGGCAATGTTATTCAGTAGAGCATATGTTTGTCTGTCATACTGTGGTGCCTAGAATATACTATATAAAGGCACATGTATAAAAATGTTTCAAAGGATACTGCACTGTAGTCCATGATCCCCAGAACGTCTGATCTGACATGCTTGGCAAGGCCCCTTCCCCTGTTTGCTTTGTCCCTTTGCCCTCTGTCACTGACATGCTGTGCAGTTTGTGTATTGTCTGTCTCAACACATTAGCATGGAGACCCCAAGAGGGCTTGCTTTGTTTGCTTATTCACTGCTCTGTCTTTAGCATCTAAAAATGCACCTTATATAGAGTAGGTGCTCAAGAAGAATGTATTGGGGCTGGAGAGATGGCTTAGTGGTTAAGGCACTTGCCTGCAAAGCCAAAGGATCCAGGTTAAATTCCCCAGTACCCACATAAGCCAGATGCACAAGAGGCTACATGCATCTGGAGTTCATTTGCAGTGGCTAGAGGCCCTGGCATACCCATTTTCTCTCTCCCTACCTCTCTCTCTCTCTCTACCTGCCTGTTTCTCTCTCTCTCTCTCTCTCTCTCTCTCTCAAATAAATAAAAATAAAAGATTTTTGAAAAATAATTAAAAATGTGAAAAAGAATTTATTCCATGAATAAATTGTTAAAATAGATAATTTGGGTGTGGTAGCTCTCACTTATGATCCCAATACTCAGGAGGCTTAGGGAGGAGAATTACCACTCTGTTTCAAAAATCCCCTCCCAAATTATCTCAGACCTGAGTTGGAAATATGATTTGAGCATACACTATTCAAATATTTACAGATATTTAGTGAACACCTAGTGAGTGTTCACTAGGCATTCATTCTAGATGCCAGAGGTATGAAGGAGCAAACAAGTAGAAATCCCCACCATTTATTAAGTAGACATTTAATAAAAGTAACAGGGCCCGGCGTGGTGACACATGCCTTTAATCCTACCACTCAGGAGGCAGAAGTAGGAGGATTGCCAAGAGTCTGAGGCCAGCCTGAGACTACATAGTGTATTCCAGGTCAGCCAGGGCTAGAGTGAGACCCTACCTCAAAAAACCTGAAAGAAAGAAAGAGAGAGAAGGAAGGGAAGGAAAGGAAGGAGCGAGAGAGTGAGCCGGGCGTGGGGGTACACGCCTTTAATACCAGTACTTGGGAGGAAGAGGTAGGAAGATCGCTTTGAGTTCGAGGTCACCCTGAGATTACATAGTGAATTCCAGGTCAGCCTGGACTAAAGTGAAACCCTACCTGAATAAACCAAAAAAAAAAAAAAAGAAAAGAAAAGAAAAGAAATAAATAAAGGAAGGGAGGAAGTTCTGGTGGGGTGGGGTGGCGCATGCCTTTAATCCCAGCACTTGGGAGGCAGAGGTAGGAAGATCACCTTGAGTTTGAGGGCACCCTGAGACTACATAGTAAATTCCAGGTCAGCTGGACTACAGTGAGACCCTACCTCAAAAAAAAAAAAAAAAAAAAATTAAGCCGGGTGTGGTGGCGCACGCCTTTAATCCCAGCATTCAGGAGGCAGAGGTAGGAGGATTGTCATGAGTTCGAGGCCACCCTGAGACTCCATAGTGAATTCCAGGTCAGCCTGGGCTACAGTGAGACCCTGCCTCGAAAAACCAAAAATAAAAATTAAATTAAGAGAGATAGACTGTAAGCTTGTAAAGATGGTGTGTTTGAGTGTGAACGAGAAAAAAAAAATGAAGTAGGGCAGATATGAGTAGATTACTGAAGTGGTTGAAATCTTAAGCACAAAGCAGGACACACTTGGAAAGGTGACTCATGGAGGAAATAAGAAAGGGGACCCCAATGTGTAGGGGAAGAATGTACCAGACAGAACAGTCATTACAAAGACCCTAAGGTGAGATTGTGCCTGCCGTGTTCAAAGAACACCAGGCAGGCTAGGGAAGCTGAAGAGAGGAGAAGGATTAGAAGACAGGCCATAGTAGTGATGGGAGCCAGATGGTGTAGGATCTGGTGAGGTATAAGATCGAGTAAGGGAGCTGGAGTACAAGTATGAGGTTCTGAGACTGCCTGAGTTCAAATCTCTGAAACCCATGCTAAACTGCTGGGTGTGGCAGAGACGCAGGAATCACCACAGCTTATGAAAAGATAGCAAACTTCAGGATCATAAAAGCCTTAGAGAGTAGGTACATACATTTTGTTGTGCGCGCGTGCGTGTGTGTGTGTGTGTGTGTGTGTGTGTGTGTAATGTGGTAGGTGTGGTGTGGTGTGGCATCCCATACGGTCATCTGTGGTTGGGGGGCACTTGCCTATGGTGGCGGAACATTGGGTGTCTCACTCATTGCTCTTCCTCCTGGTATAGTTAGTTAGTTATTTGAGAGAGGGAGATGCCAGAGCCTCTTGCCACAGCAAAGGAACTCCAGATGCATATGTCACTGTGTATCTGGCTTTACTGGGGAATCGAACCTGGGCTGCTTTGCAAACAAATGCCTCTAACCACTGAGCAATCTCCCCACCCCCCTCTCCATCCCTGTCTTATTTTTTTATAAGTTTTTAAAATTTTTTTTATTTTTACTTATTTATTTGAAAGTGACAGACAGAGACAGAAAGAGGCAGATAGAGAGATAGAATGGGCGCGCCAGGGCCTCCAGCCACTGCACATGAACTCCAGACGCGTGCGCCCCCTTGTGCATCTGGCTAACGTGGGTCCTGGGGAATCGAACCTCGAACCGGGGTCCTTAGGCTTCACAGGCAAGCACTTAACCGCTAATCCATCTCTCCAGACCCCAACGGATTCTGGAGCTTTCGGGGCTTCAGTGATTCTTGGGTCTCTGCTTCCCTATAGAACAGGGATACAGGCATATGTCTGTATACCCAGCTGTTGACATGGGATCTGGGCAGCCTTAGGCCCTCATACTTGTGCAGGAAATGTACTTAATCATGGAGCCTACTCTCTAGCTCTAGGTATATTTTTAAATTCTTTTTGAGTTAAATATCCCCATTTTACAGATGAGCAAACAGGTACAAAGAATCTATGCCATACAGACAGAACAGGGCAGAGGAGTGTAAGTCTGAAGCTCAGGAGAGAACAGATTTTCAAGGGCAAATAGGTTATTCAATACCATGTATCATGCTGAAGCAGAATTAATCCTACCTGGGAGGTACTGAAACTTGATGGTGTGATTGACTTTGTCCAAGGAGGGAGAAAACAGCTTTGCTTAATGGATAAGGCACAGGGAAAAACACCACGTGCCTCAGAAGTGAGCACTCCCCTGAGAATGGTGGATTGCTTAGGGCACCTCCCTCAGAGCCTTTGTAGGTGCGGTTCTCTCTGCTGGAAGTACCCTTCCTGTAGACATTCACATGGCTTCCTAATTTCTTCAGGTCATATGTCACTTCCTCAGGGAAGCCCACCCTGTTCACTGTGTGTGGAAAAGCATATTTGCCACTGTGTAGGATCTCGTCCTTCTGTGTTTCTCTTCATAGAGAGCTGGTGCTATCGAGTGGCTAGGAATGCTGCCTGACAACAAACCACTTACATTTATTTAGTTTTTATTTGTTCACAAGCAGAGAGAGAGAATGAATATAGGCAAGCAAAGGCCTCTTGCCATTGCAAATGCAAAAAAAAAAAAAAAAAAGAAAGAAAGAAAGAAAGAAAGAAAGACAGACAGACAGACCGACCTCCAGATGCATGTACCACTTTACAAATCACCTAGATTTAAATTCCAACTCTGCCAGCTCCCAGTTGTGTGACCTTGGGCAAGTTACTTAACTTCATTTTTTAATATTTTGTTTTCATTTATTTGAGAGACAGAGAGAGAAAAATGGGTAGGGCAGGGCCTCCAGCTGCTGCAAACGAACTCCAGATGTATGCACCACTTTGTGCATCTGGCTTTACATGGGTCCTGGGGAATCAAACCTGGGTCCTTTGGCTTTGCAGGTAAGCACCTTAACCGCTAAGCCATCTCTGCAGCCCAAGTTACTTAAGTTCTCTGTACTTCCATTGCCTCATCTGGAAAATGGAGGAAAAAATACTACTCACCTTTTAGTACTGGTTTGAAGATTAAATGATTTAAAAAAAAAAACATGCATTGCCAGGTCTGGTAGTTCTGACCTGTAATTCCATCACCTAGGAAGCCATCCTGAGCTTCATAGTGAGAGCTTGCCTAAGAAAAGTAAGCAACAAGGGCTGGAGAAATGGCTTAATGGTTAAGGTGTTTGCCTGCAAAGTCAAAGGACTACAGTTCTATTCCCCAGGACCCACGTAAGCCAGATGCACAAGGTGGTACATGCATCTGGAATTTGTTTGCAGTGTTTGGAGGCCCTGGCACGTCCATTCTCTCATTCTTCCTATCTCTATCTGCTTCTCTCTCTCTCTCTCTCTTTCTCTCTCCCAAATAAAGAAATAAAATAAAATATTTTCAAAAAGAAAAGTAAGCAACAAAATCTACTGTGTAGCTGCATAACAGCCCCTCCCCCCCAAGGCAGGGTCTCATTGTAACCCAGGTTGACCTGGAATTCACTCTGTAGTCTCAGGCTGGCCTTGAACTCAGAGTAATCCTCCTATCTCAGTCTCCTGAATGCTGGGACTAAATGCATGCCCCTCAATGCTCAGCTCCGTTTTGAGCTTATTTTATTTATTTATTTATTTATTTATTTATTTATTTATTTATTTGCAAACAGGGAGAGTGAAAGAAAAGAGAATGGACACTCCATGGCCTCTTGCCATTGCAAAGTCCAAATGCATGTGCCACTTTGTGCATCTGGCTATATGTTGGTACTTGGGAATTGAATCTGGGTACTTAGGCATTTGCCTGCAACACCTGAGCAATCTCTCCAGTCCCTGTTTACTAATTTATTTATTTTTTTAGTTTTTCAGGGTAGGGTCTCACTCTAGCCCAGGCTGACCTGGAATTCACTATGGAGTCTCAGGGTGGCCTAGAACTCACAGCAAACCTCCTACCTCTGCTTCCCGAGTGCTGGGATTAAAGGCGTGAGCTACCACGCCCGGCTCCTGTTTACTAATTTTAAACATTATTGTTCATAGCATATCCATAGGTGTCTGACAAGCCTCTGAAGCTTATTATCTCCAAAACTGGCTTCCTGATCTCCTCTCAAAACCTACTCTCCCTCAGTGCTTCCATCTCATTTGGTCATATCATCATGCTTCCATATGATCAGGCTACAACCTAGAATCACTGTTAACTCCTCTCACCTCTACCTCTGTGCTATCGGCAAATCTATGTTCTATCTTTAGATTTTAGCCCGAACCTAATTCTCAGCACTTCCAATGCTGTCACTATTGTCACTCAATTGAACTGTGACAGTAGCCACTTTACCTCAGCTGTTTGTTCTCCTCACAACAGCCAGAGGACCCCTGTTAAAAATATAAGTCACAGCTGGGCATGGTGGCGCATGACTTTAATCCCAGCACTCAGGAGGCAGAGGTAGGATCGGCATGAGTGCCGGGCCACCCTGAGACTCCATACTGAATTCCAGGTCAGCCTGGGCTAGAGTGAGACCCTACCTCAAAAAAAAAAAAAAAAAAGGAAAAGAAAAGAAAATAAATGTAAGTCACAACTTGTCACCCCTGTATTCACAACCCTGTCAGGCCCCTGTCTCACACAAAATCCAAGTCCTAAAGGTGCCTGAAAAAGCTTTTACTTGGCCTGGCCCCCTAGTGCCTCTCTGTTCTTGCCTTCACTGAGCCAGCCTGTGCCCACCAGCACTCCTGCCTCAGACCCTGGCTACCCTAAGGTATTCACCTCCGTTATCTCTTTGCTCTGCTCAGATGTTACCTCATCCCTGCCTCCCCTCCCTGAATATCCTTAGAAGAACAGCTTTTTCCTTGTTTGATTCTTCCTGATACCCGCCTTCTATACTCTTGACGCCTTTCTTATTGGTCTGCCCAGGTTCGTGTGAATATCACTAGTGCAGGGCCTCCTGTCTGTCTTGTCCATGGCTGTTTCCCCTGTGGCTCCTGGTCCACAGAAGGCACTTGGTGAGTGCCCAGTGAATGAAGTGAAGGGCAGAAGTAAATCCATCCAGGAAAGGGAAATTACCAGAACTCTTAGGGGTAGAAGCAGTAATCCAGCACAGCCTTGACTCCCCTCATCTTGCTTGTGCAGCTCAGAGGAGGTGGTGAAATTACCTGTCCTCACCACTAGGAGGCACACTGGATACTCTACTCAGTGACAGGACTCTTGGAAGGAGACTGCTCTGGCACTCCCTGGCTTTTTTATTTGAATAGTTACTGCCTAGCATTGTGTCTGCTGAATGGACTTTAAACTAGCTTAGATGTAAGAGAATCATATAGTCTGATTCATTGCAGATTAAAGAACAAATCTATAAATATTGAAAGGTACTTCAAAACCTCACTTAAAAGGTTTATTTTTGTTTGTTTGTCGTAGGGTCTCACTCTAGCTCAGATTGACCTGGAACTCACTCTGTAGCACCAGGCTAGCCTGAAACTTATGGTGATCCTCCTACCTCTGCATCCTAAGTGATGGGATTAAGGCGTGCCCAGCAAAAGGTTTATTCCTTTTTTTAATACTTATGTATTAGAGAGAGAGAGAATGGGCACACCAGGACCACTGGCCACTGCAAACAAACTCCAGACCCATGCGCCACCTTGTGCATCTGACTAAAAGGTTTATTCTTAATCCAACAATCCCCATCAGTTGATTAACTGAAGCTCATTCCTACAGGGACTTGGAGATTCAGGGTTATTTTCAGTTTGCTCTTTGGAAAGAGCAGGCATGGAATGATGAGAGATCATTTCTCTGAGGGGCATGCCAAAAGGGAACAGTCAGTTGAGGTACAGTTTAGCCTAGTAGCTAAAAGCTTAGACCAGTGCAGCTGAGCAAGGTAGGGCATGCCTGAAATCCCAGCACTTGGTCGATGGAGGCCAGAGTATCAGGAGTTCAAGGTCACCTAAGTTACATGGAAGTTGGGAGCCTGAGCTATGTGAGACCTTCTTTTTATTTTATTTATTTATTTGTTTGTTTGTTTATCTTGTTCATTTTTATTTATTTATTTGAGAGTGAAAGAGAGAGAGAAAGAGACAGACAGAGAGCGAGAATGGGTGCGCCAGGGCTTCCAGCCATTGCAAACCAACTCCAGACGCGTGTGCCCCCTTGTGTATCTGGCTAATGTGGGTCCTGGGGAATCAAGCCTCGAACCGGGGTCCTTAGGGTTAGTGCTTAACCGCTAAGCCATCTCTCCAGCCCCTTATTTATTTATTTATTTATTCATTGGAGAGAGAGAGAGAAGAGGGAGAATGCTTGTGGAGGGCTTGTAGCCATTGCAAACTTAATTCCAGGAACATGTACCACCTTGTGCATCTGGCTCATGTGGGTCCTGGGGAGTTGAACCTGGGTTCTTAGGCTTTGCAGGCAAGTGCCTTAACTGCTAAGCCATCCCTCCAGCCCCCGAAACCTTGTTTCTTTTTTTTATTTTTTTATTTTTAAAAAGAAGGTTTAGACTCCTAGTCCCAGTACAAGCTTTGTCACTCACAGTAGTGTGCCATAGAAAAGTCACTCAGACATCTTGTACCTTAGCTGCCTCGCCTATAAATTAGTGATAATAAGGATACCTCCTTTCCAAAAGGAAAAGACAAAGAGAAAGAATGTCTACTTATCAGACTTGTGATAAGGGATAAAGGAGTCAGTGCTGATAAATTAATAGTTCATGCCCTTATCCAAAATCCCAGGGGCTAGCTATTTCAGGATTGCAAAGTTTTAAGATTTTGGAAAGTGAAATGGTACGCATTCAGTGTGGCACGTGATACTCTCAGCCAGCTCTGTTATCAGCTGCTTTCATATTTCTCCAGCTGAATGTATCCACATTAAGCAAGCCTCAATAAAGAGCAGAATGGGCCCTGCTTTCATTCATGTCAGATTTTGTTGCCAAAAGAATCACAAAGGAACTTTCTATAGAGCTTTTTGAATTTTGGGATAGCAGATAAGGATTTATGAACAAATCAGAAAATGTTTCTTTAGCGCTTACCTAACCCTGGGCATATTGTATTTAATCCACTCAATAATAGTGATTAATAATCCCTATTTTACAGATGGCCATGTCATTATCCCTGTTTCACAGATGAAAAAATTTGAAGTACAAAGAGGTTAAAGAATATGCCTAGGGCCAAAAAGCTAATAACTGGTTTAAATCCTGGCATTAGAGCCTGGGTGATTTTCGGTAAGCCAGATTACCTTTCTGCTTAAAGCAGTGTCTTACATGTATGAAGTATGAAGCAGTTGGTTCATGTTAGTTACTGATGTATTCAAAAGGGCACAGGCTTGGGGCTGAAGCTCTGGTAAAGCATGTGCTTAATATGCATAAGGTACTAAACTCAATCCCCAAAACTGCAAAAAAAAAAAAAAAAAAAAAAAAGAAGAAGAAGAAGCCATGGGACTGGGGAGAAAACTCGGTGGATAAAGTACTGAGTTTGATCTCCAGTACCCATGTAAAATGCTGGACATGGTGATATACACGCCTGAAATCTCAGCACTGGGGAAACAAAGGCAGAAGGATCTCTGGAACTCTCTATCTATCCAGCCTAGCCTAATTGTTGAGTTCTAAGCCAATAAGAAACCCTGTCTCAAAAAGGTGGACAGCATTCCTGAGATTGTCCTCTGGCCTCCATATGGACACACACACACACACACACACACACACACAGAATATATGGTGATGTATAGCTGTAATCTCAACACTCAGGAGGTGGAGGCAATAGGATCATGAGTTTGAGGCCAGCCTGGCTACATCATGAATTTGAGACCAGTCTATACTTGCTATACAGCAAAATCCTGTCTCAAAACAACAGCAATAAAAACAATTTTTAAAATATTCCTCAAATCACATAGGGTTAGCCACAGGTCAGAGAACTGAGTTGATTGAGCGACAGAAAAGAGCTGTCATTAGATTCAGTAAGGCTTCATAAAAGAAAGGGACTTTGGTCAGAGACTTATAGATGACGGCAGGGGGCTGGGGCGATGCCTCAGTGGATAAAAGCACTTGCTGGGCAAATGTGACAACCTGAGTTTGGATCCCTATAACCCACATAAATCTAGCCACAATAACACAAGGCTCTGTAATCCCACAGCTCTTACTGAAAGATTGGAGGTGGAGACAGGAGAATCCCTGGAAATCACAGCAGCAAGTAACAAAAAGAGACCCTATCTTAAAACAAGAAGGAAGGCGAGAACTGATAGCCTAGGTTGTCCTCTAATGTGCGCGCACACACAATGCACAAAGATTTTAAAAAGTGAGAATGACTCCTCAACAGAGGAAGGAAGTCCCACATGCAGGGGCCAGTGTTTTCAAGGGTCCGGCCAAAGGTGCCACCTGAAAAACTTGATGTGGTAGAAGGTACAGATTGTGGGGGCCAAGTGAGAACCATTGCACTGGTTTTCAAGTCCTGCTGTAATACATTTTCACAAACCTAGTTGCTTACCTCACTTGTCTGGATGAGTGGTGCAAGCCTGTAATCCCAGCACTAGGGAGGCCGAGGCAGGAGGAAGTACAAGGCTAGCCTGGGTTACATAGCAAGAGCCTGTCTCAAAAGAACAAACTCACACATTTATCATCTGATATCTCTGTAGCTCAGAAAGCCAATGTTGGTCCCGCCAGACTAAAACGAACGTGTCAGCGGCAGTGTCATCCTGCTCATTCAGGTTGTTGGCAAAATTCAGTTCCCTGAGTTGGAATATTGAGATCCTGTTTCCTATTAGCTGAGGGCCATTCCAGCTTTGTGAGGCTGCCCACATTAGTTGGCTTGGAACAAACGTGCCGATTTCAAAGTTAGCAATGGCAGGGCAAGTCTCTGACATTTGGAAATCTCCTGCCTCATGTGCTGTTCCGTCTCTAAACTGTTTCTGCTTTTAAAAGCTCATGTGATTAGATTGAGCTCACTTGACTAAACTAGAATGATCACCCTCTCTTAAGGTCTGTAGCCTTAATTTCATCTTAGGGTTGCTCTTTGCTATGGAGCATAACAGTCATAAATTCCAGGGACTAGAGTATGGAACGCTTTGAGACCCAGGTGGTATATCTTGACAACCATTCACATTTATCCCACATGTAAAATACATACATACTATCATATCCCCAAAGGTTGTATTCCAAGGGGAATCTAAAGCTAGACAGGGAGCTTGAAGTTTTCTGAGTGTATTTAAGAAATAAGCAGGGGCTGGAGAGATGGCTTAGCGGTTAAGCGCTTGCCTGTGAAGCCTAAGGACCCTGGTTCAAGGCTCAATTCCCCAGGACCCACATTAGCCAGATGCACAAGGGGGCGCACGCGTCTGGAGTTCATTTGCAGTGCCTGGAGGCCCTGGCGCGCCCATTCTCTCTCTATCTGCCTCTCTCTGTCTGTTGCTCTCAAATAAATAAATAAACATCAACAAAAAAAGGAAATACTGGCAGGATTTGGGGACAGAGATGAAGGCAAGGTGACAAAAAAAAAAGCAATCCTCTTCTTACTGTCCCCTGGTTCTTCCTCTATCCACAGCCTTTCAGTTCTGAACTGTGTGCCTTCTAGGTACCCCTGGGATGGCGTGAGTGCTCCCTCAGTGATGGACCCATCTGTGACACTGTGGCAGTTTCTGCTGCAGCTACTGAGAGAACAGGGAAATGGCCACATCATCTCGTGGACCTCTCGGGATGGTGGTGAGTTCAAGTTGGTGGATGCTGAGGAGGTGGCCCGGCTGTGGGGGCTACGCAAGAACAAGACCAACATGAATTATGACAAGCTCAGCCGGGCTTTGCGGTACTACTACGACAAGGTATACTGGAGCCCCTGAAATTCCTATCATACATATTCCATTTTTTTTTTCCTTTCGAGGCAGGGTTTCTCATTGTAGCCCTGACTAGCCTAGAACTCACTATATATCCTAGGCTAGCCTCAAATTTCATAATCTTCCTGTCTCTGCCTCCTGATTATATTCTTGGCCTAGAAATTTCATTTTCATTTCTTAATTATAATGAAATTGTAAATTTTAATAATATTTTCAAAGCTAGAACTTTGAAAATATTATTAAAATTTACAGTTTCTTATCCCATCCTCCATTACCTTCAGACCACTGGGCCCATAGCCATTTATCTCACTTTTTATTTACTACTGCTTACTACTACCTTACTACTGCTTGGCTGAAATCCTTTTTTCAATCTTTTTTAAGATTTATTTTTATTTCTTAGAGAAAGAGAGAGGGGTGGGAGGGAGAGAGAGAGAGAGAGTGAGTGAGTGAGTGAGTGAAAATGGACACACCAGGGCTTCTAGCCACTGCAAACGAACTCCAGATGCATGCACCACCATGTACAATCTGGCTTATGTGGGACCTAGAGAATCAAACCTGGGTCCTTAGGCTTCGCAGGCAAGTGCCTTAACCACTAAGCCATTTCTCCAGCCCCTGAAATCTTTTTTTTTTAAGTTTGTTTAAAATTTTTGTTCATTATTTATTTATTTATTTAAGAGCGACATACAGAGAGAAAGAGGCAGAGAGTGAAAGAGAGAGAATGGGCGTGCCAGGGCCTCCAGCAACCGCAAACGAACTCCAGATGTGTGCGCCCCTTGTGCATCTGACTAACGTGGGTCCTGGGGAATCGAACCTTGAACCGGGGTCCTTAGGCATCACAGGCAAGCGCCCAACTGCTAAGCCACCTCTCCAGCCCTCTGAAATCTTTATAGCAATGCTAATACCGACTCCTTACTCTTTTTTTCACGATCCCCAAAGGATACTGTCCTGTTATGCCCTGCATACTTCATTTTTTGTGCCTTATTCTAATAGCTAAAACTTGGAAAACATTAATAATGACCAGTCCCCTGTTTTTTGGAACCTTTAAACCAATGCTGGGTTCCCCCAGTCATAATCTTCTACAACTCCAGAACATTCATTCCATATTCTTATTCCTAGAATGAGAGCCATCATGAAAGAATAATAACTAATTTTCCCTGCTGCATTCTTTAGAACCCCAAATATTGGTGTGTGTGTGTGTATGTGTGTGTGTGTGTGTGTTCATGTGTGTAAATGTGGGTGTATGTGTGCTGCAGTGCACATATGGAAATCAACAGACAATTTCAAGTGTCAGTCTTCACCTTCCACCTTGTTTGAGGCAGGGTCTTATTATTTACTACTATGTACACCGGGCTAGCTGGCACATGAGCTTTAGGATTCACTTGTCTCCATCTCAAGCTCTTGATAAAAGTGAGCTGGGATTACTGATGGTACCATTACGAGGAAGCTTTACATGGGTTCTTGGGATCTGAACTTACGTCATCAGGCTTACACAGCAAGCATTTTACCCACTGAGCCATCTCCTAGCCCATACCAAACTTTTTTTTTTTTTTTTTTTTGGTTTTTTGAAGTAGGGTCTCACTGTAGCCCAGGCAGACCTGGAATTCACTATGGAGTCTCAGGGTGGCCTCAAACTCACAGCAATCCTCTGCCTCTGCCCCCCCGAGTGCTGGGATTAAAGGTGTGCACCACCACGCCTGGCCCAAACATTTTTAAAAATCAATTATTATCCTTTCTCCGCTCTTTTATTTTCATAGTTGGTTTATTTCAACATTTTACTCCTGTAGTGAAAATTTTAGATTTCCCTTATCTGTTCCTCCCAGACTCCTAGACCTATACTATATATCCCCTACCCCCAATATTTATGCCAATTATTTCATCTTATTTCCTAAGCATAAACCTTCAAAACAGTGTTATTGAATATACCTTTTCTTTTCTTTTTTGTTTGTTTATTTATTTGAGAGTGACAGAGAGAAGGAGGCAGAGAGAGAGAGAGAGAGAGAGAGAGAGAGAGAATGGGCGCGCCAGAGCTTCCAGCCTCTGTAAACGAACTCCAGATGCGTGCGCCCTCTTGTGCATCTGGCTAATGTGGGTCCTGGGGAATTGAGCCTCGAACCGGGGTCCTTAGGCTTCACAGGCAAGTGCTTAACCGCTAAGCCATCTCTCCAGCCCATACCTTTTCATTCCTCTTCTGAAAACACAAGTTTGCCCTGTAGAATAATTACAGAGCATTAAGACCTCCAGCAGAGTACCCTAGTGTCCTCCAGATTCCATTCCATTTTCCTTTCTCTTTTTTTTTTTCCAAGGTAGGGTCTCATTCTAGCCCAGGCTGACCTGGAATTCACTATGTAGTCTCTCAGGGTGGCCTTGAACTCTTGGCGATCCTCCTACCTCTGCCTCCCGGGTGCTGGGATTAAAGGGGTGCTGGGATTAAAGGCGTGTGCCACCATGCCCGGCTCCTTTCTTTTTTGCAATTAATATTTTTTTTCAACATAGGGTCTCACTGTAGCCCAGGCTGACCTGGAATTCACTATGTAGTCTCAGAGTGACCTTGAACACATGGCGATCCTCCTACCTCTGCCTCCCAAGTGCTGGGATTAAAGGCGTGCACCACCATGCCTGGCTCAGATTCCATTTTCATAGGTTACTCTTTTAATGTGAACCTCTAAAACGATAGTATTGATGCCACCTTTATCTTTATCACCTCTGAGACCAACCACCAGAACATCTCAGAGACCATGTAGACCAGGCATGTCCTGATAAACTCCCAAACATGCTTTCTGACCCTTGCAAGCCAGCCTTAAGCCTCCTCCCCAAGTTTGTACCAATATTTTAAAAACCTTAATTTTCTTCTCTAATTGCTATCAGTTATTTTTCTTAGTGCTTTAGCTTAAATTTCCTCACTTGTCTGCTGTAGTGACCTTGCCCTGTTCTACCTGTTCCTCTATCAATGATTCATCTCCCTAATTATCAACACTAATTTAGCCTCTTCCAACATTTACATCAATTACTTCATTCTTCTGTTACACTAGCGAATTTTCAAAACTATCCTAGCAGCCACTCTAAAACCTGACCATGTTAACCCCAAATCCTTAATCCTTACCTACTCCCTTAAATGCATCCCCTTGTGAAGTCAAGCCACTGGAAGAAAGGGTATTAGACCGATGGAGATGAGTGACAGATGACTTGAAGGGAGATAGATGGTTAGGAGTTTAAGGAAACAGTTGGTGAAGGGGGACGGGCATGGTGGTGCACACCTATTTTTCCCTTAATGTTTTAAAATTTTTATTTATTTGAGAGAAAGAAAAAGAGGCAGAGAGAAAGAGAGAGAGGGATAGAGAGAATGAGCATACCAGGGCCTCCAGCCACTGCAAATAAACTCCAGATGCATGTACCACCCTGTACATCTGGCTTTACGAAGGTACTGGGGAATTGAACCCGGGTCCTTTTGGTTTGGTTTTGGTGGCACACGCCTTTAATCCCAGCACTCAGGAGGCAGAGGTAGGAGGATTGCTGTGAGTTCTAGGCCACCCTGGGACTACCGAGTGAATTGCAGGTCAGCCTGGGCTACAGTGAGATTCTACCTCAAAAAAAAACATTATTGAAGGGGACTAAAGAAAGAGGAAAAACTGGAGAGGGACAGAAGAAAGGGAGGGATAAACACAAGAGAGGAGAGGAGCCCACAAATAAGAAAGAGCTGAGTGAAATGGAAGCAAGTAGGGGAAAAGATAATTGGAAAAGAGAAACATCCCTTAATATCTTCTCTCTACCCTGCTCCTTTCTTGTAAGGCCCTCAGTTCTTTCTTCCCTTCCTAGAATATCATCCGCAAGGTGAGCGGCCAGAAGTTCGTCTACAAGTTTGTGTCCTACCCAGAGGTTGCAGGGTGCTCCACTGAGGATTGCCCACCCCAGCCTGAGGTGTCTGTGACCTCGACCGTGGCAATGGCCCCTGCTGCTGTACATGTGGCCCCTGGGGATAATGCCACTGGAAAGCCAGGCACACCCAAGAGTGCGGGAATGGCAGGCCCGGGTGCTTTAGCACGCAGCAGCCGGAATGAGTACATGCGCTCAGGCCTCTATTCCACCTTCACAATCCAGTCCTTGCAGCCACAGCCACCCTCTAATCCTCGGCCTGCCTCGATGCTCCCCAACACTACCCCTGCAGGAGCAGCAGTGCCCCCTACCGGGAGCAGAAGCACCAGTCCAAACCCCTTGGAGGCAGAGGAAGCTGGCCTGCCCCTACAGGCAAGTATTGGAGTTTGGAAATTCAGTAAAGGGACTGAAGAGGATGAGCACACAATTCATTCTGCAGTGAAGTAACAGGACTGATAGAAGAGACATAGAAGTCCTGTTAAAGCACATAATGGTGGAAGGAAGGGTACAGAAATCCCCTCAGAGAAACTGATGGGGAGGAGAATTATACAAATCCTTAGAAGGAAAAGGGAGAGTAGGCATTGTGCAGTTAGAATTTAACTTGGTCATACTTAATGCCCTGGTAGTTCTCATGCTTCGGTGCTCATCAGAATCACCTAGCTGATTCCAAGCACACGTGCAGAGTTTGATTAATGTGAATGGGTTTGGGGAGGATGCCCAAAGTTTGCATTCTCACAGTTTCCAAATGAAGCCGATGTTACTGATCTGTAAACTCAGTGTTTGAGAACCACTGATCTGGTAAATGAAGGTGCTGTCCCTGTAGTCTTATCTCCATCAAGTTGTTTCAGCCCTTATCTCCTGCCCTAGAGGAATTCCCACCTCTCTAAAGAAGTCCCATGATACACATTCATGACTCCGGTATCAAATCCATCTTCCCAGGGAAACCGTCGGGTGCCCCACAGGAAACAGGTTCTCTACTCCAACAGCTCTTATGCGTTGCCTCTGTGCCTACTCCCCTCCCAGGTTATCCTGACTCCACCTGGGGTCCCAAACCAGAAATCAGAAGAGTTGAATATGGAGCCGGGTTTGGGCCGTCCACTGCCCCCAGAAGTGAAAGTGGAGGGGCCTAAGGAAGAGTTGGAAGCTGCAAGGGAGGCAGGGTTTGGTCCAGAGGCTGTTAAGGCTGAGCCGGAAATCCCTGCCTCAGAAGGCCTGCTGGCACGGCTACCAGCAGTCCTTATGGAGAATACAGCACAGGTGGGTGGCCTTGCAGCCTCCAACACTGAGATCACCCAGCCACAGAAGGGCCGGAAGCCCCGGGACCTGGAACTTCCACTTAGCCCAAGCTTGCTGGGTGGGCCAGGACCCGAACGGACTCCAGGATCAGGAACAGGCTCTGGTCTACAGGCGCCTGGGCCAGCGCTGACACCATCCCTGCTACCTGCGCATACACTGGTGAGTTCCTGTACAGGGGCGGGGCTGGCAGCCTGCGTAGGTAGAATTAGTGCACGTTAGTGAGGGACTGGATGAATGTGGTTGAATCCAAAGAGGATGGAGCTTTTGTGTCTGATTAGCTACTCTAAGGCTTTGACTAGAGTGATGGGGCTTAGAAGGGGCAGTTCTGAAGACTTTAGGGGGTAAGACTGAGTCCCTGAGACTTTCCATGGGAAGTATTTCTCGATAGGATGGGACTGAAAGGAATTGCAGGGATTCTTTGGTCCAAGATTTGCTTATCAAGTTTCCCAGTGAGCGATATAGGCAGAATCTTTTTTTTTTTTAATATTCTGTTTATTTATTTGAGAGAGAATGGGTACACCAAAGCCTTCTGCCACTATAAACAAACTCCAGACACATGTGTCACTTTGTGCATCTGGCTTTCCTTCTGTACTGGGGAATAATTGAACCCAGGCTGTCAGGCTTTGCAAGCAAGTACCTCTAACCACTAGGCCGTCTCTCTAGCTATGGGAAGAATCTTAAAAATGGGAAGTTGAGGGGTGAGAGAGATGACTTAGCTGTTAAGGTGCTTGCCTGTGAAGCCTAAGGACCCAGGTTTGATTCCTCAGTACCCACATAAGCCAGATGCATAAGGAGGAGCATGCCTCTGGAGTTCATTTGTAGTGGCTAGAAGCCTTGGCATGCCCATTCTCTCTCTATCTGCTGATTTTTCTCTCAAGTAAATAATTAAATAAAGAATAGGAAGTTGAGGGCTGGAGAGATGGCTTAGCAGTTAAGGCGCTAGCCTCCAAAGCCAAAGGACCCACGTTCGATTCCCCCAGGACCCACGTTAACCAGATGCACAAGGTGACACATGCATCTGGAGTTCGTTTGCAGCGGCCCTGGTGTGCCCATTCTCTCTCTACCTGTCTCTATCTCTCTCTTAAATAAATAAATAAAAATTACAGAAATTAAAGAAAGAATAGGAAGTTGGCCCTGAGCGGTTGGGATGGTCACTTGTGAGGTTTGAGATCAGTGCATGGAGAGCATCTGGTGTTTGGTCTTGTCCAGTGCAACTGGAGGCGTTAAGAGTTGGGGTGGGGTATCTTTATATAGTTTAGAGACGGCAAGGACTTGGCCTTGGTGGCCTTGATAGTTATACTCTAGGGGATGGTATGAATTTTCAAGGAGTGGCCATGGGAGTCTGAATGGGAAGTATGTGGTGGGGCTGAAAGCAAGTTACTTCCGTCTTCCCATACCTCCTGCCTGTTCACTTGAGCTCTCACCACCTCTTCCCCACAGACCCCGGTGCTGCTGACACCCAGCTCGCTGCCCCCCAGCATTCACTTCTGGAGCACCCTGAGCCCCATTGCGCCCCGTAGCCCAGCCAAACTCTCCTTCCAGGTAGGATTTGCTACCCTTATCTGGGAAAAGGTGCAAGACACTAGCACGGTTCCTCTCCATGACCTCTTCCTGGTTTCGCCCCCAGTTTCCGTCCAGTGGCAGCGCGCAGGTGCACATTCCTTCCATCAGCGTGGATGGCCTTTCAACCCCCGTGGTGCTCTCCCCAGGGCCCCAGAAGCCATGACTACCAACACCACCACCCCCTTCTGGAGTCACTTCATCCATGCTCCTGAACTTCTCTCCAGCCAGCCATCTCAAGGAGAATCATAGTTCAACTGACAGACTGATATTCTGGTTGTGGTGGGGTGGGGATTCCTGGGAAAAAAGGATCCCTCACTAATTTGTCCACCAAAAACACACAACTTCTTTCTTCTTTGCCAGTCACCCAGTGGCCGCCCTTCCACGTCTCCTACCTCAGTGGTAGGGGCGGTTTATTTATTTATTTTTTGAAGGCCACTGGGAAGATTCTGGCCCAGCATTTTTAGGAGGGTGGTTAAGACATCTCCCCCATCTCACCAATTTTTTCCCCAATACAAGACAATTGGGGTCTGGCTTGAGAAGAACCTTTCTTTATTTATTTCTCAGCCTGCCCTTGGGGAGTTGAGGAAACCCTGTCTCCATTTTGGGGTGTGGGTAGAAGAGCTAGTTTTGTTTCATTATTCCTGGCAATACCTAAAGGTCCAGGGAGAATTTGTATGGTTTTATGGTTTGGGGTCCTGGCCAAGGAGGAATCACACCATTGGGACAGGAATTTCTACCTCCCCAACCTTTCTCTCAGTCAACTTGTCCTTTGACCAACTAACCTATTGGCCAGGGATGAATTTGTTCTTCACCACCCCCCTAAGAAGCCATTCCTTTGTCTGCCAAATTTTCTGGGGTCTTGCCTGTTACCTCCCAATGGAGGGTTTTTTGGGGGTTGGTCCCCGTCTGGGGGGCCCCTCCAGTCAGTACTCCAGGTCACCCATCCCCTGCCATTTTGATAGTATAATCTATTTTTAAATGGGGCTTTTCAATAGGGGAGAGGGAGGCATCTCTTCCTACATCTGATAGGTGGGTGGGTGGGTGGAAAGTAAGGGATTTGAAGGGGACCTTCCTGCCACCCCCAAGTGTTTATTTTTGATACCAAACATGTATTTTCAGCTCCCTCCCTCCCAGCCCCCCAATTTCCTGCGGGCGGGTACAAAGGACTCTTTTAAGTGTCCCTGGAGTTGGGAGGGAGGAATGGATGATATGAAGCCTTTCTTGTAACAATTCTAGGCTGGAGAGGGTGGATTCAAAAGACTTCTGAGCTCACCTCCTGTCAGCACCAGCCCAGCCAGGCCTGGAGACCTGGGGGTTGGTGATTTGGGGGACGGTGCTACACTCGTCTCCACTGTTTGTTTTACTTCCCCAAAATGGATCTTTTTTTTCTAAGAGTCCCAGAGAATGGGGAATTGTTCCTGTAAATATATATTTTTAAAGGTGTTGCTGAAGACTGCTGGCATTTTTCCCCTGATGTCGTCGGAATGAGCTGAGTGTGGCAAACATGAGGCAGAGGTTGACTGGGAGAGAAACAGTGTGACGCATGTATCAAACAGCAGTAGAGACTGCTGACTGGTAACCAGTATAGTAAAAAGTAGAAAGTTGTGGTTTTGTGTGTTATACATGTGAAAGAGGCCAGAGGTTTGTAACCACAAACTTTTGTGAGTTTTGACTTCATTTCAGAAACTTAAGACTAAAACTGAATGAGTGGCTGTGATTCTATATAAGAGCCAGGTGTGGTGACACATACCTATAATTCTAGCTCTTGGGAGACTGAAGCAGGAGGACTGTAAATTTGAGGCCAGCCTAGGCTACATTGCAAGACTGTCTCAAAACAAAACAAAAGATACTATGCAAGAACACAAATGGTATATGTATGATATTGCTTATGAGTAGGGGTTGAAGACTGCAGATCAGTTTGACAGATTTATGTGAACAATGACAGACTTAGTGACCAAAACCATATGTGAAAGATTGTGTGGGCAGGAAACTGGTGGAGATTGTCAGGCGCTGTGTGTAAGGGAGAAACCTCACTGGATGTAAGCAGGCAACTCAGCATTTGAGAAATGGCTTATATGTAAAATTGTTTTTCAAGGCTGAACTATCAAGTCACAGGAGTATAGAGTGAGAAGATGATTGTTGGGGAGCAAATGACTATGGGGCCCAAGAGGTGACAGATGAGACACAAGGTATTAGAATGCATGCATGAAAATGTTTCATGGATACTGTGGTAAAGCCTGTGAGAAACAGTTTAGCTATGGCTGGGAGAGTGTGAAAGGCTGTAATTGTGTGCGTGTGTGTGTGATCCAGAGACCAGAGGCAAACTGGTTTGCTATTACAACTGCAGCCTTCCCACAGGTTCTAGTGAGACTGAGGAGGTGAAACACAGAATTCCTTCTGTAAGGCAGAGAAAAGAGGAGCTGTTCCTGTAGACCACCAGTCACGAGGACTCAAGTTAATGGCTGAGGTGTCTCAGAGTGGTGTCTCAAAGTGTGTGAGTCCATGAAACGTTTCATAAAACTAAATTATAGGCTATGTTCATGGAAAACACTCAGAAAATAAGATCGAGCCAATGAGACACTGAGCAACCACATGATTAGGGAATGTGAGAAGCCCGAGAGACTATAATTGTGCACATGACCATAATAGTTGACTATATGAGGAAAATGACGGCATGCGTGGCTGGCCAGGGCAGGGGAGATTGATTGCGGGAGACTTATTGGTCACCTAATAGCAATTGTGAATTGCTAGCTATATATGTCAGAAGTGAACTAAGGAAAAATGATGGTGAGACTCAATGGCTGAATGGGCCATTGCCTGAGAAACTGCATATGTATGAAACTCTTTGTAAGATACATTATTACAGGCTGTGGCTGGACATGGTGTTTCATACCTGTAAACCCAGCACTCAAGAGGCTGAGGCAGGAGGATCACCATGAGTTCAAGACAAGCCTGGGATAAAGAATGACATCCTGTCTCAAAAAACAAAATGCTAAACTGGGCATAATGGTGCACGCCTTTAATCCCAGCACTCAGGAGGCAAAGGTAGGAGGATCGCCATGAGTTCAAGGCTACCCTGAGTATACATAGTGAATTCCAGGTCAGCTTGGACTAGAGTGAGACCCTAACTCAAAAAACCCAAAAATAAAAAAAAAATAAAGCCTATTGCTGGCCTTGGTGGCACACACCTTTAATCCCAGCACTCGAGAGGCAGAGTTAGGAGGGTCTCTGTGAGTTTGAGGCCAGCCTGAGACTATATAGTAAATTCCAGGTCAACCTGGGCTAGAGCGAGACCCTAACCTCAAAAAGTAAAACATAAAAAAATAAGCCGGATGGGGTGGCACAAGCCTTTAATCCCAGCACTCAGGAGGCAGAGGTAGGAGTATTGCTGTGAGCTCAAGGCCACCCTGAGACTACATAGTGAATTCCAGGTCAGCCTCGGTTAAAGTGAGACCCTACCTTGGGGGGAAAAAAAGCAATGCAAGGCTAGGTGAGGAAGATGCTGAGGTATTACATCATTGTGTGTTCATGTGAACAGATGGGAATTATTGGAGGTATTACTGAGTGGTTTAAATGAGAAGGGGGAGAAATGACTTTGTATGTGAGAGAAACTTGTTAATGCTAACTTTAAATTAGTGATTTATATATGTGAGAAAATGGTAGAACAAATGAAATGGCTCATGCTATGGTATGACTATATTTGTGTATATGTGGAAAGACTTATTAGTGAGAAAAATATTGGTGATATTGGCCAAATGAGACAAGCTATAAGACATGATTGTGTATATGAAACTGTTAGTAGGAGACTGGTGAAGCTGTAGATCAGTGGAAGAGAAAATGAGTGAGTGACACTGAGAGGTTGTGTGATTAAGTATGTAAGCCAAATGTGGTGGCATATGCCTGTAATCCCAACATTCACAAGGCAGAGGCAGGAGGATCAGGAGTTTAAGACCATCCTTGTCTGCATAGTGAGGCCAACCTGAACTACATGAAACCCTGTGTCATAAACAAGTATATATGTGAGCCTTTTTATCAGTGACTATAGTAGAAATATATGTATGTAGGTGAAAAAAGTAAAATATGAGAGCGTGCAAACAAATAAGGCAATGTGTGAGAGGTCACAATGAACTTGCCAGGTCTCCACAAGCCCTTCCTTCTTCTCAGTTTTCTGGGCTGACTTCTTCCAGTTCTCCAAAAGTTGAAATTCTGGGCTTCCCCTAGACTTTGCTCAGGGTTCCTTTCTTATGCACCATCTCTAGATGATCTTATCTGGTCCTAGCTCTTAAAAGTTATGCCTGATTTTTTTTTTAATTCCCTTTAATAGCATATGTTAAGTGTAGATATAATAATGAGTTTGATTATATTTTCTTACATGTACCCTTCTTGTTCCCCTCCCACCCCCTTTGCTCCCTTCCCCAGCAACCATTAACTGCCTACTCAGGGAGAGGTGAGGTCTCATGAGCTCCCCATCCCCAGTTTTTTTTTAAGTATTTTTATTTACTTACTTGCAAGCAGAGATAGAGGGGGAGGGGGGAATGGGTCTACCAGGACCTCCAGCTGCTGCAAACAAACTCCAGATGCATGTACCACTTTGTGCATCTGGCTTTACGTGGGTACTGGGGAATCAAACACTGGTTGTTAGGTTTTGCAGGCAAGAGCCTTAACTGCTGAGCCATCTCTCCAGTCCCCTCCCCAGTTTTTGTTTTTTTTTTTAATCTCAAGTTCAGATTCTTCCTGTTAGCACTTACCAGAAACTCAACTTTTGGTTATTTCATTGTTTGATTCTTGGAACAGATATTCTTGATCATCTCTTGTTTGCTGCTGCCTGTCAAGTGCCCCAAAGACCTAGCAGTTAACAAATCAAACAGAAAACCCTGTCCTTGTCAGATGTGGATTTCCATAAATTCAAGGCCCACCTGAGCTACATAGCAAGACCCCATTTCAGAAACAGTAGCAGCCACATGTGACAGCTCAAGCCTGTAATCCTAGCACTCAGGAGGCTAAGGCAGGGGGATTGCCACGAGTTCAAGGCCAGTCTAGGCTATATAACGAGACCCTGTATCAACCCTTCCTCCCCCAAAAAAAAACAACTCTGCTCTTAGGGAACTCAATGCAGGAGACTGACAAGACATAGGTAAACATTATACCATGCAGTAATAATTAAGACCAGAATCTCACCCTTCGTTTAGATAAGCAATCTTCCAAGTCATTTGAATGCCTAGATGTATGTGGGAGAAAAAGTGCCAACAATCCTTCTCCACAGGGAATTTTATGAATATTTATGCCATTTAGGAACAAAGGAAATATCGATTATAACGTTATTTCCAGGGCAACAGGTGATTAAATAAAGCAGTCAGGCACAATTGCAGGTTTGTTTTCACATGATAGCACAGCACTGACAGCTGAAGTCTTAGAGTATTAACAAGACCCTTTGTTCAAAGCACATATTCAGAGACAAGCTTATATTCTCAGAGACAGAATACCTCTGTGATGCAAATGTTAACATACATCTTATTGCCCAGACAATAAGAGCAGCATTCTGGAGGGAATTTTCTTTGAACCTCTAACCAAATTCTTTTATCTTGTTTTACTTTGCAAGATAGTATTTTTCAGTGAGTAGAGGAGAACTGAAGAATCGCCTTTCTCTCTTTCCTTTTTGTTAATTGAAAAGGTTGTTTTTATTTACTTAATTTTTGTGGTGCTAGGGACCAAACTCGGGGCCTAGTGTATTCTAAGTAATTACTCTACTAGTGAACTATATCTCCAGCCCACAAGAGTGCTGTTTTTAAAGCAGGCTCTGGAATTTCACTCGTTAAGGCTTATGAAAAAAAAAAAAAATAACAGGACTATGGAGCTCAGGTTTACCTGCTAGAAAGTGATAAATTAATTGTTAACAGTGAAACAAGAAACAGATAACTATGTTTACTCTAGAGGAAGCACAAAGAAAACTGAGGAGCAGGTACTAAAATATTGGTTCTCAAAGTGCAATCCCAAAAATAGCATCAGGGTCATCTGAGAACTTGTTAGAAATACACATTCTGGAGCCCCACTCCACACTTGCTGGATCAGAAACTCAAGTAGGACCCAGCAATCTGCCATTGTGTCAAGCCTTGTGGGTGAATCTGATACATACTAAGGCTGGAGAATGACAAGGAAACCATCCAAGAAGGGTCACTGGAGAAGACTTCCATGAATTATGTCTATTGCCTAGCTCCCCTAGTAGAGTATAAGTCATTCAGGAGCCATTTTTGTCTGTCCTGCCTTCTAATGCTGAGAACCACATTTGACTTTCAATAAATGCTGAATGAGTTTAATGAACAAAGCATTTACTGTATCCTAGGTACTTTTCTAAGTACTTTCAACATGGGGGGGGGGTAATTTTTTGAAGTAGGATCTCGCTGTAGCCCAGGCTGACCTGGAATTCACTATGTAGTCTCAGGCTGGCCTTGAACTCATGGCAGTCCTCCTACCTCTGCTTCCCGAGTGCTGGGATTAAAGGCATGTGCTACCACACCTGGCAATTTTTAATTCCCAAACTTTACAACAGAATTAACCTATGTCATAGGTGCTATAAACGGGCACTTTTTTATCCAAGTACACTCTGGTGTGAGGGAAAATGCTCTATTCCTGAGCTAAGGCTCCCACCCTTATTTATTGACTTACTTAGAGATAATATAATGTATCCCATGCTGACCTTAGACTAGCCATGTAGCTGAGCATGACCTTAAACTTGATCTTCCTGCTTCCACCTCCTTAGTGCCATATGCCATGGGACATCCAGTCCTGAGCTTCATACATGCTAGGCAAGCACTCTACCAACTGAGTCACATCTCCAGCCTACTCCTATACCTTTTTATGAGAGAGAGAGAAAGAGAGGGAATGGGCAGCCACAGCAATCAAACTCCAGATGTGTGTGCCCCCTTTTGTGCATGCGCAACCTTGTGCACATGTGTGACCTTGTGTGTCTGGCTTACGTGGGTTCTGGAGAGTCAAACCTGGGTCCTTAGGCTTTGTGGGCAAGAGTCTTAACCACTAAGCCATCTCCCTAGCTCTACTCCTATACCTTTTAATTTTTTTATTTATTTTTTGAGTTGGGGATGTGGCAGACTGGGTGGAATACCTGCCTGACATGAACAGACCCTTGAGTTCAATCCTCAGCACTACATAAAACCAGACATGGTAGTATATGCCTGTAATCCTAGCACTTTGGATGTGGAAGCAGGTGAATCACAAGTTCAAGGTCATCCTCAGCTACATATTCAAGTTAAAGGCCAGGCTAGGCTACCAGAGACCCTGCCTTAAAATAAATTTAAAAAGAAAGAAGGAAATTTTTTTTTTTTTTTTTTTTGCGGAGGGGGACAAGGTCTTGCTAAATTAGCCAGGCAAGCCTTGAACTTCTGATCCTCTTGCCTCAGCCTCCAAAGCAGCTGGGATTACAGGCCTGTGCCGTCAGTGGCACGTTTTACAGAGGAGGAAGCAGGCTCAGAGGTACTCTGATGGAACATGGCCCCAGCCGGTTCATCCTCTATTCTAGGTCCTATAGGTGTCTTCAGATGGGTACCCTGAGCACTGTACATGCTCAGTCCCCTCCCCCTTCTGGATCCCTCCCCGTACTAAGCCACTTCCTCTTCTCATTTCCTTGCCCCCACCACACATGCTGATATCCTCACTTTTAGGAAAGAGGGGTGGGGTTTTAAGGTAGAAGACCAAGAAGTTGCTTTCATGCCTTTGGGCAGACTATTCTGAAGAGAGATACCCTTAGTATCCCCTTAAGGTTGATCCTATCACTGGTCAAATTATGCCTTTTACAGATAAGTTGAAGTGACTTGCCCAACATTATATGGCTCTGACATTTTTGCTTCAAACTCTCAGGCTCCATTGCCCTTCAGTGAGAATTTGTTTTTCTTTTAATTTTTAATTTTTATTTATTTATTTGAGAGTGATAAAGAGAAAGAGGCAGATAGAGGGAACTGGCGCACCGCGGCCTTCAGCCACTGCAAACGACCTCCATGCACGTATGTCTTGTGCATCTGGCTTACATGGGTACTGAAGAATCGAACCTGTGTCCCTTGGCTTTGCAGGCAAATGCCTCAACTGCTAAGCCATCTCTCCAGCCCTCCGTGACAATCTCTCCTAGGAGCATGGATTGAGTACTGAAAGGTTGTAGGGCCAAGTAGAATATTAGGTGCTGGAGATTGTGTGACATAAAACGACCAAGGATGATGCAGGAAACCGAGGGGAGAAGAGGAGGAGACAAGAGGGGGAAAGGGAGAGGCCAGAGCTGAAAAGGCCTGCACAATACCCTCCCAGTTCCTCCTGCTGTTGGTTCCTCTTTCCAGGAACAGCAGGTCAGCCCACATAAAGCCAGGCCTCTTTGGGAAAGTGCAGGGGTTCAGTCTTCAACATGACTTTTCGAACACAGGACCCTCAGTCCCTACTGATACTACTGCTGCTCACCCTGCCAGCCACAGGTGAGTGGGTGAGGGCTCAGCTGGCCCCCATGGGAGCCCAGACCTACCACACTCCTGACTGTCCCATCTTTCTCCCCCAATCTTGTTACAGGCTCTGATCCCGTGCTCTGTTTCACCCAGTATGAGGAGTCCTCCGGCAGGTGCAAGGGCCTGCTTGGGGATGGCATCAGTGTGGAGGACTGCTGTCTCAATGCTGCCTATGCCTTCCAGGAGCACAGCAATGGCCTCTGTCAGGCATGCAGGTCTGGAGGAAACCTGGACTGGGGTCTGGGACCCAGAACTGGACTCTTTCTTTCCCTGGGGCTTCCTAGGGTGTCTCTCAAGGGTCTGATCATGACCATAGCTCAGGGTTTCACAAACTTGACACTGTTGCCATGAGAGCTGGGAAATTTATTGTTGTTGTTGTTGTTGTTGAGAATATGAGTGCTGACTTGTGCACTAAAGGATGTTTTGTTATATCCCTGGTTGAGAAAACAAGAACTCTTCAGACATTGCCAAATGTCCCCTGGGGGAGGCAAAATCAGCCTTGGTTAGAAACCACTGTCAGTGCTTCCTGTATGCACTACAGGTAGGGTGTGACCTGGGTATTTCTAAAGGTAGCTCCATTCTCCTCACTGTGATAACTGCTCATATTTATTGAGTGCTTACTGTATATTGGCACATCATGGGAGTGGAAGAGTTTGGGGGAATTTTGCAGGCAACGCCAAACCTCTAATTATGATGACACTCACATTCTTCGAGCACTTCCTCCATGCTGGGCACATTGCAGGACCTGGATGGTAGCGTGAGAATCAGAGGGCACCTCAGGCTCCTAATTATGACTTCTAGCTTGCATATGTTAAGCCTTTGCTGTATTCTAGGTGTATTTTCCTTTTATATATATATATATATATATGTATATATATATATATATATTGTTGTTGTTGTTGTAGTTTTGTTTTTCGAGGTAGGGTCTCACTCTAGCCCAGGCTGACCTGGGATTCACTATGGAGTCTCAGGGTGGCCTCGAACTCACGGCGATCCTCCTACCTCTGCCTCCCGAGTGCTGGAATTAAAGGTGTGCACCACCACACCCGGCTTGATATATATATTTGTGTGAGAGAGAGGGTGAGGGAGAAAGAGTGTTTTCGTGTATGTGAGTGCAAGCATGAATGCCATGGCATGCCTGTTATCACCACCTTTTCACCTCCTTTTGAGACAAAGTCTCATGCTCACCATCACTTTTGGCAAGCTAGTTGGCCCTGCCAGCTTCCAGCATATTCTATCTCCACCTCCCTTCTTCATCTATAGGCATGGCTTGGATGAAAAACACCTACCATGACATCTGGCTTTTTTTTTCTTTTTTTCTTTTTCTTTTTTTTTTTTTTGTTTTTTCGAAGTACGGTCTCACTCTAGCCCAGGCTGACCTGGAATTCACTATGTAGTCTCAGGCTGGCCTTGAACTCCTGACAATCCTTCTACCTTTGCCTCCCAAGTGCTGAGATCAGAGGCATGTGCTACCACACCCAGCTTGACATCTGGCTTTTTATGTCAGTGCTGGGGTTCCAAAGTTGGGTATGGCATATATTTGTATGCCATATTTGTATGGCAAGCACTTAATACTGAGCCATCTTCCTAGCCTTCTAGATATATTTTCTGTTTACTGTGTATTCCAGCTATGTGGTGAGTTTGAGGAGCTTAGGCTTGGGGACTTTGGAGAGCAGCTCTGGGCCCCTAGTCATGCCAATGGTTCGCATCTCTTTAGCACTGGTATGCATACCCAGGACTGTGAAGGGAGCTGGAGATAGAACTAGGGTATTTCTAAGGAGGCCTCTGAGCTCATTGGGATAATGGCTCCTGTTTACTAAGTACTTCCTGTGTGCCTGCTACCATTGCAGGGTGGTGACCTGTTAGGTTTCTGGCAGCAGTTCTAGGCTCCTAGATCTTACATTTGTTTATTGTATCTGTGTCTCAATTTGACCTTGAGGGTTTTCCCTGGTCATGAAGGGAAATGCCATTTATCATATATTTAATGTCTACTCACCTCTTCCCGTTAATTCTCCCAGCATTTCTAAGTAGTAGGTAGGTACCCATTTATCCTCCCTGCACATTTACCTATCACTCCTCTTGTGCCTACCCACACTGTAGAGTCCCACATGCTATCCTGTCAGTTAATACCTGGATGTGACATGGACTCTTCTCCACAGGTCCCCACGATGGTCACCATGGTCCTTGTGGGCCCCGTGCTCAGTGACCTGCTCTGAGGGGTCTCAGCTGCGACACCGACGTTGTGTCGGCAGGGGTGGGAAGTGCCCTGAGCAGGTAGATCCTGGGACCCTTGAGTGGCAGCTACAGGCCTGTGAGGACCAGCCATGTTGTCCTGGTGAGGATCAACAAGGCCATAAACTCCCTGGCACCCATCCCCCTGCCCTGGGAGTAAAACTACAGAGATCCAAAGGGTTGGCCTATAGCTGGCATTGGGGTGGGCATTAAAGAGGCTAGCATGGCTGGAGGAGAATGATAGAAGGTGAGAACAGTGGCTTTAGTTTGAGTGATTTGGATTGTAGGCAAGGGAGAAATTTACTGACTTGATTTGGGAAGAGGCCAGACTGTCCCTGAAGCAGAGGGACCAATGTCAAGGCTACTACTGTGGTCCAGATGAGCCATGCTGGTGGACCATGCATGGAGTCAGATGTGGGGACATAAATGACCTATATGGGGCACACAAGTAAACCAGGAACCTTAAGTGACACCCACCTCTCCCTCCCATCTCTCTATGTTCTCTCCCACAGAGATGGGTGGCTGGTCTGACTGGGCACCCTGGGGGCCTTGCTCTGTCACCTGCTCCAAAGGAATCCAGACTCGCAAGCGAGTATGTAATCACCCTGCCCCCAAGTGTGGGGGTCATTGCCTAGGAGAGGCCCAGGAGTCAAAGGCCTGTGACACTCAGCAGGTCTGCCCCAGTGAGTAAGGACAGCTGAAGAACAGGGTGGGCCTGTGGGTTATAGCAATAAACTGCCAGGGAACGAAGAGGTGAGCATGCTTGACCACATATCTTCCCTCCTCCTCCACTCCTACCTTAGCACATGGGGCCTGGGCAGCCTGGGGCCCCTGGAGTCCCTGCTCAGGCTCCTGCCTTGGTGGAACTCAAAAACCTAAGGAGACACGAAGTCGTACATGTTCTGCACCAGAGCCCTCCAGGCAACCTCCTGGGAAGCCCTGCTTGGGATCAGCTTCTGAGCATCGGGACTGCACTGGCCTGCCACCCTGCCCAGGTAGGCAGGGGTAGGCAACTGGCCCTCTGCCAGTGGAACTCTTGATTCCCAGCACAGATGCTATGACCTTTCAGGGAATAGAGTTCATAACACCGTGTGACCATGGAACCCTTCATGTGGAGACCGTCTGGAGGTGGGAAGGAGGGAGGCACAACTGAGGTGACCTTTTTCCTCACTCCCTTTCCCTATCTAACAGTGGCTGGGGGCTGGGGACCATGGGGCCCTGCGAGCCCCTGCCCTGTGACCTGTGGCCTGGGCCAGAGCCTACAGCGACGGACCTGCGATCACCCTGTGCCCCGTCATGGAGGTCTCCCCTGTGCCGGTGATGCTACTCGGATCCACATATGTAACACCGCCAAGCACTGTCCTGGTTAGCACCAGGTTCATGTCTAAGCCTCCGCTGCCCTTGCTCCTGCCTCTGATTCCCCATTTCCTGGCCCTCATGCTTTGGCTCGCCTCTGCTCCCCCATCCCATTCCTACATCCCATTGTCCCCACTCCCTCCAGAAACATCCATTGTTTTCCCTGAGACACCTTACTGGCTATGAGAGCCCTTGTCCCCTGTCTCTGCAGTGAATGGGGAGTGGGAGGCCTGGGGCAAGTGGAGCAGCTGCACCCGCGTAAACATGAAATCCATCAGCTGTCAGGAGATCCCAGGCCAGCAGTCACGCATGAGGATCTGTAGAGGCCGCAAGTTTGATGGACAGCGATGTCCTGGGGATCCACAGGATATACGACATTGCTATGACATTCATAACTGCGTCTGTGAGTGCCCACACAGACGATAACAATGTGAGGGTGGACAGCCCTTACACCTTTGCTGGGAACTATGTGGGCCTGCAGCCTCCCTGCGACTTTCCCACGATGCCCCTCCCCTCATTGCAGTGAAAGGCTCATGGTCACAGTGGAGTACCTGGGGGCTGTGCACACCCCCATGTGGACCCAACCCTACACGTGTCCGCCAGCGCCTCTGCACAGCCTTGCTCCCCAAGTACTCGTGAGTAGGGGGCAGTGCCTCTAAGAAAGGGTCAAGATGTTGAAGGATGGGATGGAAGTCTGTTAACACCCAACCAGGGCTTCACAACTGGGTCTAAGGTGCCTGCCTTTTCTACAGGAAAAGAGAAATTAAGAGAGGAGGCTATTAGGGAAGAATTCACAGCCTCTGTGCCCCTCAGCCACTCATGCAGTCACTCAGTTTTGCTTCAATACACTCAGTTCTTCATTTGTTCATACCCCCCCAACACCTTCAGTTACCATGCTTTGAGTTACATTTTTGAATGCCCACTCATTTGTTCCAACATCTCTCTGCCCAGAGGCACCTTTTAAGCAACAGTTGCAAACACACAGAACCCAAATCCAAGGGGCCCAGCTGGGTAAGCTGAATCCTGACAAGACATTTGAGGAATGATTGGTATGTAGCAGAGGAAGTGTTAGTGCACCCTAGGCCCAAAAGCCTGCTCAGACTTTCCTAGGCAGGTAGGGGTTGATAAAGGCATTCCTGGCACTGAGACTGTGGCAGTGTCCTGGGCGTGGGTGATTACCCCCCCCCAATGTGTTTACTGGTGATCAGAGTGGCCCAGATGTTAGAAAGGTTTATAATACCAATCCCTTCCTTAATTTTCACATAGATCAAGGCCAAGTGGATGGACTTTTCTCAGATCATGGGAGGTCTGCCTCCTGGAATGGTATCTCCTAGCTGTGAGACTCATACTGAGAACTGAAGGAGTTGGAGATGCTGGGTGGAGGCACAAAAGACTAGAGTAAATAAGAGTCTGTGTGGAGAAGGATCAGTTCAGAGAATCTGGGCGAGAATGAATGGAGGGTTTGCCTAGTAGGAGAAATAACCCTGGCGATGACTTTTCTGGGCATAGGATTCAGTTTGGATAAAGTGGGGTGGTAATAGGGGGAGAGGAGGAAGAGATGGAGAAAGAGAAGGGCTATGATAGGGATTTGAGGTAGATATGGGAAAAGATATGAAAGGTTCTGTAGGTAAGAGAAGGCAGTTCATGTCAAAAATGAACAATCACCAACATTTATGGAGCATTCATTGTGTGCTAGATACCACTCTGAGCACTTTATCTGAATTCATTTATCCTTACTTAGTAGTGGCCTTGTTATGTGGGCATTGATATTATTATTCCTAATCTTGCCATTTTGTAGGTGAGGAAAACAGACTCGGGAAATTTCCCGTCCTGTTTATCAGCCTAGTATCACAGCTAAAATGTAGCTCTGGGCACACAGTGGGCATTGGGAGTTTGTTAGGCCAGGGCATGGTGGTGCTGTCCTGTAATCCCATCTATTTGAAGGCTGAGCCCAGAAGGATAACAAGTTCAAGGCCTTCCTGGGCGGAAGAGTGAGAAGCCCAGCCTGGGAAAATTAGGGAGATGCTATCTCTCAATGAAAAGTAGAAAAGAGGGCCAGGTGTGGTGGCGTACGCCTTTAATCCCAGCACAGAGGCAGAGGTAGGAGGATTGCCGTGAGTTCAAGGCCACCCTGAGAATACATAGTGAATTCCAGGTGAGCCTGGACTACAGTGAAACCCTACCTTGAAAAACCAAAAAAAAAAAAAAAAAAAAAAAAGTAAAAAGAGAGCTAGTGATATTTCTCAGTGGTAGACTTCTTGCTTAGAAAGCAAAAAAAAAAAAAAAAAAAAAGTCTGTTGAAATGCCTGTAATCTCTGGGAGGCTGTGGCAGGAAGATCATAGGTCTGAGATTAGTTCATGCTATATAGTGAGACTCTACCTCAAAAAAAAAAATCTTTTTCTAATGCATTCTTGCCTTTCCTGAGCTGCTGTCCTCCATTGTTCCCCTAATACCCTAGGCCTACCGTTTCCATGGTTGAAGGTCGGGGTGAGAAGAATGTTACCTTCTGGGGGACCCCACAGCCTCTGTGTGAGGCGCTGCAGGACCAGAAGCTGGTGGTAGAAGAGAAACGGCCATGTCTACATGTGCCTGCCTGCATAGACCCTGCAGAGAAGAAACCCTAATTAATACCTCTTCCATTCTGCCCCCCTGACCTAGGCCTCAATAAACCAAATTTATCAGGCTCTTTTTAAATTAATTTATTTGAGAGAGAGGGAGAAAGAGAGAACGGGCACGCCAGACCCTTTAGCCACTGCAAACAAACTCCAGATGCATGTGTCATCTTGTGCATCTGGCTTACATGGGTACTGGGGAATCAAACTTTGGTCCTTAGTCTTCACAGGCAAGTGGCTTAACTGCTAAGCCACCTGTCCAGCCCTTATCCAGCTCTTTTAAGAGTGCTTAAAGAAGGGCTAGAGAGACCTGAGTTCCATTCCCCAGTACCATGTGAAGCTGCATTTACAGTGGCTGGAGGCCCTGCTGCACCCATTTTCTCTCTGTGTCTCTCCTCTCTGCGCCCCCCCCTTCGCCGCACACCTTTATTTTATTTTGTTTTTGTTTTGTTTTGTTTTTCGAGGCAGGGTCTCACTCTAGCCCAGGCTGACCTGGAATTCACTATGTATTCTCAGGGTGGCCTCGAACTCATGCCAATCCTCCTACCTCTGCCTCCTGAGTGCTGGGATTAAAGACCTGTGCCGCCACACCCGGTGCCCGCACACCTTTAATACCAGCACTCTTGGGAGGCAGAGGTGCGAGGATTGCTGTGAGTTTGAGGCCAGCCTGAGAATACATAGTGAATTCCAGGTTGGCCTGAAAGATTCCTTAAAGGAGCAAATGCAACCTACACTTTTGAGATTAAAGTTGCAGTGGCAGGTTGTGGAACACGGTGTTTTCCACTGTGGTTGCAGCTTAGAAGGCTTTAAGTGTGCAGTCTCTTCTCCCACTTCCCTGAGTGAGTGGTTCTAGTGCCCCACGGCTATCCATCAAGTCCCTCTGCAGAGGCTGGGCTTTGTGGATTAGGCCATTGGCTACTCGCCCCACCAGGAACTTCTGGATCAGCCAGTGTGCTGGTTAATTGCTGTCTCTTGCCTCATGAGGTTTCTTTCCTAGGTTCCCACCCACCCACCACAGCCTCTCAGCTGGCAGATCTGCCTCAGTGATGAACTCGGCAGAGGCGTGGCCAGTGCTGGCACCCTGCTAAGGGAACACCTGCACCCACCCACTCAAAACAGCCTAGCTCCAACACCACAATTACCAGTGACAAATAGCTGGGGGCGGGGAGACCACTGAGGAGGCAGCTATGCTGTGCTCTGAGCTGGGTCAGGAGCAAAGAGAAGCTAGAGTCAGAGTCTTGCCTGGAGGAGCCCCTAGGACAAATCCAGATGCATCTTCCTTTTGTATTTGATCATTTCACTTAACAATTGAGTATAAAGAGCTAGAGATAAGTTTGAGCATCTGGGTATGGAGGAGGACTAGTAGAAGATGACATCTGAACTAGTGAGCAGACTCAGAATAGGCATTCCTTTTATTCAACAATGTATTCAGGGCTGGAGAGATGGCGTAGCGGTTAAGCGCTAAGGACCCCGGTTCGAGGCTCAATTCCCCAGGACCCACGTTAGCCAGATGCACAAGGGGGCACACGCGTCTGGAGTTCGTTTGCAGTGGCTGGAGGCCCTGGAGCGCCCATTCTCTCTCTCTCTCTCCATATATATATATATATATCTGCCTCTCTCTGTTGCTCTCAAATAAATAAAAATAAACAAAACAATTAAAAAAGAATCTATTCAGCACTAAACACCTACTGAATACTAACAATAGTACTGGACCTGGGGAAGAAGAGGAATCAGAGCTGCACATGTCCCTATAATAAAGGGGGAAAGCCCAGACACCAGTGATTTCAGTGTTGCTCATTCATTTGCTGCTCACTGAGTGCCCAGCCTCTTTGTAATGACACATATATGAATCATCATCATCGCTGTAATGGCTAACGGAATTGTGAGCCCAGTAGTGTAAGGCTTCCCACAGCATGGACTTGTGATCTACAGTGGACCCATGAGAGTCGGTGTTATCCCCATTTTTACAAAGGAAGAAACAGGCACAGAAAGGTAGTAATCTGGACATTTTTGAAGCACCATGGATTGCAGTGCAGTGGTAAATATTGACAGTGGAGTTCAAGACTACACAGTGTGTGAAAGGCATCCCTCTTCAGGCAGGTTGTGGTGCCCAGAATCGTGTCAGTACACTGACATAAAATGAGCCAGTTGATGGGGTGAAGTGAATACAAATCAATGAGCACTTGTTATGGAAAGACTGAGTCAAGGTGAGAGTTTCTGGTTGCTTCTATAGGGAATGAGAGATGTGTTTACAGGAAAGAAGTTTGGCTATGTATGTATGCCTGCATTTTAAGGTATATATCTCTGTGTGTGATGTAGACCTAAGCTTGCAAGAATGAAGGATGAATGCAGTGTATGAAGTTATTACTGTGCACTATAACATGAGTGGCATGGATATGTGTGTGTGTTGCGGGTTCAACGCTGAGCATGAACGTACGTCAGGGGTATGTACTGAAGTTGTTGTTAACCAATGTACAACAAAGAAAAACTTTTTTGGAGACTGTATGCCCATTCCTGTTGAAGAATATAAAGCTTATATGGGAAGTTTACCTCTGCCTTGGAGAATTGAAATGGTCCAGGAAGGGACAGGTGTGTGTTCCTCTAACAGACCACCTACAAAATAGCAATTTCTGAAAACTGAGTCACCTGGAAAAAGAGAAGGGCACTGGAGGACCTCAAGTACTCCGAACCTACCAGTTTCCCACGAAGAGCCACAGTTGAGATA